>MEHQ01001746.1:38472-83107 GCA_008828725.1 Saccharina japonica | reverse complement strand
ACGGTGCTCCGTCTCGAAAGGGATGCGTGGTCAATGGTCAAATGACTAAGGCAAGCAACAAATGAGTACACCCCCCCCCCCACTGTACAGCAAACACACCTCGTTCGAATTGTATCCTTGTGACCACCGTCCGGTCCGTGGGTTGATGGGTGGAGCCCCCCGCCGCGCCAGGACGCGTGGTGGTACTTTTACTTTTCATTCCAAAAATCCTTGCGAGCACCTCGATTTTGTTTTTTAACATATGCCGGGGAGAACGGAAGGACGCACATGCATGCATATGCCTGCCTGACAACATCTGCAGCTTTTGCATCCGTTTTTTCTCGTGTTTTTCTTGATGCTACTTATATGCAGCTTGCATCATCCGTGTTCGCGTGGTTCGTGGTGCTATAGCGTGTATACTGCCTTCCTACCAGAAGAGTAAGCTCTAATTTTGTTTTCCTTTTTTTATCTTATGGTTTCGTTTCCGCGCTGTTTTTCACCCCGTTCTTGTGCGTTTTTTTTGTGTTTTGTGTTTTGTGTTTTGTGTTTTTTTGTTTGTTTGCTGTCACAGACGACAGAGTACACGGAGTTCCTCGCCTCGGGGCCCGGCAAGGACGGCCGAAAAGACGCCTCCATGGGTAAGGTTTACATAAGTAGTATCCAATCTGTCCGGAAATATAATAATCGTACGGTTATTCTTGTGAACACCCAAGGTGTCCTTATATTCCCGGACAGAGTGGCATTCACTCAGAATTATCTCTTTTTTTTTCTGCCAACGTATTGATAGAAACAAGTTGCAGCTGCGCCCTGGTTTCGTCGACACAATTGGTTGGAGCCAAAAGCTTCAACAGTAAAATGGTTGGACTTCGTAACGGTTTTAATGTTAATTACAGTACAGTACGCGACAGATGTTGAGAATCTCTTATTTTTGGCCAGCCTGGAATTCTTACGTAAATGACTGGGTGTGTTCCACACTATTTTCAGTACAAAGAGGTCGCATTCTTATTCCCCCCCCCCCAAAAACTCAGTCTCACATTCTTAATCGTCAGATTCTTAACATCTGTCGTGTACTGTATATGTTGTGTTGTGCCCGCGCCGCGATACATCGATCTGCTCGGTGGCCCCTCGTCCTCTATACGTACGTCTAGGTGCGATCTGAAGTCGACTGGCCCCTCCCCTCGTGTGCCTTGTTTTTTGCTCGCTCTTTGTCCCGGCCGACCCCTTTTTTCAGGGCTCGAGGCGGCGGCGATGGGGATGATGGACCCTGGGTTCATGAAGGAAGCGATGGAGATGATGAACGACCCCGCCGTCATGAAGCAGGTAACATTACGAGCTTTGCAATGTAGCAGTAGGTATTTAGCTCTCGTTAAGACAGTAATAATACCTGGTAGGTACGTAGGGAATTCGTTTGCGTACGAAAAAAACTGCCAGAAGGTGTTGACCACTCTAAAACCTACACACCCTGTATACTTTTCTATATATAGCACACGCGATGTACGTATCACACCAAGCTTGCTGATATGATGTGAGTCTTGAGGGGAAAATATATATCTCACAGCCTTGTTTGTTTGCATTTTTTAAATGGATAAAACTGCAGTAGTAGTAGTAGTTTATTTTGTGTGCCAGGAAGGAGTACGAACCTCCAGAACACTGCTGTACATTACATTCAGCACCGCAATAACGTCGAGATGTGTTCGTCGAGGTACAATCTGGGTGCTGCACATCCCCGGTTTTTCTATGATACGCGGATATACACGGATCATGCAGCGGGTATAAATAGCAGATACTGCTGTAGAACATCGCTAACGTCACTTAGTCATTATGTCTCTGTCTCTGGCTGTTTTAGCGATGGTGATCCTAATCTGAGTGGTCACCTACGCCTTGACCTCCAGGCCTAGACACCGCCGCCACACGAGCGAGGCAGTCCTTGCCTTGGTCTTGGTTGATTGACTTTGGGGGGCAGGGGCCGTCGTTGAGTGTTTGCCGACGGCGTTTATCTTGCGAGCGTCCGTGCTGTAAGTACATCAGTACCTCTGGTCGAGATTTGAAGAAACCTGGAGCCGTTTTTTTTGCGCACCGGAAAAAAGTCTCCGATGCTCCAGTGGGAAATAAACCCTCGCATTTTCATGCGCAGAACAGCATGCTATAGTTGTTGTTGTTGTTGTTGTTGTTGTTGTTGTTGTTGTTGTTGCTGTTGCTGTTGCTGTTATATCGTTAACTCTATTAGAATCCGTGGTCTCAAGACAGGCTTCACATAGCGCGTGTCTATATAGTCTATCATACCGGGTAGTGGGTAGCGTAATACAACCAACAGATGCCTGGTCTGGGAACGCTCCGTGTCTGCATGCAGACTCTGACCAGACCTCCGAATATACATGTTTTCGCTTTTCCGTTGTCCATACCTATATCTTGCCTACCCTATTTTTATTTTTTCATTTTTTTGCTCCTGCAGGTGGAGGAGACGATGAAGAACCCCGACTTTCAGAGGCAGATGCGGTCGATGATGGACAACCCGACCATGAAGGCACAATTGGCCGAGGTAATTATCGTGCACCCTTTTACTGCCTTACCACTCCGGACGCGAATATAGTGACCGTTTCTTTTTCACATGAGAGTCCACATGGGGATTATATTAACGGCCATATCTGGACGATAATATAAGGAACGATAATATAAGGAACGTTTCGTGTCCACATGAGATTCCAAATGTGGCTTATATGAACGGCCAAACCTGACCGGGAATTCATCCCCGTTTAGTCTTGACACATGGTATCCCATCTGGTACATAGGGCTGTGAGTAAGGCAAGTGCCTTATTGGGCGGACCCCACGGCTATACGTAGTGAGTAGTTGGATGTGGCTTGTATTTCGTTTCGCTGCGTTACGCGCGCGCGTGGTTATTGGAAATTGGCTGTGTCTTTTTTTTCATCATACTTCGCATATATACTAGTATGTATGTATATATATTTATTTATTTCCCTCCTTTGGGATTGTTTGCTGTTTTTTTGTTTGTGCAGGCGGGCGCTAACGTGGAGCAGTTGATGAAGGACCCGAAGATGATGGCGGAAGCGCAGAGGCAGATGCAAGCCATGATGGGCGGCGCCGCGGCATGATTGGGAAGGGGGGGCTACGACCCAGTCTCGAGAATAAGGTTATAGCCTACTGCTGTAGAGGGCAATCCAACCCGAACGGTAAGACAGCTCTACGTTACCGGACGTGTGTAGACATGTCGACGGCTAGGTGGACAGGGGGATATGGGACCGAAAAAATACCAGGATTCTAGAAGATCAAGATGGTCGCGTTCGCGTCGCGCGTTTCGAATTTCGCGCCCCTTTCAAAAGCGTTACAGTTTTTTCATAAGTTAAAAGTTACCTGATACGTACAATTTCCTACGATTCATGCCAGGTTTTACCAAATGTATACCAGTACGTATACCAGTACGAGTTAAGTATATACCTTGGTACACCTGACAGCGTACGAGGAGGTGCTTGGTATACCGGTATTTCTTAATAATACTATTAACGTTGAAGGTATATATGTACCAGGTATAAATACTTGCTGCTGCACCATCTTGCCCTCTGCGTAATTCTGCACCAGGGGCGTGGCACTCGTATTACAGGTTGGAGCGATTGCTTCAGGATGGACGACTATACTGTAATACAACAACTTATAACGCAAAGAGATTAAGGAATGAATGCAATACGATATACCATACCTGGTACTGCTGTAGCTCTAGTCAAAGCCGATATGATTGATGTATTGTGCGAGTATTTATCACCACCCGCGGGGTTGGTTGCATTGGTTACGCCCCCGCCGTCGCCCTGCTGCAAGGGCTCAAGCTGTAAGGAGCAGAACCAGCACTTGCCGCGCAAGAGGGGGGGGGGCGGGAGGGCGCTTCCTTCCTGCTATCGTGCAATATAAACCAGGTACCAGGTACACATTTATAGTCGTTCCGTAGGTATTATCTTACATATAATACACACGCAATACAACGGACGGGGTCAGCCTGCCCCCTCTCGCGTTTCGCGTTTCACTTGTCACCCTCGTCTGCTCCACTGAAACAACACCAAACACCAAAACACGCCTGCTGCTGCTGCTGCTGCTGTGGCATTTCATTTATACCACGGCATACAATACCACTTCGTTGATCAATTTTCAACGCATTAGCCGTCATGAGCTGTATGTTGCGTACCAGGATGCCAGCTACATGCGACTACGCCTACGGCAACGACTACGCTTTTTGAGATCCAAAACAAACTATTGCTCTGCTCTGCTCTCACCAGCTCGTCGTCGTCTACATCCAGGCGCTTGCACTGCTCCGAGTCGCCCATCCCCGCCGGGGGGTCGCGCTCGACTGCCCCGGACCTGCTGCGCGCCGGCGGAGCCGCATTGTTGTCGCTTTTCGGGCGGCGTGGGCGGTCGTGCTGGGGATCATCGGAGGGACGGCCACGGTTGCCTGCGGGGGGAGGCTCCTGCCGACTAGGAGCCGTCTCCTGCTTGTCGTAGTACAGGATCGATGGCGATAGTGAAGTGTAGCAGTAAGTAGATTACAACAGGGGGAGCAGAGGAGGCGGTGGGGCGGGGGCGGGGAGGGGAGGGCCGTTAGGGTCGACTGTCTCTCTGCTTCTCAGTTCTGCTGCCGCTGGCTGCTGGTAATATGAATACCAACTGATACCAGGTACCAGGTACATACCAATATGAACACATGACATATACATAGTGATGGCAAAAATAATACTACGCCAACGGTGTTAGGCTACACCAACAGCATAATAACCGTTGCTGTTGTCGGCTTCAGATGGAATTCGTATGTACGTAGCTCATTTGCCACAATCTAGCCCCGCGGGCCGAGAAGTATGATACACCAGCGGCGAGAAGGCAGGCAGGCATGCAAGCGGGCAGTGTGTTTCATCCATTTTCATTTTCAATTCAATTTTCAAGGTTTTTGTTCGGTTCTCGGTTCTCGGGGCACCTCAAAGCGACGCGCGGGTTGCCGGGAAGCGCGGATTGGGGAACAGAGACCGACCTGGCCGACATTCGACGACTCAGGTGGCGCCATGGGTACCGAGAGCAATGGAATGCATCGCCCGATGAGGTGACAGCTCTGCGTCTAACCTCTACCGCCATTCCGCGCGACCTGCCGCCTACTTTACATACACCATTCCACAACAGGAGGGAAACACATTTTTGCGCCGTACAAACTTCGGGGCTGCAAGCTTGCCTGGATGTCGTCTTCACCGACTTCGTCAGTAGCCGACCCACCCTGCAGAAAGCATGGCACTGTGAGCGCAAGCAGAACAAGCGAGAGCGGCTTGAGCTTCATCGCTTGATCGGGGATGTTGTTTAGTGCTTGGTTTGCGCGTACCGGTATCTCTCGGGATTTTTTTGAACGTTTGTTCCAAAGCCCAGGTTTTCTAAACATTGGATTGCTATAAATAGAAGGGGTTTATTGTGAATTGTCCCCTAAAATATGCAAGTTTTTGACCAAACCTGAGAGACAGAGAGGGGAGACTGAGAGCTAGCTGGGCACAGAGCTCATTGGGGATAGCGGGAGCTAGAGGAGGAGATACACTATGTCGTTCGGTTTCCTGACAGAGTCGGCGCTACTCCCTTCCAAGTCTAAGGTACGGCGAACCCATCGGAACGGAGACGAAAAGTACGAACAAAACGTTTTCGCACGCATCATAGATCATAGACAACAGTTCCTTGGCATCTTGACGTCAACGAAGTGGCGCAGAGCAGAAGAGGGCAAGAGGGCACAAAGGCACAAAAAGGGCTTCTGCGGCCTTGGCATTTTAATCCCAGGCCATTTTAATCCCGGCCGGCCGAAAAAAAACTCTACGAATAGCTTATCATTACCTCTCAAAGCTGTCCTGAGTCGAACAGGTGGGCAGCCTTGTGACAGTTATTTTTCCAGTGCTGGGTACTCGTCGAGCCTCAACCCCCCCCCCCTTCCCGACCGCCGTTTCCATGTCCTGCTGGCTTGTCAACGCACGAGAACATGAGCAGGCCGGGTACCATATCAAGCAAGCAGTAAACAACGTATATGCATTGCATGCTGTGGGACAGTAGTAGGCCCGCGGTCGATGCCCCCATACCCATCCCCGTAAAACAATAACAGCATCACAGCAACAGCAGTAGTAGTAGTAACATTCACCGAAGAGCCCAAACACCCACCCGCGCGCTCCATCCTTCCCCGAACCCCATCCCCACCTCAAATGCACCCAGCCCATCAGAGTCGACGGCCGTTCTCTGGTAGACCTCAAGGCCATCGTCTACGCCAAGGAGCAAAAGGTCAACAAGCTAGATGGCGGCGGCAGCAGTAGCAGCGGCAACGGTATTCGCGGTCTGCGCGGTAAGCGGTCGGCGGCGGCTGGAGAAGGCGACGGCGCCGCCCGGAAGGACCCCTTCGCTCGGACCAACCGTGGGGTCGAGGACCGGTCGCAGAGAGACGAGGTGGAGAGGGTGACCGCGTCGAAGAAGCGCAAGGCGGTGGAGCGGACCTTGGCGGCGAAGTCCGTCCTGTACGAGAAGCTGGGTGAGCTATGTATGATACTGGTATGAGAAGTATGAAGTATACTATCTGGTACCTCTGGTAGAATTTTACTGGTAACGGTAATGCACCATGCCAACACACACTTACTTCCGAATCAATTACGTATGATATGTATCAATAACCATCTGGAGTCTGGAGAGTATACCTCAAAAGGTGGCGGTGTCGTGTATAATATTACGCGTACGTACGCGTCAAGTGTTGGATTACAGTAGTACGGACAGATGGAGGTACTGGATAGAGAGACCGGCACGGTTTATAATGTGAAGACAACAACAACAACAACAATAAATACGACACAGGTGTCGCTTATGCATGACCCCGGTGTCGTCTATAAAAAATCACGACACCGAGGTGAATTTATTAATTTCTTGGGGGTGAGCGTAATATCCACATATATCTCCCAGAGTTCGGGCCCGTTTGGTCTTCACTGCAGCTTCAATGGTAGCTAGATCATGGCTGACACACGCCGGGCAATCCCTACGTAGCCCATCTAGGCCGTGTGCCGCGACCGTGGCGTGGTGTCGTATATAAGCGGCTTATATACGACACCGGTGCCGTACATAATAAATCGTGACACTGGTGTCGTATTTAGCGTTGTCGAATATTTTATAGTCTACTGCTGCAATCTCAATATTTTTGGTATTGATACGTACTTTTCAAGTTTAATACTTTAGTGGTGATACGTATATAGGTGGAGGTTAGCCCACCTCTCGCCCGCAAGAAAACAGCGCCGAAGACGGAATATTCATATTTAGCAAATAGAGTCCCTCAGACATAACCCAGACGTTATTGTGAAACTGTTGAAACTCGTACAGTAGGACCAAGTTCTTACTATGGTTTTCCTGCCACCGCTGTTATCGTTTGTCGTCTGTCGCCCCCCCCCCCCCCCCCCCCCCCTGCATTCACTACTTTTGCCTCGTTTAGCCAAAGGCGAGGTGGCCGCGTCCCAAGCCGGCACGCTTGTAGACTTCGCGCGAAAAACGGGCGCCGATCTTGCCCTCCTCGAGGCCAAGACCGGCGAACCAAAACGCCTGCTGGGCAACGGTGACACCCGCGCTACCGACGGAATCAGCGGCAGCAGCAGCGCCACTACAACCACCACCAAGCGAAGACGGCGCCGCACCGCCGCCGGCAAGACCGACGGACAGGGATCGAGAGATACCGACGAAGACGTCAACGCTGACCTCAAACGCGGTAGCAGCGGAAGCGGCGGCGGCGGCGGCGGCGGCAGCGGCAGCAGGGGTAGCCGCGAGGCCTCGCGCGGCGGCGCGGAGGTCACCTTCACCGATGAGTTCGGTCGGGACCGCACGGTGCCCAGAGGAGGGCCGGAGCACAGAGCCCACCTCGAGGCGAAGAAGGCCGCGACCGAGAAGAAAGTGGAGGAGGAAGCCGAGCGAGAGTCCTACGACGAGCGTTACTCCTACCGAGGAAATAGGGGTTCGGCGCCGCCCCCACCCTACCCCAACGCCGACGCCTTTGGGGGCTCTGGTGCTTCAAGGGGAGGCGCTGGCGCCTCCGGCGACGGTACCGCCGGCGATGGTGGTGGTGGTGGTGGGTGGGCATGGAGCTCTGGCGCGGGGAGGGGCGCGGACGCGGGCGACTTCGAAACACGGGAAGGGCAGGAGCGGCGGGCGAAAAAGGGTATGGCGGAGCTGTTGGAGCGTGAGGGGGCGGGCGAAGCTGGCAGGGATGAGAGCGGCGCCAAGGTAGGTTACTGCTGTACTTGATGTAGGGTGTGTCGGCCTGTTCATTTCCGAAAAACTATTTCGGCTGTTGTTGTAAGATTGAGCGGTGTAAACTCGGCGACGACGACGTCTAATCACTTCCAACCCCCGCCCATCCCCTTCCCCCCGCCACCCTCTCCCCTGCAACTTAACGATGTTTAGCGCGACTCCGTCGCTCACGCTTTTCATCCGATCGGCCGACCTCGTTTGGTTCAACCTTGACCTTCGCACGCACTCCATGCGGCACGTTTCTCGCCCACCCTCATACGCCACCCGACGCCCAACGTTTCGGACACTACTGTTGCTACTGCTACTGCTAAGGGCCCGTTTTAACGAAGAAAAAAAAAATTGGAAAAAAAAAATCAAATCCGCTTCTCATTGGTCAGAACCCGCACCACCACCCAAGATTATACCCCAAGATCCTAATCTTTGGTGCTGGTGCGTGTGTTGACCAATGAAAAGCGAATTTGAATTTTTATTTTTCCAAATTGAATTTATTTTATACCAGGTACTAGTTAATATGGGCCCTAATGCTGCCGCTGACACGTACTTCGTATAGTGATATTGATAACTGCCTCTTCCTAGTGTTTCTGCTACTGCTCGTACGGCTGCTGCTAATGCTACTGCTACTGCTTCTGCTAATGCTGCCGTTGTCTTTGCGCCTCTCCCCCCCCTCTTTTTCGCCCCGGCATGTGTTGCTTGATACTCGCCGCTGCCGCCGCCGCCGCCGCCGCCTCCGTCCACAGATCCGGTCGCAGTGGGAGAGGACCCTGACGGGAGACCAGAAGGCGTTCTTGAGAGACGTGCACGATGAAACGGAGGCCAGCAGAAAGGCTCCGGCGCAGACGGACCGGGCCAAGCAACGCTCGGAAAGAAAGGAGCTGCTGCGGCAGAAGCAGGAGGCCAGGGCGGCTCGAATGCGCGGTGGTAGCGGAGGCGGCGGCTCATGATGACGTAGCGGTGGGGGGCGAGGTGGATGGATGGACGGATGGATGGACTGATGGATGGATGGGTGGATGGATGGATGGACAGATGGGTGGATGGATGGATGGATGAGTGGATGGATGGATGTGGGGAGTATAGGAATGTTCACCAGACGCTGGCGTCCGTGTCTATTTTTGTCAATGTCGGGCTATCTACAATATGCGGTCACAAGTCTCTCGGTGTCGTCCATCTGCAAATCTATTCCAAAATTCCGAAAGAGTCTTCGACACTTTGTCCCGGGTGCTGATAGGGTATGGAGGGAGGTAGGGGAGGGGGGGGGGTTGATGCATCGCGTGCACGAGGGTGTACGGCGGGGTTTTTTATATTATTAGCAGCATGGCATTAGCGCTGCCTGGGGTGGTGTACAGGGTTCCGTCTGTTGGGACGCCGGGCCGGACTGCAGCGTGCGTCGGCTTGGAATGTTTTGGCGTTGTTCGGAAGAGACACAGGAGTTGCCTCATTGGCAATAGCGCCGTGTTTGTATATACACTTGGTACTGTGCCCACCCACCCCCAGGCACGCTCGGGAGCGTGCTTGTATACTCGAGGCGGAGGGAGGGGCCGGGGGGCGGGGGCCGCAGGGGCAGCTCGGCCAAGCGTTAATTTGACGCTATTTCCAGCGAAAAAATAAGATATTGGCTTTATCTACGGAGCATGCTTCCTTTTTTTTTTCGTTTCGATGACGGCGCTATTGCGATTGTTCTGTTTTGTTCGGCCACCGCCGTTCTCTTGGAGGGGGCGAGGGGGCCATCCGTGATGCACCAATCACCGACCACCGATCAGCCACTGGCCTGGTAGGAGGGCGCACCTCATCCGATCAGCTTCAGGTTGGAAACATCGTGGGAGGACGTACAGTAGTATCTCATGGACCAGCTTCAGAAGGGTGGCAAGTCATGGAGAAACGAGTGCTCGTTTTTGTTCGGCCGCCGTTCTCTTTTACAGGGAACGATCGCCGACCATCGATCACTCACTTTGCCCTGGTGGAGGGTTCATCTCGTCGATCAGCGTCGGGGATTACGGCAAACCATGGCCCGGCTCGAGGCGCGCGGGAAAACGCCTCCTCCACCGCTGGAACCCTAACCCTTGCGTCGGAGCGTCCCAAGCCGTCACCCTTCAACAACCCCCTCTACAAGGTGTCTTTCCTTGTTCGTGCTTCGGTGCGACGATGGCACGTTCGAAACACGAAAATTAGTCGCCTCGGGCAAGACCGCCAGTTGACTCCTCTGGCGATGTCCTTACGCTCGAAGCCCTTGCGTTGGAGCGTCAGTTTATCCTTCTGTACAACTTCCCACGCGACACAAGGTGTCTTCCCCTTTTGAGCTTCTCAGACAGGTCGATATAGCGCGTTCGAAACACGAAATGAATCGACTACGGTGATGCCTGGCGATTTCGTCACTTTTGTAGCAGCGCGGCCTCGCCTTGTCGTCAAGTTTGTTTGCCAACTCAGGGACAGAGACGCGAGGAGGCCGGTCGTGCTGGGGCGCGCGTCAAGAAGGTCTCTTGTAGCCTTAATATACTAGTTTCAGTGTGGGGGCGGTCAGTCTAGGGGTGAAAATCGCAAATCGCGGTCTCCTACGTACACAGTACCAAAAAACTAGGCAAGGCCATTTGTTTTTTTCATTTTTTTGCACTCATGGGAGGCCAAGTTTTGCACCCATGGACCGCCGGCCGCTCCCGACATTAGCCGAAAACCTGGTGCCTCGTATGTATGCGTTACAATAGTCACTTTTCGTTGAAAAACGTACTCGTCGTAGGCAAACGAAATGTGGCGGGAAATGCGCTCCTCGTTTTTTTGCCACTTTTTGACAAGAGCTCGTGGCTAATGTTTTGCGTTATTTCGACCTCACAATGCTCGGTCGCCTTTGTTTGTCGGTGATGATGGTGGGGTAGTGATGGTGGCAAAGAGGGAGCGGGGCGGTTTTCAAATCAGCTTGTAATTGCGGTGGTTCACAGTAAACAGGACCTTACACTCCAGGACCCTGTCAACCATTGGCCAGTGAATAGAACGTACCTGGGTGGCACATCGCCACCGGGTCCGTCCTTCTCGTAGCAACCCACTCCCCGAGGCAAGGTATTGTACCTAGCTACGAAGAATCCCTCGTAATTATTACGAAGTATCTTGAGTAAGAATATTAGTCTCGAAATTGGATGTAATTTTAATTTTCTGTCACCAACACTACTGAGCAAACCTTCGGGGAGGTGGCGCTCTACGGGCTGTCATCTTATCAAAATTAGCACCAACGGGACGAAAAGGCAACTAACGGGATCTTGGAGGAGAGTTCCTAAAAAGTAATAATAGCACCTACCACAACACACCCAGCACTTTCGTACGAAACAATTCGTACGCAGCAGAAGAAACACCACGCAAAAATAGCAGGGTGTAGACCTCGGAATACGAAAAATGTCAACCGGGGACTAACCCCCCTCCCCTCCCCACCCCGCCTGGTTGGTGAAACCCCGACCTGCTCCGTCCCCCGGCATTGTAGGGATGCGAGGGGTCTATGGCCGTACGGCTACGGCCATGCGTGACATGTGGCTAATGAGTACACACTCCGTGGGTTCTGGTTCCCCCGACACGGGAAGGTGCCTGTTTCGGTTTGGGTTCTTTATGGCTTCTGAAAACTATGAGTAAGGCCTCCCGTAATAGCATTTTTGGCAGCAAAACCTGCTGCTGGAGACGACGCACCCTCGCCGAGTTACGCTACGTAAAAATTGCGCCGCCAGCCGGACAAAAAAGGCTCCCAAATGCTGCATCAATTCGGAGGAGGTTGCGGACGCGGATTCGGATGCCCTCTCGTGTGTGTGTCAAGCACGCGGCTTGTCGGGGTAGCCGTTGCCTTTGTCTAGATAGATGCACCCCCATGATAAGCGCCGACGGAACAGGGAATCCGTACGTAGCGTACTGCTTGCCGCACGAAACTAACCGAGGTCACACCTTTATTCTCGTCGTCGGCACGCAAAAAAAAAGAATCGAAATACAGAGAGAGGGAGAAAAAAAAACGAAAACACAATTATAACAAAAGACGCGGGACTACGCTATCGCCCACAAAACCCTAAGAGAGATTATTTAGACTCGAATCACTAAAAACAATCCCTCCAGGGCCGGCTTCCCGTCGGCCCAGACTAACTGGCGGCAGTGCAAGTACAGCAGCGCAATGCAGTGCAGTGCAGTGCCGCACGGCCTCCCGTCTGTTGCCCGCGCCCCTACGCAAGGAATGGCCAGACAAAGGCAGGGCCTGAATAGCAGGAGCGATTGTTATTTCCTGCCCCCCACCCTACTCCCCTGTGTACGCGTCTCGAAAAGGGAATGCGTGGTTCAAATGGTCAGATGTCCTAAGGCAGGCGACACATGAGTAGCCGCCCCCCCCCCGCCTCGCTCCTAAATAGCAGAGTGGGCGATATAGTTGTGATTTCTTGCCGCCACCCCCCCCCGCGCATTACTACCAGGTACACATTTATAGTCGTTCCGTAGGTATTATCTTACATATAATACACACGCAATACAACGGACGGGGTCAGCCTGCCCCCTCTCGCGTTTCGCGTTTCACTTGTCACCCTCGTCTGCTCCACTGAAACAACACCAAACACCAAAACACGCCTGCTGCTGCTGCTGCTGCTGTGGCATTTCATTTATACCACGGCATACAATACCACTTCGTTGATCAATTTTCAACGCATTAGCCGTCATGAGCTGTATGTTGCGTACCAGGATGCCAGCTACATGCGACTACGCCTACGGCAACGACTACGCTTTTTGAGATCCAAAACAAACTATTGCTCTGCTCTGCTCTCACCAGCTCGTCGTCGTCTACATCCAGGCGCTTGCACTGCTCCGAGTCGCCCATCCCCGCCGGGGGGTCGCGCTCGACTGCCCCGGACCTGCTGCGCGCCGGCGGAGCCGCATTGTTGTCGCTTTTCGGGCGGCGTGGGCGGTCGTGCTGGGGATCATCGGAGGGACGGCCACGGTTGCCTGCGGGGGGAGGCTCCTGCCGACTAGGAGCCGTCTCCTGCTTGTCGTAGTACAGGATCGATGGCGATAGTGAAGTGTAGCAGTAAGTAGATTACAACAGGGGGAGCAGAGGAGGCGGTGGGGCGGGGGCGGGGAGGGGAGGGCCGTTAGGGTCGACTGTCTCTCTGCTTCTCAGTTCTGCTGCCGCTGGCTGCTGGTAATATGAATACCAACTGATACCAGGTACCAGGTACATACCAATATGAACACATGACATATACATAGTGATGGCAAAAATAATACTACGCCAACGGTGTTAGGCTACACCAACAGCATAATAACCGTTGCTGTTGTCGGCTTCAGATGGAATTCGTATGTACGTAGCTCATTTGCCACAATCTAGCCCCGCGGGCCGAGAAGTATGATACACCAGCGGCGAGAAGGCAGGCAGGCATGCAAGCGGGCAGTGTGTTTCATCCATTTTCATTTTCAATTCAATTTTCAAGGTTTTTGTTCGGTTCTCGGTTCTCGGGGCACCTCAAAGCGACGCGCGGGTTGCCGGGAAGCGCGGATTGGGGAACAGAGACCGACCTGGCCGACATTCGACGACTCAGGTGGCGCCATGGGTACCGAGAGCAATGGAATGCATCGCCCGATGAGGTGACAGCTCTGCGTCTAACCTCTACCGCCATTCCGCGCGACCTGCCGCCTACTTTACATACACCATTCCACAACAGGAGGGAAACACATTTTTGCGCCGTACAAACTTCGGGGCTGCAAGCTTGCCTGGATGTCGTCTTCACCGACTTCGTCAGTAGCCGACCCACCCTGCAGAAAGCATGGCACTGTGAGCGCAAGCAGAACAAGCGAGAGCGGCTTGAGCTTCATCGCTTGATCGGGGATGTTGTTTAGTGCTTGGTTTGCGCGTACCGGTATCTCTCGGGATTTTTTTGAACGTTTGTTCCAAAGCCCAGGTTTTCTAAACATTGGATTGCTATAAATAGAAGGGGTTTATTGTGAATTGTCCCCTAAAATATGCAAGTTTTTGACCAAACCTGAGAGACAGAGAGGGGAGACTGAGAGCTAGCTGGGCACAGAGCTCATTGGGGATAGCGGGAGCTAGAGGAGGAGATACACTATGTCGTTCGGTTTCCTGACAGAGTCGGCGCTACTCCCTTCCAAGTCTAAGGTACGGCGAACCCATCGGAACGGAGACGAAAAGTACGAACAAAACGTTTTCGCACGCATCATAGATCATAGACAACAGTTCCTTGGCATCTTGACGTCAACGAAGTGGCGCAGAGCAGAAGAGGGCAAGAGGGCACAAAGGCACAAAAAGGGCTTCTGCGGCCTTGGCATTTTAATCCCAGGCCATTTTAATCCCGGCCGGCCGAAAAAAAACTCTACGAATAGCTTATCATTACCTCTCAAAGCTGTCCTGAGTCGAACAGGTGGGCAGCCTTGTGACAGTTATTTTTCCAGTGCTGGGTACTCGTCGAGCCTCAACCCCCCCCCCCTTCCCGACCGCCGTTTCCATGTCCTGCTGGCTTGTCAACGCACGAGAACATGAGCAGGCCGGGTACCATATCAAGCAAGCAGTAAACAACGTATATGCATTGCATGCTGTGGGACAGTAGTAGGCCCGCGGTCGATGCCCCCATACCCATCCCCGTAAAACAATAACAGCATCACAGCAACAGCAGTAGTAGTAGTAACATTCACCGAAGAGCCCAAACACCCACCCGCGCGCTCCATCCTTCCCCGAACCCCATCCCCACCTCAAATGCACCCAGCCCATCAGAGTCGACGGCCGTTCTCTGGTAGACCTCAAGGCCATCGTCTACGCCAAGGAGCAAAAGGTCAACAAGCTAGATGGCGGCGGCAGCAGTAGCAGCGGCAACGGTATTCGCGGTCTGCGCGGTAAGCGGTCGGCGGCGGCTGGAGAAGGCGACGGCGCCGCCCGGAAGGACCCCTTCGCTCGGACCAACCGTGGGGTCGAGGACCGGTCGCAGAGAGACGAGGTGGAGAGGGTGACCGCGTCGAAGAAGCGCAAGGCGGTGGAGCGGACCTTGGCGGCGAAGTCCGTCCTGTACGAGAAGCTGGGTGAGCTATGTATGATACTGGTATGAGAAGTATGAAGTATACTATCTGGTACCTCTGGTAGAATTTTACTGGTAACGGTAATGCACCATGCCAACACACACTTACTTCCGAATCAATTACGTATGATATGTATCAATAACCATCTGGAGTCTGGAGAGTATACCTCAAAAGGTGGCGGTGTCGTGTATAATATTACGCGTACGTACGCGTCAAGTGTTGGATTACAGTAGTACGGACAGATGGAGGTACTGGATAGAGAGACCGGCACGGTTTATAATGTGAAGACAACAACAACAACAACAATAAATACGACACAGGTGTCGCTTATGCATGACCCCGGTGTCGTCTATAAAAAATCACGACACCGAGGTGAATTTATTAATTTCTTGGGGGTGAGCGTAATATCCACATATATCTCCCAGAGTTCGGGCCCGTTTGGTCTTCACTGCAGCTTCAATGGTAGCTAGATCATGGCTGACACACGCCGGGCAATCCCTACGTAGCCCATCTAGGCCGTGTGCCGCGACCGTGGCGTGGTGTCGTATATAAGCGGCTTATATACGACACCGGTGCCGTACATAATAAATCGTGACACTGGTGTCGTATTTAGCGTTGTCGAATATTTTATAGTCTACTGCTGCAATCTCAATATTTTTGGTATTGATACGTACTTTTCAAGTTTAATACTTTAGTGGTGATACGTATATAGGTGGAGGTTAGCCCACCTCTCGCCCGCAAGAAAACAGCGCCGAAGACGGAATATTCATATTTAGCAAATAGAGTCCCTCAGACATAACCCAGACGTTATTGTGAAACTGTTGAAACTCGTACAGTAGGACCAAGTTCTTACTATGGTTTTCCTGCCACCGCTGTTATCGTTTGTCGTCTGTCGCCCCCCCCCCCCCCCCCCCCCCCTGCATTCACTACTTTTGCCTCGTTTAGCCAAAGGCGAGGTGGCCGCGTCCCAAGCCGGCACGCTTGTAGACTTCGCGCGAAAAACGGGCGCCGATCTTGCCCTCCTCGAGGCCAAGACCGGCGAACCAAAACGCCTGCTGGGCAACGGTGACACCCGCGCTACCGACGGAATCAGCGGCAGCAGCAGCGCCACTACAACCACCACCAAGCGAAGACGGCGCCGCACCGCCGCCGGCAAGACCGACGGACAGGGATCGAGAGATACCGACGAAGACGTCAACGCTGACCTCAAACGCGGTAGCAGCGGAAGCGGCGGCGGCGGCGGCGGCGGCAGCGGCAGCAGGGGTAGCCGCGAGGCCTCGCGCGGCGGCGCGGAGGTCACCTTCACCGATGAGTTCGGTCGGGACCGCACGGTGCCCAGAGGAGGGCCGGAGCACAGAGCCCACCTCGAGGCGAAGAAGGCCGCGACCGAGAAGAAAGTGGAGGAGGAAGCCGAGCGAGAGTCCTACGACGAGCGTTACTCCTACCGAGGAAATAGGGGTTCGGCGCCGCCCCCACCCTACCCCAACGCCGACGCCTTTGGGGGCTCTGGTGCTTCAAGGGGAGGCGCTGGCGCCTCCGGCGACGGTACCGCCGGCGATGGTGGTGGTGGTGGTGGGTGGGCATGGAGCTCTGGCGCGGGGAGGGGCGCGGACGCGGGCGACTTCGAAACACGGGAAGGGCAGGAGCGGCGGGCGAAAAAGGGTATGGCGGAGCTGTTGGAGCGTGAGGGGGCGGGCGAAGCTGGCAGGGATGAGAGCGGCGCCAAGGTAGGTTACTGCTGTACTTGATGTAGGGTGTGTCGGCCTGTTCATTTCCGAAAAACTATTTCGGCTGTTGTTGTAAGATTGAGCGGTGTAAACTCGGCGACGACGACGTCTAATCACTTCCAACCCCCGCCCATCCCCTTCCCCCCGCCACCCTCTCCCCTGCAACTTAACGATGTTTAGCGCGACTCCGTCGCTCACGCTTTTCATCCGATCGGCCGACCTCGTTTGGTTCAACCTTGACCTTCGCACGCACTCCATGCGGCACGTTTCTCGCCCACCCTCATACGCCACCCGACGCCCAACGTTTCGGACACTACTGTTGCTACTGCTACTGCTAAGGGCCCGTTTTAACGAAGAAAAAAAAAATTGGAAAAAAAAAATCAAATCCGCTTCTCATTGGTCAGAACCCGCACCACCACCCAAGATTATACCCCAAGATCCTAATCTTTGGTGCTGGTGCGTGTGTTGACCAATGAAAAGCGAATTTGAATTTTTATTTTTCCAAATTGAATTTATTTTATACCAGGTACTAGTTAATATGGGCCCTAATGCTGCCGCTGACACGTACTTCGTATAGTGATATTGATAACTGCCTCTTCCTAGTGTTTCTGCTACTGCTCGTACGGCTGCTGCTAATGCTACTGCTACTGCTTCTGCTAATGCTGCCGTTGTCTTTGCGCCTCTCCCCCCCCTCTTTTTCGCCCCGGCATGTGTTGCTTGATACTCGCCGCTGCCGCCGCCGCCGCCGCCGCCTCCGTCCACAGATCCGGTCGCAGTGGGAGAGGACCCTGACGGGAGACCAGAAGGCGTTCTTGAGAGACGTGCACGATGAAACGGAGGCCAGCAGAAAGGCTCCGGCGCAGACGGACCGGGCCAAGCAACGCTCGGAAAGAAAGGAGCTGCTGCGGCAGAAGCAGGAGGCCAGGGCGGCTCGAATGCGCGGTGGTAGCGGAGGCGGCGGCTCATGATGACGTAGCGGTGGGGGGCGAGGTGGATGGATGGACGGATGGATGGACTGATGGATGGATGGGTGGATGGATGGATGGACAGATGGGTGGATGGATGGATGGATGAGTGGATGGATGGATGTGGGGAGTATAGGAATGTTCACCAGACGCTGGCGTCCGTGTCTATTTTTGTCAATGTCGGGCTATCTACAATATGCGGTCACAAGTCTCTCGGTGTCGTCCATCTGCAAATCTATTCCAAAATTCCGAAAGAGTCTTCGACACTTTGTCCCGGGTGCTGATAGGGTATGGAGGGAGGTAGGGGAGGGGGGGGGGTTGATGCATCGCGTGCACGAGGGTGTACGGCGGGGTTTTTTATATTATTAGCAGCATGGCATTAGCGCTGCCTGGGGTGGTGTACAGGGTTCCGTCTGTTGGGACGCCGGGCCGGACTGCAGCGTGCGTCGGCTTGGAATGTTTTGGCGTTGTTCGGAAGAGACACAGGAGTTGCCTCATTGGCAATAGCGCCGTGTTTGTATATACACTTGGTACTGTGCCCACCCACCCCCAGGCACGCTCGGGAGCGTGCTTGTATACTCGAGGCGGAGGGAGGGGCCGGGGGGCGGGGGCCGCAGGGGCAGCTCGGCCAAGCGTTAATTTGACGCTATTTCCAGCGAAAAAATAAGATATTGGCTTTATCTACGGAGCATGCTTCCTTTTTTTTTTCGTTTCGATGACGGCGCTATTGCGATTGTTCTGTTTTGTTCGGCCACCGCCGTTCTCTTGGAGGGGGCGAGGGGGCCATCCGTGATGCACCAATCACCGACCACCGATCAGCCACTGGCCTGGTAGGAGGGCGCACCTCATCCGATCAGCTTCAGGTTGGAAACATCGTGGGAGGACGTACAGTAGTATCTCATGGACCAGCTTCAGAAGGGTGGCAAGTCATGGAGAAACGAGTGCTCGTTTTTGTTCGGCCGCCGTTCTCTTTTACAGGGAACGATCGCCGACCATCGATCACTCACTTTGCCCTGGTGGAGGGTTCATCTCGTCGATCAGCGTCGGGGATTACGGCAAACCATGGCCCGGCTCGAGGCGCGCGGGAAAACGCCTCCTCCACCGCTGGAACCCTAACCCTTGCGTCGGAGCGTCCCAAGCCGTCACCCTTCAACAACCCCCTCTACAAGGTGTCTTTCCTTGTTCGTGCTTCGGTGCGACGATGGCACGTTCGAAACACGAAAATTAGTCGCCTCGGGCAAGACCGCCAGTTGACTCCTCTGGCGATGTCCTTACGCTCGAAGCCCTTGCGTTGGAGCGTCAGTTTATCCTTCTGTACAACTTCCCACGCGACACAAGGTGTCTTCCCCTTTTGAGCTTCTCAGACAGGTCGATATAGCGCGTTCGAAACACGAAATGAATCGACTACGGTGATGCCTGGCGATTTCGTCACTTTTGTAGCAGCGCGGCCTCGCCTTGTCGTCAAGTTTGTTTGCCAACTCAGGGACAGAGACGCGAGGAGGCCGGTCGTGCTGGGGCGCGCGTCAAGAAGGTCTCTTGTAGCCTTAATATACTAGTTTCAGTGTGGGGGCGGTCAGTCTAGGGGTGAAAATCGCAAATCGCGGTCTCCTACGTACACAGTACCAAAAAACTAGGCAAGGCCATTTGTTTTTTTCATTTTTTTGCACTCATGGGAGGCCAAGTTTTGCACCCATGGACCGCCGGCCGCTCCCGACATTAGCCGAAAACCTGGTGCCTCGTATGTATGCGTTACAATAGTCACTTTTCGTTGAAAAACGTACTCGTCGTAGGCAAACGAAATGTGGCGGGAAATGCGCTCCTCGTTTTTTTGCCACTTTTTGACAAGAGCTCGTGGCTAATGTTTTGCGTTATTTCGACCTCACAATGCTCGGTCGCCTTTGTTTGTCGGTGATGATGGTGGGGTAGTGATGGTGGCAAAGAGGGAGCGGGGCGGTTTTCAAATCAGCTTGTAATTGCGGTGGTTCACAGTAAACAGGACCTTACACTCCAGGACCCTGTCAACCATTGGCCAGTGAATAGAACGTACCTGGGTGGCACATCGCCACCGGGTCCGTCCTTCTCGTAGCAACCCACTCCCCGAGGCAAGGTATTGTACCTAGCTACGAAGAATCCCTCGTAATTATTACGAAGTATCTTGAGTAAGAATATTAGTCTCGAAATTGGATGTAATTTTAATTTTCTGTCACCAACACTACTGAGCAAACCTTCGGGGAGGTGGCGCTCTACGGGCTGTCATCTTATCAAAATTAGCACCAACGGGACGAAAAGGCAACTAACGGGATCTTGGAGGAGAGTTCCTAAAAAGTAATAATAGCACCTACCACAACACACCCAGCACTTTCGTACGAAACAATTCGTACGCAGCAGAAGAAACACCACGCAAAAATAGCAGGGTGTAGACCTCGGAATACGAAAAATGTCAACCGGGGACTAACCCCCCTCCCCTCCCCACCCCGCCTGGTTGGTGAAACCCCGACCTGCTCCGTCCCCCGGCATTGTAGGGATGCGAGGGGTCTATGGCCGTACGGCTACGGCCATGCGTGACATGTGGCTAATGAGTACACACTCCGTGGGTTCTGGTTCCCCCGACACGGGAAGGTGCCTGTTTCGGTTTGGGTTCTTTATGGCTTCTGAAAACTATGAGTAAGGCCTCCCGTAATAGCATTTTTGGCAGCAAAACCTGCTGCTGGAGACGACGCACCCTCGCCGAGTTACGCTACGTAAAAATTGCGCCGCCAGCCGGACAAAAAAGGCTCCCAAATGCTGCATCAATTCGGAGGAGGTTGCGGACGCGGATTCGGATGCCCTCTCGTGTGTGTGTCAAGCACGCGGCTTGTCGGGGTAGCCGTTGCCTTTGTCTAGATAGATGCACCCCCATGATAAGCGCCGACGGAACAGGGAATCCGTACGTAGCGTACTGCTTGCCGCACGAAACTAACCGAGGTCACACCTTTATTCTCGTCGTCGGCACGCAAAAAAAAAGAATCGAAATACAGAGAGAGGGAGAAAAAAAAACGAAAACACAATTATAACAAAAGACGCGGGACTACGCTATCGCCCACAAAACCCTAAGAGAGATTATTTAGACTCGAATCACTAAAAACAATCCCTCCAGGGCCGGCTTCCCGTCGGCCCAGACTAACTGGCGGCAGTGCAAGTACAGCAGCGCAATGCAGTGCAGTGCAGTGCCGCACGGCCTCCCGTCTGTTGCCCGCGCCCCTACGCAAGGAATGGCCAGACAAAGGCAGGGCCTGAATAGCAGGAGCGATTGTTATTTCCTGCCCCCCCCCCTCTCCCCTGTGTAGCTCTCGAAAGGGATGCGTGGTCAAATGGTTCAAATGGTCTAAGCAGGCAAGACACATGAGTCGTCCGCGCTCCCCCCCCCCTCCCCTAAAATAGCAGAGGGGCGATTAGGATTGTGTTTCTTCGCCGCCGCCCCCCCCGCGCATTACAAAAGGGCGGAGGGAAATAAGCCTGGATGCCTGCCCATCACTCCGTCGTGGGCATGTGTATATATAGGCAAGATGCGTCGCAAGAACATCGCAAACAGGCGGGAGAAAATATGCAGGGGGTTTCAGTTGGGGCAAGGGATGTACAGCGGAAAGGGGTGGCCACCTTTCGCGCGTTGATATCGGCAAGTGCCGTGCCGCTCTCCACCGGAACGGCGAAACCAACGATTTTGCAGAAAAAGTTATACTTCGTACACCTCCAACAGATCATACAGATCATTGATTCCCACTTGATGGTCTAGATCCTTCAGGGCAGATATATTCCTGATCTGTGTGATCTGTGTGATCTGTGTGATCTGTGTGATATGTATGATATGTATGATCTAGCTCATGTTGACGGGTGGGAGCCGTATAAGCTGCATCATCTAATTTTTGCACATGTTTCCTGAGATGGATTTGTACTATACAGATCCTACACAAAAATATCGTAACGTCAGGTTAGGATTTAAACGATCTGTTAACAAGATGATCTATCTGATCTATCTGCAGATGATCTGTCCGAGGTGTGCAAGGTTCTCGCTGACGTGAAGCGCACTGTAGCGAATCCGTACTCCTTACGCAAATGCGGCACAATCGGAAAACATAAGAAAATACGGTTTGAGGCACCGTTTTTGGCCTCAACGCGCACTCATGTGTTGCTTGCCTTAGACATTTGACCATTGACCACGCATCCCTTTCGAGACGGAGCACAGGGGAGAGGGGGGGGGGGCAGGAAATAACAATCGCTCCTGCTATTCAGGCCCTGCCTTTGTCTGGCCATTCCTTGCGTAGGGGCGCGGGCAACAGACGGGAGGCCGTGCGGCACTGCACTGCACTGCATTGCGCTGCTGTACTTGCACTGCCGCCAGTTAGTCTGGGCCGACGGGAAGCCGGCCCTGGAGGGATTGTTTTTAGTGATTCGAGTCTAAATAATCTCTCTTAGGGTTTTGTGGGCGATAGCGTAGTCCCGCGTCTTTTGTTATAATTGTGTTTTCGTTTTTTTTTCTCCCTCTCTCTGTATTTCGATTCTTTTTTTTTGCGTGCCGACGACGAGAATAAAGGTGTGACCTCGGTTAGTTTCGTGCGGCAAGCAGTACGCTACGTACGGATTCCCTGTTCCGTCGGCGCTTATCATGGGGGTGCATCTATCTAGACAAAGGCAACGGCTACCCCGACAAGCCGCGTGCTTGACACACACACGAGAGGGCATCCGAATCCGCGTCCGCAACCTCCTCCGAATTGATGCAGCATTTGGGAGCCTTTTTTGTCCGGCTGGCGGCGCAATTTTTACGTAGCGTAACTCGGCGAGGGTGCGTCGTCTCCAGCAGCAGGTTTTGCTGCCAAAAATGCTATTACGGGAGGCCTTACTCATAGTTTTCAGAAGCCATAAAGAACCCAAACCGAAACAGGCACCTTCCCGTGTCGGGGGAACCAGAACCCACGGAGTGTGTACTCATTAGCCACATGTCACGCATGGCCGTAGCCGTACGGCCATAGACCCCTCGCATCCCTACAATGCCGGGGGACGGAGCAGGTCGGGGTTTCACCAACCAGGCGGGGTGGGGAGGGGAGGGGGGTTAGTCCCCGGTTGACATTTTTCGTATTCCGAGGTCTACACCCTGCTATTTTTGCGTGGTGTTTCTTCTGCTGCGTACGAATTGTTTCGTACGAAAGTGCTGGGTGTGTTGTGGTAGGTGCTATTATTACTTTTTAGGAACTCTCCTCCAAGATCCCGTTAGTTGCCTTTTCGTCCCGTTGGTGCTAATTTTGATAAGATGACAGCCCGTAGAGCGCCACCTCCCCGAAGGTTTGCTCAGTAGTGTTGGTGACAGAAAATTAAAATTACATCCAATTTCGAGACTAATATTCTTACTCAAGATACTTCGTAATAATTACGAGGGATTCTTCGTAGCTAGGTACAATACCTTGCCTCGGGGAGTGGGTTGCTACGAGAAGGACGGACCCGGTGGCGATGTGCCACCCAGGTACGTTCTATTCACTGGCCAATGGTTGACAGGGTCCTGGAGTGTAAGGTCCTGTTTACTGTGAACCACCGCAATTACAAGCTGATTTGAAAACCGCCCCGCTCCCTCTTTGCCACCATCACTACCCCACCATCATCACCGACAAACAAAGGCGACCGAGCATTGTGAGGTCGAAATAACGCAAAACATTAGCCACGAGCTCTTGTCAAAAAGTGGCAAAAAAACGAGGAGCGCATTTCCCGCCACATTTCGTTTGCCTACGACGAGTACGTTTTTCAACGAAAAGTGACTATTGTAACGCATACATACGAGGCACCAGGTTTTCGGCTAATGTCGGGAGCGGCCGGCGGTCCATGGGTGCAAAACTTGGCCTCCCATGAGTGCAAAAAAATGAAAAAAACAAATGGCCTTGCCTAGTTTTTTGGTACTGTGTACGTAGGAGACCGCGATTTGCGATTTTCACCCCTAGACTGACCGCCCCCACACTGAAACTAGTATATTAAGGCTACAAGAGACCTTCTTGACGCGCGCCCCAGCACGACCGGCCTCCTCGCGTCTCTGTCCCTGAGTTGGCAAACAAACTTGACGACAAGGCGAGGCCGCGCTGCTACAAAAGTGACGAAATCGCCAGGCATCACCGTAGTCGATTCATTTCGTGTTTCGAACGCGCTATATCGACCTGTCTGAGAAGCTCAAAAGGGGAAGACACCTTGTGTCGCGTGGGAAGTTGTACAGAAGGATAAACTGACGCTCCAACGCAAGGGCTTCGAGCGTAAGGACATCGCCAGAGGAGTCAACTGGCGGTCTTGCCCGAGGCGACTAATTTTCGTGTTTCGAACGTGCCATCGTCGCACCGAAGCACGAACAAGGAAAGACACCTTGTAGAGGGGGTTGTTGAAGGGTGACGGCTTGGGACGCTCCGACGCAAGGGTTAGGGTTCCAGCGGTGGAGGAGGCGTTTTCCCGCGCGCCTCGAGCCGGGCCATGGTTTGCCGTAATCCCCGACGCTGATCGACGAGATGAACCCTCCACCAGGGCAAAGTGAGTGATCGATGGTCGGCGATCGTTCCCTGTAAAAGAGAACGGCGGCCGAACAAAAACGAGCACTCGTTTCTCCATGACTTGCCACCCTTCTGAAGCTGGTCCATGAGATACTACTGTACGTCCTCCCACGATGTTTCCAACCTGAAGCTGATCGGATGAGGTGCGCCCTCCTACCAGGCCAGTGGCTGATCGGTGGTCGGTGATTGGTGCATCACGGATGGCCCCCTCGCCCCCTCCAAGAGAACGGCGGTGGCCGAACAAAACAGAACAATCGCAATAGCGCCGTCATCGAAACGAAAAAAAAAAGGAAGCATGCTCCGTAGATAAAGCCAATATCTTATTTTTTCGCTGGAAATAGCGTCAAATTAACGCTTGGCCGAGCTGCCCCTGCGGCCCCCGCCCCCCGGCCCCTCCCTCCGCCTCGAGTATACAAGCACGCTCCCGAGCGTGCCTGGGGGTGGGTGGGCACAGTACCAAGTGTATATACAAACACGGCGCTATTGCCAATGAGGCAACTCCTGTGTCTCTTCCGAACAACGCCAAAACATTCCAAGCCGACGCACGCTGCAGTCCGGCCCGGCGTCCCAACAGACGGAACCCTGTACACCACCCCAGGCAGCGCTAATGCCATGCTGCTAATAATATAAAAAACCCCGCCGTACACCCTCGTGCACGCGATGCATCAACCCCCCCCCCTCCCCTACCTCCCTCCATACCCTATCAGCACCCGGGACAAAGTGTCGAAGACTCTTTCGGAATTTTGGAATAGATTTGCAGATGGACGACACCGAGAGACTTGTGACCGCATATTGTAGATAGCCCGACATTGACAAAAATAGACACGGACGCCAGCGTCTGGTGAACATTCCTATACTCCCCACATCCATCCATCCACTCATCCATCCATCCATCCACCCATCTGTCCATCCATCCATCCACCCATCCATCCATCAGTCCATCCATCCGTCCATCCATCCACCTCGCCCCCCACCGCTACGTCATCATGAGCCGCCGCCTCCGCTACCACCGCGCATTCGAGCCGCCCTGGCCTCCTGCTTCTGCCGCAGCAGCTCCTTTCTTTCCGAGCGTTGCTTGGCCCGGTCCGTCTGCGCCGGAGCCTTTCTGCTGGCCTCCGTTTCATCGTGCACGTCTCTCAAGAACGCCTTCTGGTCTCCCGTCAGGGTCCTCTCCCACTGCGACCGGATCTGTGGACGGAGGCGGCGGCGGCGGCGGCGGCAGCGGCGAGTATCAAGCAACACATGCCGGGGCGAAAAAGAGGGGGGGGAGAGGCGCAAAGACAACGGCAGCATTAGCAGAAGCAGTAGCAGTAGCATTAGCAGCAGCCGTACGAGCAGTAGCAGAAACACTAGGAAGAGGCAGTTATCAATATCACTATACGAAGTACGTGTCAGCGGCAGCATTAGGGCCCATATTAACTAGTACCTGGTATAAAATAAATTCAATTTGGAAAAATAAAAATTCAAATTCGCTTTTCATTGGTCAACACACGCACCAGCACCAAAGATTAGGATCTTGGGGTATAATCTTGGGTGGTGGTGCGGGTTCTGACCAATGAGAAGCGGATTTGATTTTTTTTTTCCAATTTTTTTTTTCTTCGTTAAAACGGGCCCTTAGCAGTAGCAGTAGCAACAGTAGTGTCCGAAACGTTGGGCGTCGGGTGGCGTATGAGGGTGGGCGAGAAACGTGCCGCATGGAGTGCGTGCGAAGGTCAAGGTTGAACCAAACGAGGTCGGCCGATCGGATGAAAAGCGTGAGCGACGGAGTCGCGCTAAACATCGTTAAGTTGCAGGGGAGAGGGTGGCGGGGGGAAGGGGATGGGCGGGGGTTGGAAGTGATTAGACGTCGTCGTCGCCGAGTTTACACCGCTCAATCTTACAACAACAGCCGAAATAGTTTTTCGGAAATGAACAGGCCGACACACCCTACATCAAGTACAGCAGTAACCTACCTTGGCGCCGCTCTCATCCCTGCCAGCTTCGCCCGCCCCCTCACGCTCCAACAGCTCCGCCATACCCTTTTTCGCCCGCCGCTCCTGCCCTTCCCGTGTTTCGAAGTCGCCCGCGTCCGCGCCCCTCCCCGCGCCAGAGCTCCATGCCCACCCACCACCACCACCACCATCGCCGGCGGTACCGTCGCCGGAGGCGCCAGCGCCTCCCCTTGAAGCACCAGAGCCCCCAAAGGCGTCGGCGTTGGGGTAGGGTGGGGGCGGCGCCGAACCCCTATTTCCTCGGTAGGAGTAACGCTCGTCGTAGGACTCTCGCTCGGCTTCCTCCTCCACTTTCTTCTCGGTCGCGGCCTTCTTCGCCTCGAGGTGGGCTCTGTGCTCCGGCCCTCCTCTGGGCACCGTGCGGTCCCGACCGAACTCATCGGTGAAGGTGACCTCCGCGCCGCCGCGCGAGGCCTCGCGGCTACCCCTGCTGCCGCTGCCGCCGCCGCCGCCGCCGCCGCTTCCGCTGCTACCGCGTTTGAGGTCAGCGTTGACGTCTTCGTCGGTATCTCTCGATCCCTGTCCGTCGGTCTTGCCGGCGGCGGTGCGGCGCCGTCTTCGCTTGGTGGTGGTTGTAGTGGCGCTGCTGCTGCCGCTGATTCCGTCGGTAGCGCGGGTGTCACCGTTGCCCAGCAGGCGTTTTGGTTCGCCGGTCTTGGCCTCGAGGAGGGCAAGATCGGCGCCCGTTTTTCGCGCGAAGTCTACAAGCGTGCCGGCTTGGGACGCGGCCACCTCGCCTTTGGCTAAACGAGGCAAAAGTAGTGAATGCAGGGGGGGGGGGGGGGGGGGGGGGGGGGGGCGACAGACGACAAACGATAACAGCGGTGGCAGGAAAACCATAGTAAGAACTTGGTCCTACTGTACGAGTTTCAACAGTTTCACAATAACGTCTGGGTTATGTCTGAGGGACTCTATTTGCTAAATATGAATATTCCGTCTTCGGCGCTGTTTTCTTGCGGGCGAGAGGTGGGCTAACCTCCACCTATATACGTATCACCACTAAAGTATTAAACTTGAAAAGTACGTATCAATACCAAAAATATTGAGATTGCAGCAGTAGACTATAAAATATTCGACAACGCTAAATACGACACCAGTGTCACGATTTATTATGTACGGCACCGGTGTCGTATATAAGCCGCTTATATACGACACCACGCCACGGTCGCGGCACACGGCCTAGATGGGCTACGTAGGGATTGCCCGGCGTGTGTCAGCCATGATCTAGCTACCATTGAAGCTGCAGTGAAGACCAAACGGGCCCGAACTCTGGGAGATATATGTGGATATTACGCTCACCCCCAAGAAATTAATAAATTCACCTCGGTGTCGTGATTTTTTATAGACGACACCGGGGTCATGCATAAGCGACACCTGTGTCGTATTTATTGTTGTTGTTGTTGTTGTCTTCACATTATAAACCGTGCCGGTCTCTCTATCCAGTACCTCCATCTGTCCGTACTACTGTAATCCAACACTTGACGCGTACGTACGCGTAATATTATACACGACACCGCCACCTTTTGAGGTATACTCTCCAGACTCCAGATGGTTATTGATACATATCATACGTAATTGATTCGGAAGTAAGTGTGTGTTGGCATGGTGCATTACCGTTACCAGTAAAATTCTACCAGAGGTACCAGATAGTATACTTCATACTTCTCATACCAGTATCATACATAGCTCACCCAGCTTCTCGTACAGGACGGACTTCGCCGCCAAGGTCCGCTCCACCGCCTTGCGCTTCTTCGACGCGGTCACCCTCTCCACCTCGTCTCTCTGCGACCGGTCCTCGACCCCACGGTTGGTCCGAGCGAAGGGGTCCTTCCGGGCGGCGCCGTCGCCTTCTCCAGCCGCCGCCGACCGCTTACCGCGCAGACCGCGAATACCGTTGCCGCTGCTACTGCTGCCGCCGCCATCTAGCTTGTTGACCTTTTGCTCCTTGGCGTAGACGATGGCCTTGAGGTCTACCAGAGAACGGCCGTCGACTCTGATGGGCTGGGTGCATTTGAGGTGGGGATGGGGTTCGGGGAAGGATGGAGCGCGCGGGTGGGTGTTTGGGCTCTTCGGTGAATGTTACTACTACTACTGCTGTTGCTGTGATGCTGTTATTGTTTTACGGGGATGGGTATGGGGGCATCGACCGCGGGCCTACTACTGTCCCACAGCATGCAATGCATATACGTTGTTTACTGCTTGCTTGATATGGTACCCGGCCTGCTCATGTTCTCGTGCGTTGACAAGCCAGCAGGACATGGAAACGGCGGTCGGGAAGGGGGGGGGGGTTGAGGCTCGACGAGTACCCAGCACTGGAAAAATAACTGTCACAAGGCTGCCCACCTGTTCGACTCAGGACAGCTTTGAGAGGTAATGATAAGCTATTCGTAGAGTTTTTTTTCGGCCGGCCGGGATTAAAATGGCCTGGGATTAAAATGCCAAGGCCGCAGAAGCCCTTTTTGTGCCTTTGTGCCCTCTTGCCCTCTTCTGCTCTGCGCCACTTCGTTGACGTCAAGATGCCAAGGAACTGTTGTCTATGATCTATGATGCGTGCGAAAACGTTTTGTTCGTACTTTTCGTCTCCGTTCCGATGGGTTCGCCGTACCTTAGACTTGGAAGGGAGTAGCGCCGACTCTGTCAGGAAACCGAACGACATAGTGTATCTCCTCCTCTAGCTCCCGCTATCCCCAATGAGCTCTGTGCCCAGCTAGCTCTCAGTCTCCCCTCTCTGTCTCTCAGGTTTGGTCAAAAACTTGCATATTTTAGGGGACAATTCACAATAAACCCCTTCTATTTATAGCAATCCAATGTTTAGAAAACCTGGGCTTTGGAACAAACGTTCAAAAAAATCCCGAGAGATACCGGTACGCGCAAACCAAGCACTAAACAACATCCCCGATCAAGCGATGAAGCTCAAGCCGCTCTCGCTTGTTCTGCTTGCGCTCACAGTGCCATGCTTTCTGCAGGGTGGGTCGGCTACTGACGAAGTCGGTGAAGACGACATCCAGGCAAGCTTGCAGCCCCGAAGTTTGTACGGCGCAAAAATGTGTTTCCCTCCTGTTGTGGAATGGTGTATGTAAAGTAGGCGGCAGGTCGCGCGGAATGGCGGTAGAGGTTAGACGCAGAGCTGTCACCTCATCGGGCGATGCATTCCATTGCTCTCGGTACCCATGGCGCCACCTGAGTCGTCGAATGTCGGCCAGGTCGGTCTCTGTTCCCCAATCCGCGCTTCCCGGCAACCCGCGCGTCGCTTTGAGGTGCCCCGAGAACCGAGAACCGAACAAAAACCTTGAAAATTGAATTGAAAATGAAAATGGATGAAACACACTGCCCGCTTGCATGCCTGCCTGCCTTCTCGCCGCTGGTGTATCATACTTCTCGGCCCGCGGGGCTAGATTGTGGCAAATGAGCTACGTACATACGAATTCCATCTGAAGCCGACAACAGCAACGGTTATTATGCTGTTGGTGTAGCCTAACACCGTTGGCGTAGTATTATTTTTGCCATCACTATGTATATGTCATGTGTTCATATTGGTATGTACCTGGTACCTGGTATCAGTTGGTATTCATATTACCAGCAGCCAGCGGCAGCAGAACTGAGAAGCAGAGAGACAGTCGACCCTAACGGCCCTCCCCTCCCCGCCCCCGCCCCACCGCCTCCTCTGCTCCCCCTGTTGTAATCTACTTACTGCTACACTTCACTATCGCCATCGATCCTGTACTACGACAAGCAGGAGACGGCTCCTAGTCGGCAGGAGCCTCCCCCCGCAGGCAACCGTGGCCGTCCCTCCGATGATCCCCAGCACGACCGCCCACGCCGCCCGAAAAGCGACAACAATGCGGCTCCGCCGGCGCGCAGCAGGTCCGGGGCAGTCGAGCGCGACCCCCCGGCGGGGATGGGCGACTCGGAGCAGTGCAAGCGCCTGGATGTAGACGACGACGAGCTGGTGAGAGCAGAGCAGAGCAATAGTTTGTTTTGGATCTCAAAAAGCGTAGTCGTTGCCGTAGGCGTAGTCGCATGTAGCTGGCATCCTGGTACGCAACATACAGCTCATGACGGCTAATGCGTTGAAAATTGATCAACGAAGTGGTATTGTATGCCGTGGTATAAATGAAATGCCACAGCAGCAGCAGCAGCAGCAGGCGTGTTTTGGTGTTTGGTGTTGTTTCAGTGGAGCAGACGAGGGTGACAAGTGAAACGCGAAACGCGAGAGGGGGCAGGCTGACCCCGTCCGTTGTATTGCGTGTGTATTATATGTAAGATAATACCTACGGAACGACTATAAATGTGTACCTGGTACCTGGTACATATTGCACGATAGCAGGAAGGAAGCGCCCTCCCGCCCCCCCCCCTCTTGCGCGGCAAGTGCTGGTTCTGCTCCTTACAGCTTGAGCCCTTGCAGCAGGGCGACGGCGGGGGCGTAACCAATGCAACCAACCCCGCGGGTGGTGATAAATACTCGCACAATACATCAATCATATCGGCTTTGACTAGAGCTACAGCAGTACCAGGTATGGTATATCGTATTGCATTCATTCCTTAATCTCTTTGCGTTATAAGTTGTTGTATTACAGTATAGTCGTCCATCCTGAAGCAATCGCTCCAACCTGTAATACGAGTGCCACGCCCCTGGTGCAGAATTACGCAGAGGGCAAGATGGTGCAGCAGCAAGTATTTATACCTGGTACATATATACCTTCAACGTTAATAGTATTATTAAGAAATACCGGTATACCAAGCACCTCCTCGTACGCTGTCAGGTGTACCAAGGTATATACTTAACTCGTACTGGTATACGTACTGGTATACATTTGGTAAAACCTGGCATGAATCGTAGGAAATTGTACGTATCAGGTAACTTTTAACTTATGAAAAAACTGTAACGCTTTTGAAAGGGGCGCGAAATTCGAAACGCGCGACGCGAACGCGACCATCTTGATCTTCTAGAATCCTGGTATTTTTTCGGTCCCATATCCCCCTGTCCACCTAGCCGTCGACATGTCTACACACGTCCGGTAACGTAGAGCTGTCTTACCGTTCGGGTTGGATTGCCCTCTACAGCAGTAGGCTATAACCTTATTCTCGAGACTGGGTCGTAGCCTCGCTTCCTCCAGACCCCTACTGTGTCAATACGCTGAATGTAAGAATCAAGACGAGAAGATGAGACAAAACGAACCACTGCACCGAATCGATTAGGAACACTACCCAAGAGTAAACCGAACCGGAACCGAAATAGGCCAAACCCAACCGAACCCAATCCAACCCAACCGAACCCAACCCAACCCAATCCAACCCAACCGAACCCAACCCAACCCAATCCAACACAACCCAACACAACACAACCCAACACAACCCAACCCAACAACACAACACAACATAACACAAACACAAACACAACACAACACAACACAACACAAACCAGACCAATCCAACCCACTTTGCGATCCCTGTGTTGCCGCCATGGCCAGGTGTACTCCCAGCTGGAGGCGGAGGACAGTAACAACGACCTCCTGTCCAAGGCGTACGGGCTGATCAACAGCAAGTTAGATGGCGTCACCTCCATGTCCATCGACTATCGTGGGGAAGGGTGAGTCCGGTTCGTTTCGGTTCGTTTCGTTTCGTTTCGGTTTGTTTCGGTTCGTTTCGGTTCGTTTCGGTTCGGTTCGGTTCGTTTCGGTTCAGTTCGGTTCGGTTCAGTTCGGTTCGGTTCGGTTCGGTTCGGTTCCGTTCCGTTCCGTTCGGTTCGCTTCGGTTCGGTGCAGTTCGGTTCGGTTCGGTTCGGTTCGGTTCGGTTCTGCTCGGTTCGGTTCTACTCGGTTCGGTTCGGTTCGGTTCTGCTCGGTTCTGCTCGGTTCGGTTCGGTTCTGCTCGGTTCGGTTCGGTTCGGTTCGGTTCGGTTCGGTTCGATTCGGTTCGGTTCGGTTCGGTTCGGTTCTGCTCGGTTCGGTTATGCTCGGTTCGGTTTCGGCTCGATTCGGTCCGGTTCGGCGGGCCCACCGCGTGTTTGTACCCCGTGGGTTGAAAAACGCCTCGCAAGGTTGTTCCTATAGACCGCTGAGCTACCGTACGACGGCAGACTGCACATTATTCATGTTCTTACAATCCAATGCACGAGCGGTGCAAGTTGGGCGCGCGAAATACCGTCGCCCGCACGTAGGTCTCAGTCTATAGTATGGGCGTGTAGGCGCTCTGAGCACCCTCGTATAGCCTGCCTATGGTGGCTGGCTCGCTGGATGCGTGCGTACCCGTCTGACGCGAGCTATTCCGCCCACGGCGCGCTCTCGCTCTCTGAGAGTCGGCGTGGGCGAGGCGAGGCGGGGCGAGGCGAGCGTCTCGTGTCGTGCCGCCCCCCCCCTCCCCTAACCTACAAATTAATAATGCTTCCATCCCTCTACAACCCTCTTCACCCTCCCTCCCTCCCTCTCTCCCTGGCGACCAGCGTCAACCGCAAGGTGGGCAAGTTCACGGCCAAGGCCGTCATCACCAGGCTCAGCCCCTCGGGCAAGGACGTGGAGCAGTGCTACTACATCCCGTACGAGATTCAGGACACCGACGAGTGCAGCCTCGCTGTCGGCCAGCCGATGCGCCACAAGTGCCACCCTAGTGCCATCTGCATTAACACGCTTGGAAGCTACGAGTGCGGGTGAGCAGCGGGAAACCGCCGCGGACTACGTAGTAGGGGACCTGTTGAACAACACGTTGGGGTTTCGATATGTGGAGGGTAAGGTGGCGTGCCTGAAATGCCCCCTCCCCCCCCCAAGCCTCCCTTGCCATTGGGGTGGGACAAAGTTTAACCCCTCCCCCCTAGCTAAAAAAATATTTGTAATGTATGGAAACAACGTAATGAGCGCCCAACTGTTGGAGGTGTCTCTAGTAGGAGTGGGAACGGTCCTCCGTCTCGAAAGGGGTGCGTGGTCAATGGTCAAATGACTAAGGCAAGCAACAAATGAGTACCCCCCCCACCCTACCGCCACCACCAACCAAGAAAACCGACACCAACATCATCAACACACCAACATACCACCACCGCCACCATCGCCACTACCCTTCCATTTTAGTATTGTCGCGAGATCGTACCCGCGCTCTTTTGCGTCGATTCTTGTTTGTGTCCAGGTGCACGGTCGGGGTCGTACTGTCGAGATCGCGTGCCTTGATCGATGCCTTCAGGGATAACCTCTGGTACTATTTATACCATACTCATACATGTATTACGAGTATTCCTACATATAATAGTACTCGTACATATATTACGAGTATTCCTGCATACAATAGTACTGTTCCTCTACTGCCGCTGCCTCTAGTACAGTAGTGTCTGTATTGCGTTCAATCCCCGCTAGAACTCCACCCGCGTTTTGGTAAAAAAAAACTTGGTGGAAAATATATAGGATCATATTTGTGACTGCCCCCGTGGTTATAGAGGAAAATGCTGGGAGTTAGTATAGGATACATATTTCCTGTGGTAAATTAGTAAATTAGGGTTAATTCCATGAATCACTGCAAAATAAAACCTACTCTAATCCCAAGTACTTTATCCCGGCAAAGTGGGCGCGTTTGTTCACGGGTCGGGTCATATCTCGCGGGTCAGGTCGATTCGGGTCGCATAACGATGACCTGACCCGACTCGACCCGTGAGAGTTTGAAAACCTCCTTACCCGGCCCGCCCCGGCCCGGCCCGACCCGACCCGTCAGATTAAAAACAACTCCTGGTCCGGGCATGGCCCGTGAAGAGTCGTGCCAATAACTCTACTCTCAGTTGTAGTAGCGTTGCCTCAACCGTTTTTAGGACTGTACGGGGGTCAGCAAGTGTCGCTCGCGGTACATACGTGCGACGCTCCTATGATAGAGCAGAATACGTCCATCTGTCTTGTTAATCAGGAGGTCGCCCTCGTGCTGGTTTGACTGATGTTGGACTGGTGGTGTGTTTCCTACTGTGTAGCTGCTGTACAGTTTTGACCGGTGATTTTTACTATTTTTCGGCTGCTGTATATACTGCTGTTTGACTGGTGTCGACTATTTATGTTTGAAGGTGTGCCGCGGGACTCTGGGGAGAGGAGGGCAGCGGCTCGCCGTCGCTAGACAAGCCTGTGAGGAGCGAGGAGGGTGAGTGCGGAGGGGAAGACTCAACGGAGAAGTGCTGCGGTAGATTCGGGCCCCTCAAAGAGCGGAGGGCGGCGTGCCTGGAGGACTACAAGTGTACCAGCGACCCCTGCAAGGTGCGCGTCTTATTTTTTCTTCCTGTTTTTTTTGTTTAATATTTTTGCTTCCTTTTTGTTTCTTGTTTAATATGTTTGCTTCCTTTTTGCTTCTTGTTTAACATGTTTGCTTCCTTTTTGTTTCTTGTTTTTTTGTTGCCTTGTTTTATTTTTGCGTTCTTGTTTTTACTATTTTCTTGGTTTCATCGAAAGCGTCCCGGGTTTTTTTATACCTTCGTTTTTTTTTGTGTTCGCGTTCACACGACAGAAGCGTGAAATGAAGTGTGGTCGCCTAATAATATGCGATTTTTATTGTTATTTCGGTCCGATTCGGTGCGGTGCGGTTCGATTCGTTTTTGTTGTAGCACTGTTAGCTGTTTCTTCTAGCCGGTATTTTGTTCGCAGAAGCGCCAGAGCTAAGTGAACGCCCACAAGCCCTCCTTGCTAGATTGGAATTTCGCTACCCGCAGCACTTACTTCTGTGATACCCGTTTCTCGAAGAAAAAGAGCACTCTTGAGCTTCTCCATTTATACGTAGGATTTCTTTTTTTATGTTTGGCCCGATACTGGGTGACGTCGCGTGTTGTGGCTCAAACACAAGCGATACCCCGTGCAGTAGATAAGGGTTCGTTGAACCGTGATACCTCAAACGCAACGAACTTACCTGTACTGCTGAGGCCAGGATAACATACGTAGTACGTAAAACACAAACACGCCTCTTTGGCGGTTTTCCCTGGCCTTTGGCAAGGCGCGTCGCGTCGGGCAGTTGTACGGGGGGGGGGCAGGGCGTTGGCCGGGGCATCAGACTCTTCCACACTTCGTACAGATCATCTACAGATAGACCATTCCCGCTTCTGCATGATGTGTATCATCTGTATCATCTTCATGATCTGTATGATATGCATGGTGTGTATGATCTGTATGATCTGTACGATCTGTATGATCTGTATGATCTGTATGATCTGTATGAGCTAGCACATATTTCATGTTGCCGGGTGGGAGCCGTACAATCTGCATGAGCTAGCACATATTTCCTGGGTTGGATCTATACTATGCAGAACATCGAATACGACAGGTTATGATCTACTGTAGATGATCTATCTGTTGACGATCTATCTTTAGATTATCTATCTGTAGATGATCTATCTGCAGATGATCTGCCCGAGGTGCGCGGACTTTTCCAAGCGTTAACCCCTTTCGAACTGCACGCACATTTTCTTTGGCATAAAAGTGCTCGGAATTACTGTTGGGGGGTCCTTTTCGCATTAGTAAAAGAACTCGTAAAAGCTTGTGACTATGTACACTACAAAAAGGCAAGTGGGAAAATAAAAAGTAGCGTTTCGTTTATGGCCCCTTGCCGTGCGCCTTCACAATTGGTCTCGGCCTTTGCCTCACAACACGCTCTTTTCGCGCTCCGTTGATTGGGACCATGCCGCAACCGCCTCTTCTTTTTTTTTTTTTTGGGGGGGGGGGGGATTGGGGTTATATATATGGACGCCGCAGGGCCACCTCTGCGATGAGAACGCGTTTTGCTCTCCCGGGGAGGGGTACAAGGACTACGAGTGCGTCTGTAAGAGCGGCTTCAAGAAGGACGAGCGCGGCGACTGCGTGAAGGACGTGAGGATAGAGGTTAACTACTGCAAGAACAACACGTGCCCCTACCACTGCAGGTGAGGGAGTTTGATGGGTGTGGAGGGGAAAGAGGGGGGGGGACCCGCTCCCCACCGCGGTTGCTGCTTGCTTTTCGAGTCTCGCCCTGTGGCCGCGAGCGGCGGCGGCAGCGGTGACGACGGCGGCGCGAATGTCGACCGCGTAGTTTCTCTCTTGTGTGTTGTATAGAGGCGTGTTCGCCTTGTGGGGGTAGCCCCTTATTATTTCTGAGGCTCCTCGCTTGTGGAGCTCTATACTATTATTAATAGTAAGTATTTTTTTAAGTCACCCGACGAACGATCCCAAAAGCCTAGAGGGGTACCACGAATACTATTGGGAAAACGCTATCACGGGAGACCATACGGTATACACAAAAACCTATCATATTGGCAAAGCGCTATTTCGGGGGACAATAGTAAATAGGACCTACGGTGTACACATTTTCTTATTTTTACTATCAACAGCACTTGGCCCTATATTTTCCCATGTTTACTAACAGCATTTGGTATATTCCAAACTCGTGCTACTCGTACTAAAGCCGAGGGGTACTGCACCGTTTTTTGGCTAAGCTGTTTTCTGAATGACCGAGGTCCTTTACCCCTCGTATTAGGGGACAAACTACTTGGAATTAGTGAGGGAAAATGTTGTCAGCTCTTAATGGGTTAACCCCTTAAGAACCCGTCCCCCTTTTTGGGGACAAACTACTTAGAATTAGTGTAGGGTAAAAAAAACAGTTCTGAATGGGTTAACCCCAAATCGTCGAAATATCCTTTTTTTGCAGTCTGTTTTTTGCGTACGTATGACCATCGGGGTGCACTCGTGTTTTTTCTCAATTTTTTTTTTTACTTACTATTAGTATGGAGCTACATAGCTCCCGACGTGAGCAACTCTCAGAAAAAAAAATGGTTGCACCCTCTACCTTAGCATGCGTCTCCCTAACGATACTGGGTTAAGGAGCATACTAATACTCATACTAATACGCGGGACCATAGTAAATAGGACCAAATATTGTTCGTAAAAATAGGCAAGTCTACAGTTTTTGTTTGTGTTTAATATACAGTAGTAGGTCCTATTTACTACGTATGGTCCCTCGTAATAATAGTCAATCGGAAATGATTCCGCCCCAAAGTGCTACCCCTCGCGTAGAACGCCTCTTTACCCCAGTGTGCGTGCACTCTATTAACGCGTATAGGCGTGTGCGCAAGGCGTGTTTTTTTTTCTCCGCACGCAGTATAGGCAGCCAGTCGGCGCCGGGTTTGTTGGTTCGAGGCAAGACATACGGTAGACCGCTTCCTTGTGCGCCGCGTCTCTTGCGCTTGTGCGCGAAGCTGTGTTGTTGTTGTTGTTGTTGTTGTTGTTGTTGTGTGTGTGTTTTTATTTTTCACGCTTGTCCCCTGTCCCCTGTCATTAGCATCGCTGCCCCTCGCCTCGCCAAGCTACGCCACGCGTGCCGCCGCCAATGGGATGCATAGTTGCCGCACCGTTTGGGTGGCTGCTGCTAGGTATTGCCCTACAACCCTACGAGCAGAACAGCGACGGCGATGCGGCTATCACACCGAATTCTTGAGCGAAGTCATGCTTTTGGTCGACTCTCGTGTAGCATCGAAGGTTCGCCCAAGACGCCACTGAGTAAATATTGCTCGCGCTCTGGCCTCGCTCCGCCTTGCTCAGCTCCGCGCTTCCTTGCTCTGCCTCGCTCCGTGCTTCTTCGCTCTGCCGTTTCACGTCGTGTCGCATCATCGCGCCGCCTTTGCGCCTCCTCCTGTGTCGTTCCGTGTTTTTTTTTTTCGAGGTGCGCTGTCGAGGGGAACGCTTACCGCTGCGCGCCGCGGCCCGGGTACAAGGAGTTCATCGACGAGAACATCCTTCCGAGCGACTACCACGCAGGCACCCCGGGCGGGAGGCGTCTGGACAGGATCACGCGCTGCGTCGACCAGAGGACTCCGGACATCAGCATCAAGGGAGCCAACCCGATGATCTACAAGCAGGCAAGCGGGCGGCAAGCATGCATGCAAGCACCGACCCCACCCCGCCCGCCCTGCCCCCCCGGGGATGTGCACATGCATGGGGTTTGCAGTCAAGCGGTAGAAAGGGGGGAGAGGGGGGAGGACAGGGGGGGGCGGGGGGGTGAATCATATGCTGAAGTTGTTGTGTTACACCTGGAAACCTTTCATCAAATTCAGGCGGGAGTTTGAGGAGGGAGCAGGCGGAGTGGGAGGCGGGGGGGGGGGGGGGGGGGGGGGGGTCATGTTCTGTTTTTTTTTGTGTCACTTTACAACAAATTCCACCAAGTTGAGGCGGGAGGTCGAGAAGGAGGAAGGATGGATGGGAGGGGAGGGATGGAGGCGGGGAGGGGGCGGTGGCGTACGTCTAAGTCCAGGGTTTACTATGAATAGTGGCATTCCAGTTCTTCGTGGTTTCCTCGGGGTCGTGATGAGTACCCTCCCCCCCCCCATTCGACACTGCTGTCATCCATATGCAAGAAAGTCCGCCTCACAAGCGGTTCTTAGTAGGGTGAAGCTCAGTATTCATGCGACTCGCTGAACACCTCACGATTCGCTTCGCGCTTTAGCTTCGCGCTTTCGCTTCTCGCTTGGCGCAAAATGTCAAGGTCTGCCTGGTCGGTGAAAATCCGGCGTGTTCCGTCCCGGCATTGTATGTAGGGGTGCGAGGGTCTATGTCGATAAGGCTACGGCCATGCATGACATGCGGATAATGAGTACAGCCCCCTACCGTTACTCTGCCGTGGCTTCCGATGGTATCGTCTTCTCTCTGGCTCCCCTTATCCTTACCACCCAGACCATGTTGGAGAATTCGGACTCCGCGGCCACAGTCCAGAGTTTGCTACTCACAGTAACGTTCTGGTTATTCGTGGTTCCCTCGGCAAGGATCATGATGAGTACCCCCCCCCCCCTCCATGTGTGCTTTCCTGCGATGCGATGCAGGGTGACAGCTACGAAGAGCTGGGCGTGAAGGTGGAAGATGTGAACGATGACGAGAGCGAGCGCAAGATCAAGGTTGTCTTTTCGAAGCCTCCCGGTGAGACTCCCCGTAGATTTCGTAGATTTCGTGTAAATTTCGTAGCCTCACGGTGAGAGGCGCGGTAGGTTTCGTAGATTTCATAGATTTTGTGTTTAGGAAGCCGCTCCCGGTGATGATCGCCGTAAGTTTCGTAGATGTCATCTCTTCGAAGCCTCCCGGTGACTGGCGCCATATATTTAGTAGATTGTGTGTTTTGCAAGAATGACGGTGACACCACCTGGTCAAGCATTATAATATACCTTTTGGTACGTACGGTAAAATCATAAGATACTCCCATCGTACGCGCGCTGTCCGCGCCCACCCTGCAGGGGCCTACCTGATACCGTAATGCACATAATAAGATACCTTTGGTACGTACGGTAATTTTTTTCAAGGTATGCTCGGCGCCGCACGCGCGCTGTCCGCGCCCTCCCTCCCTCCCTCCCTCCCTGCAGGGGCCTACCTGAAACATACCGGCGAGTTCACGGTCCAGTATGTTCTGGAGAACAGGCTGCTGGGCGGCGACGGCAAGATATCCAAGAGCCGGAAGGTCAAGGTCATGGACGTCGACGAGTGCACGTACGACGGGCCTCACGCCGAGGTGAGTCGCTACCGAGGTGGACGGCAGGTGCTCGAGGGGGTGGTGGTAGGGGTGGAAGTGGTCGTACTGGTGGCCGGTGGTCGTTGTCGTTGGTAAGGGTGTCTGCTTGTTAACCCATTCAGAACTACGTAAAAAAAAACCACACTAATTCCAAGTATTTTGTCCCCAAATACGCGGGACCAGTTCTGAAGGGGTTAATATGGTTTTAGTGGTGGTGGTGGGTAGGATACCACTGTTGGTTGATGTCGGTAGTTGGTATCAGTGGTAAGTAACAGGTGTTAATTCTGGAGGTGGACATAACTCCTTCTTCCCCCCCATGGAAACAACGCGGTGAGCGCCCCAACTGTTGGAGGTGTCTCTATTTTAGGAGTAGGGACGGTGCTCCGTCTCGAAAGGGATGCGGGGTCAATGGTCAAATTACTAAAGCAAGCAAAAAATGAGCACCTCACGGCGCTTCGCGCTTGGTGCTACTCGTAGCAATGTCTGCCTGGCCGGTGAAAACCCGGCATGCTCCGTCCCGGCATTGTAGAGATGCGAGGGTCTATGGTCATACGACTGCGGCTATGCATGAATATCGAGTACACCCCCCCCCCCCCGTTCTTTCAGTTCCGTCACGCCTGCTCTAGGGAGGCTACGTGCAACAACACCGACGGCAGCTATGAGTGCCTCTGTGCGCCGGGCTACTCGGGGGACGGCATGACGACTGGGAGCGGGTGCATCGACGTGACCCCGCCGATCATCGTGAGGAACAAATACTAGGCTAGCGATATATCATGCGTAACTGGTGTAGCTTGTACGAGTACGCGCGCGTGCATGCACGCCTCCGGATGCTTCTATGTCGGTATCTCCAGTACCACTACCACACATGCCCCCCCCCCCATCTGGTACATGCCTCCGAAAATCCCTTAACATCATCCCTGCACCCGGCACAAGCCTCCGAATGTTCGTTTCTCAGTCTCTCTAGTCCCCCCCCCCCCTCCGCACACTAAATAGTAGCGAGAAAACAATCGCTATCTTAGGAGATAGATGGTGGCCACAGGCGGCGAAACAGGAAGGGGATAAGATTAGCAAAAAGTTTCTTTGTAATATATGGAAACCAGGGCATTAATTAGTGGGTCGGGGTCTGTTGCGCGCAGCGCAACAGGCGACTCAAGGAGTGTTGCGCGCACCGCAACACGCCTGAGGCGCGTGTTGCGCGCCGCAGGCGCCGCAAGCCCCGACCACCCCCCCCCCCCCCCCCCCCCCGCCGCCGCCGCGCGAAAAAAGCGAAAAAAGCGAAAAAATGGCGATCTATGGGCGAATTTACGCCTAAAAGGCCTAAAAGATGTCCAATTACGACTATTTATCAAGAAAAAAAGACCCCCGAAATATTTTTCTCGATCCCCGGCGAGAAAAAAAACGCGCAACAATTTTTTTAGCCTGCGGCGAAAATGTTGCGCGCCCAAAAACGCGTGTTGCGCTGCGCGCAACTAGCCTCGCGGCGACTGTTGCGCAAAACCGTTATTTTGGCCAAATGTTGCGCCAGCGCAACAGCGCAACACCTAATTAATGCCCTTGGTGAAACAACGTCAATGAGGCGCCCAAGTGTTGGAGGGATCTCTATTAGGAGTAGGAACGGTGCTCAAGTCCTCGAAAGGGATGCGTGGTCAAATGGTCAAATGACTACAGGCAAGCAAGCAAATGAGTACGCCCCCACACCCACCCCCACCTCCTGAATTGAAACCCGACTCCTTCCTACGCTTCGTTTCTACAGCTCCGACGTATGCCCCAGTTTGCATGGCTTTAGAAGTGGCCACACCAGGAAGCAAACCAGTTAATTCGGCGTTGTCATCCATATGCCAAGAAAGCCCGCCCCAAAAGTGTTTCTTAGTAGGATGCAGCTCACCCTTCATGCGACTCGCCGAACACCTCACGGCGCTTCGCGCTTAGTGCAAGCGATATCTACCTGGTCGGTGAAAACCCGACGTGCTCCGTGCCGGCATTATAATGATGCGAGGGTCTATGGTCATTCGACTTTGGCCATGTATGACATGAGTACCCCCCCCGCACCCCCCCCCCGGTACACGCCTCCGTTTTTTTGTCTCTGTTAGACATGCGTGGGTGAAGGTTGCCAGACCTCGAGCTTCCGGGCGTGCAACTGCGTGGGGATGGTCTCGGAAGACGGTTCGAAGAGACATCTCCCCGGAGTCCTCGACGACGCCACGATCTCGACGTACCTCAAGCTGGTGAGGCGCGCGCCCACACCTTTGTGTCGGGAGAGATGGTGTTGTTGCTTTTGTTCCCCGTGTTTAGCGTTTCACGAGTTGTGATTTTGGTGGTGGTTAGTATACAGTATAGTGTTTTTTTACGACTCAGCCCAGCACCGATGACGTTTCCCATTTCGGGCGGGAAAAACGCCTTCGAAGGTGTCTTGAACTCTGACTCTTGATTGCATCGGGTGGCCGGGGTTAGGGTTTAGGGATAGGGCTACTAGGGTTTCACGTCGAGTGTGTTTCAACCAGTTTGTCGGTTCTGGGGCAATATCAACACAAGACAACCCTCGTGGTGGTGGTGGTGGTGGTGGTGGTGATGGTGATTAGGGGAAGGAGGGAATCTCCCTCATTGTCCATGCAGTCTTCTGTCTCGCCGTCTCTTTTCCTTGCTTTTTCTCTTCCCCCTCCCCCATCCCTCCTAAGGTTTACGTTGAGGTTTATGTTGACATTGAGAAAAAAATATTGAGGAAAACATTGACGTTGACGTTGAGATTTGGAATGAGGTTGAACCTAAAAAAAAATGACATCGCCATTGCCTCTCGGTCAACGCTTCCGTCCGTTACCACCCGTGCCAACACATTAACAGTTGAAGGCCGACGTGTGCGGTCACTCGGAACCCCCGGCGGAGGCTGACGACCAACAGAAAGAAAACGACGAACAAGTCGCCGCCGACGGCAGAGACTGGAAACCCGAGGCGTGTTTCATGGCGATCGACGTAGAGTACGGGGGAAACTTGGTGGACCTCACCTCGAACATGACTAGGGGACCGCTGGAGAAAACCCCTGGACAGGAAAGCATGTGGAGGGTACCTCACTACGTCAAGGTGCGCGGGGGTGGCGGGTCAAGGGCTATTTGGGACGCGGGGTATTTGGGCCTCGGGGTAATTTGGTCCCCGGGGTATTTGGGACCGCGGGGTGTTTAGGCCGATAAGCTTTTGGGCCTCGGGGTGTTTTGGGTCGTAGAGGAGGATGACGAGTTTTAGTATCGTGTGTGTGCACGGTTTAGTCTGTTGCCTGAAAAGGAAAACGTTATGTGTGGGAGGTGTTTTTTGCGTGGCTGTGTCTAATGTGCTGTGCTCTTGTCCATTAAGGGTGTGGGTGTGGGGCTGTGTTTTTGTTTTGTATACTACTGTATTTTGTGGCTGTTTATTGTTGATTGTGCGTGGTGTGTTTTATGTGTTGTGGGCGTTGTGCGTTGCTTGTGTGCCGTGTTGTGCTTTCGTTGTGCTTTTGTTGTTCATACACCTGTGACCACGGCTTGTCCAAAGTGCCGCTGAGAAAAAAATCTCCTACGAGTTGAGCTGGGAAGTATAAGCGGCTGTTGAAGAAGGGGGGGGGGGGGTGTACTCATGTCGTGCAGGCCGTAGTCGTTTGACCATAGACCCTCGCATCCCTACAATGCCGGGACAGAGCACGTTGGGGGGGTGATGCTTGGTGCTGGTACCTGGTATATACAGTAGGTAAAGGGGGCGGGGGGTGTACTCATGTCGTGCACGGCCGTAGTCGTATGGTCATAGACCCTCGCATCCCTACAATGCCGGGGCGGAGCACGTTGGGGGGGGGGGTGATACTCGGTGCTGGTACATGGTATATACAGCAGTAGTTCGAGGTTTTGTAATTGGTAACTTGTGCGTGTCGTGTAGCTCCTTCCGTTTCATTTCGGACGCATCCCCTATCCCCTACCCAAGCAGCCAACACATCCTTCGTCTGACCGAGGCTGTAACCGGCATTTTTTTCGACAACTTTTTCGCTCTGAAACACCAAAAGGGTCCACACCGTCCGATGCTCAGGCACTATACATACATACGTAGTACTACTATTTTCAGGCGCAGAACAAAAGGCGACTGCGATACGGAATATCAGGTGCAGCATTGTCATAATACGAGTACCTATAACACGACTATGCGTGTCTGGACGTGCGCAGTTATTTGTCAGTTACTACTACCGGTACTGCAGGACATGAAAACACCCACGCCTCGTTTCTGTGTATTTATTTTGCATGTCCCTCGTTGTCATGTTGGCGCAGGACACCGCCGGCAACTCTGCGAGCGTGTTCTACTACAACATCAAGGTGGAAGAAGTGGACGCGTTCAACGCCATCTCGGGCATGGCGGCGGGCATGAAGCGCGAGAGCTTCGAGCGCAAACTCTTGGGGTGCGTGAAAGAGAACGAGAGTTGAAGGGAGGGAGGGAGGGAGGGAGGGATGGGGCGTGGGTTTCATCAAATTTGACGGAGGCCAACGTGTGGGGGGGGGGGGCGGGGGGGGGGGTCCTCCTCCTCCTAAGTCCCAGCGCCTTTAGCCTATCGGACTAACAATCGGACAAAAAATCGGACGAAGAACCGGACGAAAGAGATTTCCATTATCGGACGCAACTATTACAGCGGCCCCGA
>MEHQ01001746.1:0-37376 GCA_008828725.1 Saccharina japonica | reverse complement strand
GGAGGGGGGGGCTACTCGTTTGTTGCTTGCCTTATATGCAATTTTTCCTTGTCAAGCGGAAAATATGTTGAAGCACAGACTCCAAACGTTCTGACCTCGGCATGCGCAAAACAAAATAAAAAACGCCCCCCCCCCCTCCCCTATAAATATATGATATATTATAGGTTGGGTTGGCGTCGGTTGGCAACGACGCTGTAAAACACGCCCTCACTGCGTGGAGCTAGACAACCAGGGTGCCGTTTTTTTTTGTTATTTTTTTTGGCGGTCACCAAAGCTGGCGGTCGAGTAGATCATTTGTGCGGGGTGGAGAACCTTTGTCCGCACAAGGGGAATGGTCGTATCACGTAGTGTGTATATGGTAAGGCGTCCGCGAGGCAGTTACATAGTGTAACCCATTGCTGTCTCCGGAAGTGGCCACACCAGAAATTAAATTAACTCATTGAAGCTGTCGTCCATATGCAAGTCCGCCTCAGAGGCGGTTCTTAGCAGGATGCAGCTCACCCTCCATGCGACTCGCCCAATACCTCACGGCGTTTCGCGCTTGGTGCAAGCAATGTCTGCCTGGTTGGTGAAAACCCAACGCGCTCCGTCCCGGCATTGTAGGGATGCGAGGGTCTATGGTCATACTGACTACGGCCGTGCACAACATGAGTACGTAGGGGGAGGGAGAGGGGGGGGTAGACGGTGGCGAACGCGCGATTGAGAGAGTCTGCTGGGTCTGCTGTACAATTCAGCGATGGCGGTCGCGTCTTCGGCTCTTTTGACGCGAGAGAGAGTGGCATCTTACGCGCGTAGTTCTGGCTCGCTTCTTAAGGGTAGGTAGGCGGTACAGGCAAGCGCCTTTTTTGTTGATGTGCTGCTGTCCGCACGTTGATGTGCTGCTGTCCGCACGTGATGGGATTTTCGCTTAGGTATAGTGTGTCGGGCCCCTTCTGAGACACAGGTTAAAATGTTTGGGGGAGAGGGGTAGGGGTGGTTTGGGTTTTGGGGTGAATTCGATGACATTGGCTTTCCTGCACGGAGGCGCGTTCGACAGCTGCTCTTGTCTGGTCGTGGTCCGGCGCTGGAAGCCCTACCCCCTGTCCCGGCTATGCATGAAAATGAAGTACGCCCCCCTGTCCCGGCTAGCCTTGCTTGTAGCGACGAGCCGAAATAGCGCCGGCTATAAGGAAGCGCGGTACACATAACTCGCTTTCCATGCCACTGCGTGACATCGTACAACGCCTTCCCTGTGTGTTTGTCCAACGGTGTAGCTGTGTAGGGCAGGATATATGGTTGACGTGGCGTAGACCGAAAGCTTGCCGTCCAGCGATGTCGTCGTTTTCCCTCGACCCTTTTACTATTGCTGCTAAAAATATCCCACACTAAATCCGAGTAGATTTTGCCGAATTATGTGGATCTAGTTCTTAAGGGGTTAACTTGTGCGAGATTGTAGAACGCATGCCATTTTTCGGGTTGAAAATCACGTGGAATCGGAGTTGGGCCATTTTTGCAGCCTTAAAGGGACTAAACCGGTGCTTGATAGAGGTACGATACGGCCGATAGGAGATGGCAACGGGGTTTTTTCGCAGGAGTTAACGCGGGGTGGTCGGGGCAAACGTTTGGTGGTGTGTGAGGAGAGTATGGGGGAGTGGGGGGGGGGTTCGGTAAAGGGCGTTGAGAGCCCCGCGCGCGCAAGGCGAGGTTGCGGTGCTTGCGGCGCGTGGGCTGTGCTATGCTGACCCCGGGATTGCCGACGTGACGTGACGTAGCGAAGAGGCCTGCTGGTGGTTCTTTGCTTTTGAGACTTTATGTTGACCAATAGGACACAGGCGGGCACGTTTTCCCTTCCTACTACTGCTACTGCTGCTGCTGCTGCTGCTGCTGCTACTACTACTGTACGAGTAATCGTGATGCGTTTTGCTAGTGCCCTTGGTTTGCGCTAGGGGCTCGTTTGCTTTGTACTTCTTTTTTTTTTACCGTTGGGCCGAGTACCGTGGTGCAAGTACCGTCGGGCCAAGTACCGTTGGGTCGATTACCGTTGGGCCAAGTGCCGTTGGGCCAAGTGCCGTTGGGCGAAGTGCCGTGGGGCCGAGCACCGTTGGGCTAACGACCGTTGGACCAAGTCTGTTGGGCCAAGCACCGCTATAGGGCAAGAGGAGGCGCAGAGAAAGAGGGAAGGTGGGTGGGTTGGTGGGTCTGGTGGAGGGGGTGGGGTGTGTGTTGTCCCATGTATCTATATGTTTGTTGTTTCACAATTCACGACGTGTTTCTGGGGCTGTCGTGACTGTTTTCGGTTTCGCCGGTATAAATAACCGAACTATTTGGTGGACCGTAATAGGATGACTTCGAGAAGGGGATGGACCCGGCGACCTTGGCTCATCGTGATTGATCGACTGCTGTACGTACGTATACCAGGTAACGATTTCGATCCCGTGTGCATGGGAACATGCGAGCGTTTACGCGTGCTCATTCATGTTTGTGTGTGGAGGGCTAATGTATGTCTCCCCCAAAGCAACCCCTCATATATTATATATGTATGGGTTGGGTTGGCGTCGCCTGGCGACGACGCTGTAAAACATGCCTCTCACTGCGTGGGCTAGACAACCAGGGTGCCGTTTTTTTTTTCTTGTTTTTTTTTTGCGGTTACCCAAGGCTGGCGGTCGAGTAGATCATTTGTGCGGGGTCGGGAACCTTAACTCCGCACAAGGGGAATGGTCGTATCACGTAGTGTGATATGGTAAGGCATTCATGAGGCAGATACATAGTGCTCCCATTGCTGTCTCAGGAAGTAGCCACACCAGAAATTAAATTAACTCATTGAAGCTGTCATCCATATGCAAGTCCGCCTGACAAGCGGTTCTTAGTAGGATGCAGCTCACCCTTCATGCGACTCGCCCAACACCTCATGGCGCTTCGCGCTTGGTGCTAGCGATGTCTGCCTGGTCGGTGAAAACCCGACATGCTCCGTCCCGGCATTGTAGGGATGCGAGGGTCTATGGTCATACGACTACGGCCATGCATGAAAATGAAGTACACCCCCCCCCCTGCATTGCTTTGATGTTCCCTGACTGAGCGGTAACCAGTTTAAGCGGTCCCTCGCGGAAACCTTATACGTACGTACTAATGATCCTCATGATTTTCAGTATATTATGTGCCAAACGAGCGGTACACCACGAGAAGGCTTGTCTGTTATGATACTAAAAAAAAACTCACAACGAGCGCTGCTACGGCTGCGTGAAAATCCCAGCACCATGATCCAACGCAGTGCCCCCCCCCCCCGCTCCCCCGCGGTTTTTGCGGCTGACTGGAGTTATTCCAGTGCGACGCTTGGTTGTCCTGCCACATGATGCAGGGAGGGCGATGGACAGTGCCCATAAGAGGGAGAGGGAATCAAGCTTACTGGACCCCGTGATGTATTCCGTCTGAATCTTTCTCGATCTAACCGTGAAAACTACTACCTACTCTAGTAGAGTAGAAGCCTTCGCGGCACGGCTGGCAACAACGCGACCCGTCTACGTACAGCCACGACTATTACTATGTGATGTCTACAAGAAGAGTAAACAGAACAAGAAGAGTGAAGGGTTTCGTAACAGCAAATTCGTTACAGTTGCGGCATGATGGGCGTGTAACGATGAAATAATGATTGACGCCTGAGAGTACCTTTTTTTACTCTGTACGTTACACATCAGTTTTCGGCCTTTTCATGTGTACTGGCTGGCGGTATGATACGCGGTTCACAGCAGTAGTGAGATTCCAGCACTCCCGCGCTCGGTGCTGTTCTTCTGTTTTGTCGGGCGCCGGAACAAGACCAAACCAGGCTGAACCAGGTGCTTGCTTTTGCTGCTGCTGCTTGCTACTTGCGGCAATTCCATGCATTAATAATTAAATAAAATTATTATAAATACGTCAGCTGTGAGTTCAACCGATTGAATAGTAGATACTCAACTTTGCGAGCTGCGTAGAATTTTTCTTTTATGTGTTATTTGTGGTATTGGTATTGTGGTGTCTGCCGTGTCCGTATATATGATATACCAGATACACCCCTACGTATACGACGAGAGCTATGTCGGCACGAATGACGAGCGGGTTTGTGCGTACCGCGTACCACGCCATGTATCCACGGACTCGCTTGCTTTTTGCGTGCAGTATACAACAGCTACGTATGTATGCGTCGCCGTGTCGCTTCGGACACATACATACATCTCGTAGGCAGACTGTCGGTAATAAACCCGCAACTACTGTAGCAAATAGCAAAAGCAAAGCAAGAATTCGCTCAGGCCCAACGGTACTGTCGTCGATGGTCGATGTTGGGAGGCAGAACGCTGAAAACAAGAGGCCAGGAAATAGAAAATCTGAAATAGCAACAACGGTCAACAGCAGACAGCAAACAGCAGAGCAGCAATGCTACGTGCTTGCTTCCTCGCATTGCCGTTACAGGTTATTATAGTGGTTGTATTGCGCCGCATATATTTTGCGGAAAGTCCTCGCACCGGCGCCATCCCCGCACCCCGACACCCGGTCGGTGTGCTTTCCTATAGTGAAGTTCTAACCCAAAAAAAACTTAACGATAGTACTACCCATGCGTAGTTCAGGGGCGCATCTCTCGATAGTGTGTTTGTGCGCTTCCACGCTTGCACTAGAGCACTAACCCCTGTTTGCTCAGTTGCGTGTTGCGTTCCGTTGTTGCGTTCGTTCGTAGGTTTTGTCGTTTTCGGAAAAAAAAAACGGCCGACCTCCGGCAACAGCTTCCCCTCTACAAGAATACCCAATGTATTATCATCGAAACCCTTTTTGACAGTTTTGACGTCGTGCAGCTTCTTGTACGAGTGCTGATAGAAGGTAGCAGGGTGTGCGCAGAGAGGAGACGCAATGGACTTCCCCGAGGAGCTCACGAACCCAGATATCATTGGGGCTCTTGTTCAGGTAAGTCTACACCTGGCTTATTCGCTAGCGGGAGGCTGCCAGAAGGAGCCGTGAAGTGGTATCATCGGGTGCTATCATATGTCCTACTCGCACGATCTCTTCTACGTTTGAAGAATTTAGCGTGGCGCAGCAGTCGACCTGTTTGCGCTCTCGCAGCTCACAGCGTGCATAGGGGTGGCACCATTAGCACATTGGCCGTGCACGGGGGGGTTGAGCTCGGGGAACAGTAGCATGCCGTATATCCGTCGCCGAGCTCAAGCGTGTGCCTCGCTACGGGCAAAATAAACACACCTACCATGTACGTACTGCTGTAGTACCCGCGGTTTTCCCCATTACCCGCGTCGGATGTACTGGGCTCTGCTGCTGCTGTACCTGTGGTACATCGTACTCGTATGATACATACATACCATGTTGCAAGAATGATCCTACACTGATTCCAAGTAATTTTCGGGATCGTAGATTTGGAACTCTCTCGATTCTACTGAGTAAAATAGTAGCTCGAGTCCTAACCCTCATCAATATGTCATCGGCGCGCGTTGCTGGTGCTCGGCACACAGCGGAAACACGCCAAGCACCCTGCTGAGAACCTTAGAACGAGATCCGTAGTGCGCTCCGTACGCCGTTTCATATACCGTACGTACCAGGTATTCTTCAGTACGAGTGCATATTCTTTGGTACGGCATTGCGTGGTGTCGTCGTATATAGTACCAGGTACCTGATATGAAACAAGCCTTTTGGCGTACTGACTTGACTTGAGGGTCGGGAGTAGGGAGTCGAGAGTCGAGAGTGCGTGTGATCGTTGACCTTTGATCCCATTGCCTCTACCAGGTGTGCGTCTATGTACTGTTTGTACTACTGCTGTTGTACTGTACGGGCAAGTGCTATGGTATCATACAAGCAGGGGCAACTGACAACTTATACGATAACAAGAGTACGAGAGTTGCATACATACCTGGTATACAGCAGTTATAAGCATACCGTACAGCAGTTATACTCGTAATAGTACCAGGTATGAAATACCTGGTATCATATTTTAAGTGACGTTCCGCTGTCATATCTGCAGCACTACCGGTATTATATACCAGATCAACAAGAACGCGGGAGGCCACTCCCGAATCTTAATTATCAATCTTAATCTTGTTACACGTTGTACCTGGTGAGGTACCTGCCTGGTAGTAACTAGGTAATGAAATATAGACGTATTATTAATACGCGTATATACGTAGTTGCATTATGGGTTGCAAAAGCATGGGCATGCAACGACCGCCCAACAGTCTCGCTGCTGGTGCCGGGAGCCGGGAGCACACAAAGCAGCCCAGACTGCGTGCACAGAACAGATTTTTCAAGAGACGGCGCTGACATTCGTAGCCCCTTGACCGACGGCGTCAAGGAAAAGGCCTTGGCGGACGTGACTTACTTGACGTCCGAAACCAAGGACACGGACTTGATTTCCCCCTTATTTAGGAAAACGCCTGGCCATATTTTTGAAAGCCTGCTTTTTCCTTGTTTTTTCATTTCTTCCCCCGACTTTTTTTTCCGTTTTTTTTTTTGCGTTCAGTTGCATTTTACAGAGCACTAATGTAAAGGGCATTAGCCAAAAATAGGTATACCTACGCACTTTGAGAAATGTATAGGTACACTGCGTAATGTACACCGGAAACGGCTTCCGGGCCCGCCTAATATTGGGCCTGCGCTCCATTGTACCTGCAAATGGCTCAACGTGCGCAGGTACACCTATTATCGGCTATTCAATGTGCGTATCACCTATTTTTGGCTTCAACTGTACCTATAAATGGCTCAAACGATCATTTATTCGCAACTGAAATATAGACAGACGGCCACACATTCACCCACGTTTGCTACGTATGGAATGTTGTTCCGGACCGCGCCAACGGCTGTGTAACTTAGACCCCCTCGTAACTGTATGTTATTACTCTGTACACGTATATAATATACCAAAGTTTCTCCTGATATATACTGCACTACAGTACTACAGTATGTATACTGTGCTTTCAGCTTAACGGCATGGAAACACTCGTCATTGTTGTTTCTCCGCATCGTTTATATGTGTGTGCGTAGGAGGGGTGTCGTACTGAATACGTATGCATTGATCGCGATACGATTTCTCGCGTGTAGGTAATGCGTGATAACTCCGCCATGTCAGTGGTTGTACTGGTACGGTCGGCTGGTTGACAGTCCCGGCATCTGATGTGGCCGTCTGTCTGTATTTCAGTTGCCAAAAAGTGATCGTTCGAGCCATTTATAAGTACAGTTGAAGCCAAAAATAGGTGATACGCACATTGAATAGCCGATAATAGGTGTACCTGCGCACTTTGAGCCATTTGTAGGTACAATGGAGCGCAGGCCCAATATCAGGCGTGCCCGGAAGCCGTTTCCGGTGTACATTACGCAGTGTACCTATAAATGGCTCAAAGTGCGTAGGTATACCTATTTTTGGCTAATGACCTAAATAAAAACATTGAGCTTCGTGCATGCCGCACCGGCGTACGCAGCAGTAACATGAGCAGGTTCCGAACAGCACCGTATGCATTTACGCATCGAAACAACTACTGCACGTAGTACACCGTAGGTCGACTCTCTCTAGAAGAAGCGCTGCGCAGCATCTCACTTGAGGCCGAGGGGAAACGTTTCCCCAGCCCCAGAAAGGCATCTATGGTGGTCTGATGCTTCTGCTACTGTCTTCTGACTGTCATAGCTGCCTCGATCTGCTGCTGCTGCTGCTGCTGCTGCTGCTGCTGCTGCTGCTGTGCTGTGCTGGTACTTTGGTGCTCGCACGCAGTACGCAGCAGCGCACATATAAACAATAAAATAGGGGTTTCCACCTATATATTGAGGCGTTTTCTAGCGGGGACAGGGGGCATATCGTATATACGGATATAAATGTCTCGAGGGGCCACCTTGACTGACTGACTGACTGCTTGACGGTTGTCCGTCCCCTGGCATCTTTGGCACCAAGAGCGTGCTGCAACGAGCTGCTTACACACAAAGCTACATGCGCGTGTGGCGGTATATCCGCGTGGCGCTACGACTGTCTGTGGCTAATTGCGTTTATCGGAGCCTTCGACCCACCGCCGAGGATAAGAGAAGGGGATGCCGGCGCAGTTTTTGTATGGTGTGCTTATATACCGGTATTAGTGTTGAGTGCCGTATCGAAATATCGAAAGTTTCGAAATGTCGAACTATCGAAAGTTTCGAAATATCGAAGTTTCGATACATGACATATATATCGAAGGCGTTATGCCTTCGATTCCCTGGCATCCGTGTGTGTTTCAACGCTGACACTGAAGGAACGGATATGACGTATCAACTATCAAATATCGAAATCGTTTATCGGTAATCGGTATGATCGTGTCGAACTCGATTATCGTTCGGTATCCAACGCTATGGTATTATAACCGGTATGTCTGTCCCGAGCTCACCACCAGGCACCACCACCACCACCACCACCTGACGCCACCAAAACTAAAGCAGCAGCAGCAGCAGCAGCAACCAGCCGGCAGTACGTGCCTGTTGTCGTCGTTTGCCTGCACTACGTTGTATCTTGCTGTGTGCCAGCTGCGCTGCCGCCATTGATTGCGTACCAAAAAGCTGTAAACTACGTATTAGAAACAAAACTAACAAATACACAAGTACGGAGTTTCTTGGCCCTTTTTCCTTTAAGAACCTGTCTCCCGTTTTTGGGGACAAACTACTTGGAACTAGTGTGGGATGAGTTTTTCAGCTCTGAATGGGCCCTTAAGGGGTGGTGGCTTATTTACTGAGATTTTCCTTCCTCACTGGAACATGGCTTCGAAGCAGGTTGTTCGCGCAACTCTATTAATAGAACAGATATAGTTTTGTAGACGTGTAAGGGCATGTCCAAACAGAAACGAAAACGAAAAACGAAAAACGAAATGAAAATAAACAGGGCGCTGATTGGTCCCTGGCACAAACGTGTTTCCCTTCGTTTTTTTTGTTCTGAGAAAATCAACGATTTACAACCTATTTGCGAAAAACAAAAAGTTGACAGCTGAAAAACGAAACGGAAAACGAAAGCACGAGCAGCAACAATTCAGCGTGTCCTACTGGTCAGCGCGTCAGCGCAGCCACGTCAAAATATCACATCAGGACTGCCGCACGCAGCACGCAACCCACAGCTAGCACGGCAACACAGCCGCACAGACCTCCCGTAAATAGCCAGCAGGCCAACCACAACACCAGCCCCGACGCTCTAGGGCCTTTGTTTGCCGGCGTTCGAGCCAAAGCGAAGAGAATTTGAGTAGAGTTCAGCATCATGCCCTCGAGAATGAGGTTGAATGTTCGTTCTCAGTATAATTTGAATTTTGATCCCGGGGCGTCAAAGTTGGGCACGCGACCACCTCCATGGGAGGCCCAACGACCTCCCGGTATCGAATTGTCGTCGCTTCTGCCTGTTCCTCTGGTGGGCCTGTGGTGCCGAGCGCTAGATTGTCGGCATGTGTACATAGTTGTGAACAGCCCATAGCTTGTGCTCTCAGTATTTTTTCGCCTGGATCTTGCTGTTCCCAATTCGTTTCTGTTTGGACACATCGGCTAAAATTACATCGAAAACGAAATTATTTCGTTTTTCGTTTTTGATTTTCGTTTCTGTTTGGACACGCCCTAAGACCAACCGGTAGCTGCTCAATCGAACGTGGGGTGAGTCTTTCACCGTCTACCACCGAACCTACCGTGCCGTGCGGTGCGGATCTTAGTATCTGAGAACCGTACGGTGCGGCGCGCCGCGTTTTTTTTTTTTCCCACACGGTACCAGGTGATGGGGTTTGAAATCGTACGGGGTGGTGCGGTTTTGGTATATACGGTTTAAAACCGCACCGCACCGCACCATACCTGCACCGTAGCAAACTACTTGACTTTAACGACCCTAAGGCCTTCTCACGTTTCTTATTTTTTATTGTTGTGAGGGTCGAACGGGTGCGGTTCGGTGCGGATTTTCAATTGTTAGAATTGCACGGTACGGTACGGTGCGGTGCAGATTTTATTTTTGGAGAATCCTACGATTCGGTGCGGTTTTCTTACAGGAAAAGTTAATACGGTGCGGTGCGGTGCGGTGCGGTGCGGTGCGGTGCGGTGCGGTGCGGTGCGGTGCGGTGCGGTGCGGTTCGGTAAAACCGCACTGAACCGCTCCGGCCCGTAATAAAAAAAACCGCACCGTGAAAAGCCGTGGCAATTGTCTAGGCGCCGAAAACCGAATACTGCTGTATCGGTAGCACCGGGCACGTACCTGGCGTGTATGTATTGTGGACTTCTAGCGTATTTTATAGCGGTATGGTTCATTGTCTTGTCTGTTCAGTGCGTTTTCCCTCAGTCTATTTTTTTTTTTTTTCTCCCCTCTGGTTTTGCTATTTACGAACCCCCACAGTGTGCTCCGTCTCGAAAGGGATGCGTGGTCAATGATCAAATGACTAAGGCAAGCAACAAATGAGTACGCCCCCCCCCCCCCCCCCACAGTGCATAACTTTTTTGCGCCTGACTTGTGACCACAGGGTAAATTATTTCGATCAGCGACGAGTTAACCCCTTAAGAACTGCTCCCCCGTTTTTGGGGACAAACTACTTGGAATTAGTGTAGTATATATTTTCAGTTCTGAATGGGTTAACGTGGAAACAACACCAAATAATACATAAACATCTCGAGTCCAACCGTGGCCCTAATATCCCGAACTCGAACGCCGCATCTCTCGCCCCTTTTTTTTTTTCTTGTAATGTGAAGCACTCTCACGACGATGAAGTGATCGGCCTTAGAATCGACGCCTGCCTGGACCATGGAGACCCCACGAGCTGGAGCAGCTTCCTCCGGAGCAACGGGTTGGTAGAGCGGGAGACGCTCAACCATGTCGCGAGGTGCCACAAAAAAAAAAAAGCTACCAGAGTGTGTTGTAAAATTGGTACTGCTACGATGATTTAGGTTCTAAAATACATACTACTAAAATACGTACCAGGTATTACTCTGTCCGTAAATATAAGGTTTGTTTGTATTATATATTAGTGTAGAAGCGGTGCTTATGTATAGGGACAGTGTGCTGCGGTAGCGGTTGCAGTATTAGTGGTAGTCAAGACGCTGCCGCTATGTTGATGTTGTTCGTCTTATAATATAATACGAAGTAGGCACCACAGCCGTTGCAGTATTTTAGGATGCTATTTGACAACGTTGCCGGTTTTTCCATCGTTTGTGTTGCATTAATGGTATGCAGAGCAGTTGCAGTAGCAGTTGTAGTAGTGTTTCTTTCACCGTCTACTTTGAGAGATGGTATATGCAGCAGTAGGTATGATCTTGCCGATATTTGGCACCCTGGTTATTGTTCGCCTGGTATATACCGTATCATGTATCACAGGAAATTTAGAGCTTCCTGTTGTGCTTCATCAGCTGCTGTTACTTTTATGGGGACACCAAGGGCAATACTTCGTACTTGCTGCTGTTTTCGTACCTGGACTGGCGGAGCTTCACCGAAAGAGTTGTGGTGTAGCACGACAGTCGGAGTAACCCCCCCCGACGTGCTTCCTCCCGTCATTGTAGAGATGCGAGGGTCTATGATCATACTTGCACTACGACGGCTATGCATGACATAAGCACCCCTCCCCTCCCCCCCCCCTCCGTCTCGAAAGGGATGCGTGGTCAATTGTCAAACGACTAAGGCAAGTAACAGAGGAGTACGCCCCCCCCTCCCCCTCCCCTTGTTTCACCCCTCCAATTCCTGAACTTGGCGCGAAGTCGCCGGGTCTTTGACCCGTGAACTAACGTCTCTCCCCTTCACCTCTGAAATACTGTTTGGCCCCTTGAACACTGGTTGGCCCCTGAGATACTGCGTGCCCCCAAAAAACTGGCTGGCCCCTGAAGTACTGCTGTTTGCCCCCAAAAATACTTTTTTGGTCCGTAAGAGACTGTTTGGCCCCTGAAATACTGTTTGTCCCTGAAGCACAGCTGTTTTCTCCCCCCGAAAAAAAATGCTCTTTGGTCCCTAAAATACTGTTTGGCCCCTGAAATGCTGCTATCTGAAATACTGTTTGGCCCCCGATATTCCGTTTTCCGAAAAATATTGTTTGGCCCGTCGGTCGGTCGTTAAGGTCGGGGGCGTGCCAGTTCAGCGCGGTGGCGGATCAGCTTTTTCGCTCCCGCCCTGTGACGGAGACTTTCAGGCCCGACGTTTACCTCAGGTATGTATATACATGGAAATGCGTATATACGTATGTACGAGTAGAGACTGAATCGAGGGTGAAGAAAGGTGTTTGGCGTGGTTTTTATAGAATATGGCAGGCTTGTAGGCTTTTTTTTTTTTTTTTTTTTTCCATCCCATTTATTATCTTCGCACTTCCATCTTTCTCCCTCCCTAGTCGTAACTCAGATCCGGGGTCACAAAGTAGGCTCTTCTCCCTCCTCCCCCACTACGGTTCTTGCCTTGATTTTTATCGCGCAGAGGGTTCAGCCTTCCCAACGCTCGTCGATTTTCATCGAATTTTGCTAACTCACGCTCTCGCGCTTTCCGCTAGTCAAGATATTTTTTGCGAGAAAAAGTCCCTACGAGCATGCACTCGGGGGGCTCGAACTCGCGATCTCTGACCTAACAGGCTTCGTGGTTACCTGCTAGCCCACCGGGGCGACCGGCTTATATAGCGTTGATATGCGTGGGGAACGGCATTTATTTTTGTCTTTGCTTTTTTAGTTGGTGTCGAGTTTATGCTCTTGTCTTTTTTGTGTTTTTGGTTGTTCTTTGATTTCTGTGTTTGTTCGTTTTCATGTTTTTAGTTTTTTCGTTATTTGTTTTTTTTGCTTTTTTTTCTTTTTTTGTTTCTTGTTCCGCTTGTTTTTTGTGTTTGCATTTTGTCGTCGCAAAGCTCTTTGTCACGATGCCTTCCTTAATCAGGGCGTGAGCGCATCGGCGCATCAGTACCAGTTGGGGTAAGTATTGCTGCTGTGCCCCAACGGTCTTCTACCCAACCAACGGTCCAGTCTAGCCGAGGCAATAATGCGATCCGATTCCCAGCCCGCTCCGCAAATGCTCTCTTGCCCAACGGACGGTTCATTTTAGCGTGATGAAAAATCGACCCGGTCCCCCCCCCCCCCCCCCCCTCCACCTCGGGGGCCTCTCGCATGCAAACCCCTCTAACCTTTTGCGCCTCCTATCCGGCAGGCTGCTTGCCCTGCACTGCGTTTCCCAGAACCAGACCGCGTTTCAAGACTTCATGCTTCACGCCGCACCGGTCACCCGGCAGCAGCGCAAGGTGACACAGTGACAGCAGTGGCAGCGCTTGTCGGCTTTCTTTTTGTTGTGTTTTGTTTACATTGGGGGGGTGACGAGATAGCAGGGTGTTCCCTTCTGCGCCTCCGACGTTGTGGTGTTTTATCGGGCACCGGCACGGGCTACTATACGATAGAGGTACTGATTCGCACATTTTGGCCATTTTTTTTTTCCTGCATGACGGTGGGGGGGGGGGGGCTCTCCTTCATCCAAATCGTCGTAAATTCGGTACTACTCTGACCCAAAATATAAGCACCTTTTCAATTACATGCCAACATACAAAGGGTCCTTATATTCAGGGTCAGAGTAGTATTGTATTGCACTGGCATTCGTTTTACACTTGACCAATTCAGAACTGAAAAAAAAACATGCCACACTAATTCCAAGTAGTTTGTCCCCAAATTCGTGGGACCAGTTCTTAACCCTTATAGGACTGGAGTCCCGTTTTGGGGACAAATTACTTAGAATTAGAGTGGTTTGTCCCCAAAACGGGACTGCAGTTCGAAAAGGGTTATAAGGGGTTAAGGCCACGAGGTTGCTCATCGGGTATAAAATAGCATTTTTTTCCCCCCCTCCAAAAACGGTTTTCGGGTGAGGTGTATAGAGCTCTTCAAGTAATAAGTGACCACCCTAAGAAGGCAGAAACATGGTTGCACCTTTATCGTAGCATAGCGTGCGTCCAAGGTGCCGTTGTGTCCTGTTTCAGCTGTCACCGGTGGCGCGTTTTATCGGGCACCGTTGTTGTCGTGTTTGGACGCCTGCTATCTTGACCCCTTAATAACTGGTCCCACGATTTCGGGGACAAACTACTTGGAATTAGTGTGAGATAGGTTTTTCAGTTCTGAAAGGGGTTAAGGTAGAGAGGTGCACCATGTTTTTTTTTTGAGGGTGGACGCTTGAAATTGCTCCACGCCTTCATCGAAAAACCACATTTTGGAGGAAAATAACAGTACTACGATGTACTCGATAAACAATCCCATAAGCCTTAACTCATTCAGAACTGAAAAACATATCCGACACCAATTCCAAGTAGTTTGTCCCCAAAGACGTGGGACCAGTTCTTAAGGGGTTAAGTATAGGATGAAAAACGTTGCCACACAACAATGAAAGTCGGGGGGAAATTTTGGGGTTAAGGAGCCCGATCATTCAGAAACCGTTTCAGCCAAAAAAAGGTATACCTTATACCTCTATCGTAGCGCAGCCTCTTCTATCGGCCACCGTTGTTGTCGTCTTTTATCGGCCACCGGTGTCCTCTTTCAACGGCCACCGGTGTCCTGTTTCAGCGGCCACATCGGGCACCGCACCGTTCTCGTGTTTTATTTTGGCCACCGTTGTCTTGTTTTTTATCGTCCACCGTCATCGTGTTTTTTATGGGCCACCGTTATATCGCCTTTTTTTTTTTTTTCGGGCACGGGTATCGTGTTTTTTATCGGCCACACCTCCCCGGAGCAGGACACACTCTCTGAAAATGCGTCGACCCCCTGAAAATGCGTCGCCTCGCTTCCCTGCCTGCCTGCCTGCCTGCCTGCCTGCCTACCTGCCTGCCTGCCTGCCGGCCGGCCTCGTGATCGGCTGCACTTGCTTGTCGCTGCTGTTGCAACTTCACTTACTACTGCTGTACCAGCGGGGGGGTGGGGGCGTGGACATGGAAGAATACGCCCGGCGGATGGCCAGCAGTCGGTGCGACGGAGACCACATCACGCTGCAAGCTCTCTGCGACGCCCTTAAGGTCGGGACCGATTGAGGTCGACGGACGCGGGAGAAGTTTGGGTCACGGGGACTGTAGAGCGTTGTTAGGGAGGGGGGGTGAACGAGGGGGGGGGGGGGGGGGGGGGGAGGGCGTACTCATTTGTTGCTTGCCTTAGTCATTTGACCATTGACCACGCATCCCTTTCGAGACGGGGGAAGTATGATATTTATGTCATACATGGCCGTAGTCGTATGACCATAAACCCTCGCATCCCTACAATGCCGGGACGGAGCGCGTCGGGTTTTCAATGACCAGGCAGGGGGTGCTGCTGTGTCCCAGGCGGATATTCGTTTAGTGCAAAATGTGCGCCCCAGTCTATCGCTAGCAGAGAAAACGACTGCGACGGGTTGGGGGGCTCCATATCGTAGCGTTGGCAGTATCAAGGGGTTCATGCGGGTGTTGTTTTCCGCGGAGCGTGGCGTGCTCGGAGCTGGCTCCGGGCTCCGGGTGCGGCGCAAAATCGATGCCGTGGCCGATTTGATCGACACGTTACGTACCATAGTTCGAGCTGTTGCTACTGCTGCTGCTGCTACTGCTGCTGTGCCTCGCACCTTGGTTTCAACGTGCTACTTGACGTTTGTGGTGATTTGTAGCTTCAGGAGTCGACGTAAAATCTTACCAAACTGAAGTTTTGTTTATAGCCCGTTCGTCCCCAAGAATGGCATGTACGAACTGTTTTTGAAGAAACAGAAGAGTTTGGACTTCGCCGGACTTTCCCCCCACCGATCTGATCGCGCCGCGCCTTTCGCGCGCGGCTCCCTCTTCTCAAACCTTCTCCTCTCGCTACCAACCTATCCGCTCACCTAACCCCCCCTCCAAAAAAAAATCACCCGTCACCAGGTGAACATCAACGTGGTGAAGTGGACAAGAGACGACGGCTGGTACCCGCGCACCGGCAGCAGCAGCGCAAGCAGCGCCAGCAGCACGAGCAGCACAAACAGCGCGAACAGCGCAAACGGCGCCGCTTCCGCCGCCGCCATGGCCGACGACCGCGGTGCCGAGGAGGCGCGACGCCCCCTCCGCAGCGTCTTCGTCGCGGACACACTCCGGCCGCGACCGGTAGCCTCCCTGGACTCGAGAGCGCGCGACGTCCAGCTGCCGGGGCGCACGCTGTGGCTGTCCTTGCACGGGGAGGCGCACTTTCGAAGCCTTCGGGTCAGAGACCCCGTCACCGCGGAAGAGCTCGCCCGGGCGCGGAACGGGGCGACCTTTTCCTCCGGCTCGCGGGACCCCACCCCCCCCGCCTCGGGACCTGGTGGGGTCGCGGGGCTCGCGCCCTCGCTTGCCCCCGCCGGGTCGTCGCCGCCCCCGCCCCCGTCGTCGTCCGGCTCGCCGGCGCCGAACGGGGTAGGCGGGGAGGCTCAGCGACCGCACCACCAGCAGCAGCAGCGAGAGGGGGAGCAGCAGCAGCAGGACCAGGTGCAGGGGGAGGGGGAGGAGCTCCCGGCCGTGCTTGGCACCGCCGAAGGGGGGGCGGCATCTCCGAGTCGCGCGGCAGGCGAAGAAGCGGGTGCGCCCGCGGCGCCGGACGGAATTTCTCGGCGCGTGTCCTCCACGGTGGTGCGAGACGTTCCGGTCCGACCGCCGTCAGCTGGCGCCGTCGACGAGGCCAGTGGAGTCATGGCCACGGTTCCGGTGGGCAGTGACGCTGCCGTTGCCCCTGCACCGGCCGGACCCTGCTCAAACGGCGCCGGCACCGGCACCGTCGGTAGTGGCGCCGTCGGTAGTGGCGCCGTCGGGGTTGGCGGTGGTGGCGGTGGCGGCTTAACCGACGGCAACCGTACGCGCGGCAGCGGCGGCGGCGGCGGCGGCGGCAGTGGTGACGTCACTTCTGCACCACCCGCGCAACCCGAGGCGTCGCTGATAGTGTTGTCGGGGGTCCGGTCACCTCACCGCGAGGTAGCGACGGCAGGCGAGAGTGCCGCCACTACTGCTGTTGAGGCCGACGCAGCTGGCGTTAAATTGGCCGGAGGTGATCGCGAGGAGAAGGAATCGGCGGCGGCGGCGGCGGTGGCGGCAGTGGGGGTAAGGAGCCCAGACAAACAGTCGCGATCGCCTGCAGTCCCAACCGGGTTGATGAGTCGTCTATGCGTGCTTGCGAATCTCCATACCGATATGCCTAAGAGGTTTGGGTGTGCCATGTATAACATCTGACGGAGGGTGTCGGTGTTTGGCTGTTTGGATGATTTGTCGTTTGGCTGGTTTGTTGTTTGTTATTCGTTGTTTGGTAAGTGGGTTGTTTGGGTGGCTGGTCAGCTGGTCACGCGTTTGTTCCTTCGCTTTCTCTTTTCCGCCTATATACAGGCGATCGCGTTGATCTGTGTCATCAAAAGCGAGCGGATATACTTCAAAGCGACCTACCCGTACAAATGGGAGGGATGGCAGCGATCGTTGAACATACCTTTATTTTCCCCAATGCTGCTGCTGCTGCCGCCGCCGCGATTGGACCTACCAGGCAGTCGACACCATGGTGGTCGAGACACCCTACGTGAAAAAGGAGGAGGAAAAGGAGGAGGAGGAGGTAAAGGAGGAAGAGGAAGAGGAGGTGCTGGACTGCTCTATCTGCATGTGCGCCGTGACGGGGGAAGAGGACGAGGCATCCCTGGACAAGTGCACCCACGCCTTCCACTTCGCGTGTATCATCAAGGTCCGTGCCCGTCTTGGTGCATCACGCACCCACGTAGGTGCAAATGCGCATGCAAATGCACATACAAATGCACATGCAAATGCACATGCAAATGCACATACAAATGCACTACAATTGCCCATATCCTTCAAAATCGTACACAAACACGCACACAATTGCACATACCAGCAGACATACACATGGACATGCACGCACACAAGTACGCATACAAAATACACGTACAAAATACGCATACGAATGCACATACAAATACGTACACGAGCGAACGCATGCACAGCTACACATAAAAATGCGAATACACGCGCGCGTGGCGCCGGGTACAATGTATTCACACTAGGTCGGAATTCGCGCAATCTTCAGCTTTCCAGGATGATCGTGAAATCGGGGGGCTGCTTGCTTGCGTGCGTCTTGTAGCGGTTTCGCCCGAGGTGCTCTCTAAGTAATTAGCGCACCTCGATGTCGCTTTGTCAAGAGAACCACTACGATATCGTTGGGCCGCCGTGGCGGGCGTGGGCAGCATCAGCAGCAGCATCAGCAGCAGCAGCAGTGACAATGGTTTTCTTGCGATGCTTCCCTAGAGAAAGACTCCGCAAATCAGTGCTCGCTCCGGCAGCCAGCCTCAAGTTATTTCGTCCTTGACGCCCCGCCCTCTCCTTCGCCGTTTCGTCCGCCGTCGCCATCACCGCCGCCGCTACCGCCGCGGCCTCGCGTTTGCAGTGGGGGGAGACGACAAACCAGTGTCCGATGTGCAAGGCCCGGTTCTACGTGGTGACTCGGCGGAGAGACGAGCACGTGAAGAGGTTCAGAGGGAGCCGGAGAAGGCGGCCCACGGACGGCGGGGACCTCGGCGGCGCCCGCGCCGGCGCCCGCGCCGGCGCAAGGCTACCCCCCGCAAGCGCGGCGTCGCCCGAGCAAGAGGAAGAGGAGCCGGAGGGGGCGCGCGCGGTGTGCTTGCACTGCGGGGATGGAGGCTCGGATGCGCAGCTGATGCTCTGCGATAACTGCGAAAATGTGAGATATGCTATTGCGGGCGGGCATGTGGCCGTGGGAGGACGGGTAGGCGGACCCTTTCCTCACTTCCCCCATTCCTCCATTGTAAAAGTGGCGTGTGTTGCTGTTTTTTGTTTTAATGTGTGTCTGTTCACCCCGATCTGGAAGAACGCCGGAGAGGGAGTAGTCCTTTTGGCAGTAGTAGTGTGTTGCCTTGCTCACCTGGGCCGTCGATGCGGCGGAGGAATGCTATTTCGGGAAATGGTTGCGGTGGTGCTGTTACCGCTACTGCTTATGCTGCTGCTGCTGCTGCTGCTGCTGCTGATGATGTCATTGTGCGCGCTCGGAGCAATCGCCTGCGTACTGCTGTGCTCCGGCGGCGGCGTTAATCGTTCCCTTTCTTGAATTGGCCAGCGGCCGACCGACCTTCGGACTTCGCGCGGCAAGCGGAAGTTCGTCGCCGTCGCGAATGGCGGTGGTTGTAGTGCTCTCGCAGCCGACTATTGTGACTCACGCGTGCGGCGCCGGCACCTCTTTCGAAAAGGTCGGTGGCCCTTCTTTCCGCTTTCTCTCTCTCTTTCTCTCTTCGTCTTTCCCTCGCGATGGATTTAACGGTCACGTCCCAAACACGCGAAGCAGGAGGGAACAAAAATACGGCTTATTCGCCTGCACCTGCTCGTCACAGCGCAAATAACAGCAAAACAAACGCCCCACCTTCAGCTCTTTTTTTTTTATCCTGACCCGACCGGGCCCGACCGGGCCCCGTTGAGTGTCCGAGAACCTTGCCAGCGACGACCAGCTGCTCCAACTCACCGCTTGGCGGGGCATCCTTATTGCCATCCTTGATCTCCCCTGGTCCCCCCACCCCCGCCCCCATCCCGCCGGTCACGATGCCTCCGCCCTTTTTTTTAAACCAGGCGGCCCACACGTTTTGCTGCGGGTTGGAGGAAGTTCCCTCGGGCGATTGGTTCTGCCAGCCGTGCCAGGCCCGTCGAGACGCCGCGGAGCGTCGCAATGCGATCCTCATGCGGGCGTGGGCTGACACCGACTCGTCTGCCTCTGAGCCCGACGAGGCTAGGGAGGAGGCGGAGGAGGAACGGGAGGGGGGAGGCGTTTCGATTCAGGCCGACAGGAGGAGGCGACGGCCGTCCGGGCTCGCCGCTACGGCTTCGGGAGAGGGCGTCTTCGGTGGCGGCGGCGGCGGCGGCGGCGGCGGCGGCGGCGCGGTGGGGGCTAGGAGTAGGAGGGAGCGGGCGGGTAGGAGGGAGGCAGCGGCGGGAGTGACGGCCGGCCGGGGGGCAACGATAACTGTAGCGGCGACAGCAGCAGCAGCATCAGCACCAGCGGCGGTGACACCGGCGGTGACTGTCGTTGACGGGGACACGGTAACCCTGGGTGACGATGAGCCAGTTGTTGTGATCGGGGGGAGCAGCGGGAGGGGAAGCAGCAGCAGCATCGGCGACGTTGCGGGGGATGACGGAAGAGGAGGAGGAGGAGAAGGAGGAGGTGGAGAAGGGAGGCGTACTGGCGATGCTGCCACCCCTCCTTCTGTCATCGACGTGGAGTTGGAGACGTCTCGTCGTTCCCCGCACCAAGACACAACCGGCGGTGATTCCCACGTGGGGGAAGAGCGCCCGCTAGAGAAAGGGGCGACGCAAAGGGACCAGGGCTCGCGCGACGGGACGGCCGCGCGGGAACAACCCCAGGAAAACGGAAGGCCTGCTCGGTTTTTTAGGAGCCCCGGGGGGGCTAGCGGCGGTGCTAGTAGCGCAGGCCGCGCGCGCAGCAGTCGGGACGGTAGCCGCGCGAACGCCCCGAACTTCTGGCCGAGGGTGCTAGAGTCGGCAACCTCCTCGGTCACCCCTCGGCACATTTTCGCTGAAGTCGAGGCGGAAGAGGACGAGGACGAGGAGGGGGCGGCGGGAGGGGGGGGCGGGGGAGGGGCCGCCGGAGTCGTGTCGCAGTCCTGGGCGGATGCTGAACTCGCCGAGCAAGTAAGAAAGTGCATTTTTACTTCCTATGTGTGCTGTGTGTGGAGTGCTCGCGATGATCGGGGTTTCCCATACCATATTGGCGTTTTTGGCGCTTTAGGGTTGGCACCGCGCTGTCGATAGGTGTTTAGATTAACATGTTTTTCGCTCCCCATGGTATCGTACGTAGTGTGGGGGTGGGTGGGTAGGTAGGTGGGGGTCAACACCGGTCGCTTGCGTTACGGATTATAGGGTTGGATGGATGTCATACCGAAAGTTTCCACAAATTGGGCAGATCGCGATCTGCAGCAGATCATCTACCACTCTGTACCTAAATATAAGCACCTTTTGTATGTTAATATGTATTCCAAACGTTTTTTACATTTCGGGACAGTGTGGTAGATCCTAATCTGCCGTTGCGAGATGTTGTGTACGATCTGTATAGTATAGGTCCAAACTAGGAAACGTGGTATGAGTCCCCCTTAAAATGCGCCGCCTGTGTCCCGCCTCCACCCCTTCAGCTGTCACGAGGTGCAAAGAAGGGGAAGGCTTCCACCGCATCAAAGGGCAGACTCGTCGCGCTCGGGAGGCCGCCGGCGTCGCGGCAGCAGTCCGACCCCCACGGTGGTGTTGGTGGCGGTGGTGCTTCGACCACCCGGCGCCTTCCCGCTCACGCCCCCGCCTCCGGCTCCGCCACCGGCTCGGCCGCTAGCTTAGTCGGGGGCGCCTCTGGCGCCTCCGCAGCCGCAGCCGCGGCAGCGTCCACACCGCCGCGCAGGGTGTTCAAACGGCCCAGGATGATACGCACGTCGTCGTCGCCTCCTTCAGCCCAAGGGTTGTTGTCGTCACCACCACCGCCGACACGACCGGCGCCAACGCCGACCCCGCCGCCGCCACCGTCGCCGCTTGCAAGCTTGGCGCGGCACCGCCGCCGCCATGAGTCGGGGGGCGACACTGCCGTTGGAGCCCGCCGCGGCCAGTCGGTCGGCGGCGGATCGGCGTCAGCAGCCGCCTCGGCGGCGGCGGCGGCGGCGGCGGCGACGGTGGCGGTAACCCCGCGGCTCCCCGCCGCTTCTGACGTGCGCATGAGCCAGTGGGAGGTACACGCGCTCGTTCGGCGGCTCCGCGCTGTCGCGATGGCGGAGCGGGAGCGACGGTCGAAAGTGGCCGGGGGGGCGGCGGGAGCGAGGGTCGGGGGAGGGCACGGGCAGGGCGGCGGTGGCGGTGGCGGCGCGGGCCGTGCCGGCAGCGAGCACAAAATGGGCACCCAGGTGGCGGCGTCGGTGGAAGAGCTTCGTAGAGTCGCAGTGCACGGGGATGCCACGACGTTGGATGTTCTCCTCTCCTCGCAGGTGCGTGTGTGATAAAGGGTAGATGAACACATTGATGGGTGGAGTCAAAGGGAGTGGGGCGCGGGGGCACAGGGTTGGCGTGCGCCAAAGGATAGATGGATGGGTTCATGGGTGCAGGCAAGGGGAATCGGGGGCGAGTACGGATCGGGCGGATGTACGAGGCATTTTTCTTCTAGGGGCGGGCGGGACCAGGAGGAAGAGGTTTCAGTGGGGGATTACGGCGAGGTTTCTGTTCAGTCCAGCGGTTCCGCTTAAGCTAGGCTCTGCCCTCACTTTCCGTTCTCGTCGCCTTTCTTCCTTCCTCCTCGCCTCGACCCCGTTGTTTGTTTGTTTTTTCCAGCTGCCTACGGTGCTTCGCCTTTTGCTGGAGCCAGCGTCGGACGGGGGCGCCTTCCTTCCGCCCCCGCAGCGGGCATCCCTTCTCAAGGTGTTGATGGTGCTGCCGGTCCAGAAGTCGCACCTGAGGGATAGTGGCATCGGGAAGCTGGTGGTGGCGATGGCCGCGGACCCAGCGGAGACGCGGGACAACAGGGAGCTGATCAAGCAGGCGAGAGAGAGAGAGAGAGAGAGAGAGAGAGGGGTTGCGACGAAAGTCAACAGCCGTGGAAGGGAAGATGGGGCGGGGGGGCGCCGACGCAAGTCAGTAGTCTTAGGAGTTAAGGGAAGGCGGGATTTCAAACGCTTTAGGAAGTGAGGAGCTTGTGCCAGGTTGCGTGGCCGGCTTCCCAGGCTACCAACCTTATTAAATTTGGTGGTGCCCCTTGCTCAAATGACGAAAAATAGTCGTTTGAGGCAATCCTATCGTTAAAAAACGCGCGTCAGCTACCGCGTTTAAGTGCGCCTGTACGCAGCAGGAAACTACGTATATATCCCTTTGGCCGACTACTTGTCTCCCGCGCCCCTTCACACACAGGCCGGTGGTGCTTCTCCGTGCGACACAACTACTCCATTTTTACCGCCTCCTCCCTCGCACTCCCCGCCCTTCCCGTACCGATCCCATCTCTCCCCTGCCCCCTGGACCTCTTTTCAGATAATCCGGCGGTGGAGCCAGCTGGTTTTCAAGACCCCCAGAGAGCTCCCGGTGTCTCCGTTCTCCCCTCATAACCACGTCTCTCCGAGGGGAGGCCGGCACTCTGTCGGCGCGACCGGTGCCTTTTCGACGCCGAGTCCGACGACGGCGGCCCGCGGCGGGGTCTGGGCGGCTGCCGTCCGATCGCACCGCGCGCGTTCCTTGGGAGGGGAGGGATCGCCGCCGCCGCCGCTGCCGCCACCGCCGCCATCGCGCTTGGAGCCGAGCGGGAGGGTTAGCGGCGGCGGCAGTGGTGGTGGTAGCGGCGGCGGCGGTGGGGGTTATGGTTTAGACCGCCTGCTCTCTCCCACAAACGCGTTCCGCGGAGGTGGTGTCGGATCAGAATCCGGTGGTGCCTCCAGCGCTTCGGCGGCATTTCACGGAGGAGGAGGAGGAGGCGCAGGAGCAAGAGGAGGAGCAGGAGGAGGAGGAGGTCGCGCGGCGAAGGGTAAGGGCGGCCCGATCCCTCGGCGGACCGCGGGGCGAACGGATGGCCTCGGCGGCGGGGATGGGGGCAAGATGATCCCGCGTCGCAATGTCGACTCTACTGCCCCCGCCTCTGGGAGCGCCAGGGGATGCGGGGCCGGGGTCGCTTTTCCGGCGTCATCGACTGCCGGCTATGGCCACCAAGGCCTCGCTACGGCGAGCTCGCGGCCCCCCTTTTCCCGGCCTTCTCCGTCTTCGACCGGCGCTGGCGCTCCTCGTCCGCCCTCGTCGTCGTCGCCGCCCTTGCACCCACCGACGCAGCGACTGTCTACCCCGCCCCCCATCCACTCTTTTCCCGCCGACGTTGATGCCGATGCCGCCGTTCCCGGCGGAAAACGCCGCCGCCGCCGGCAGGAGTTATCGGGTAGAAGTAGCAGAGAGTCGACCGCGCCGTCCGGTACGAGGGGGTCGGGCACCGACCGTGTCTCGCCACCGCCTGTCCGCGGCGGCGGCGGCGGTCACCGACATCGCGGCGACGCGGGTGCGAGCGCCCGAAGTGTTGGCGCCGTGGGTCACGTCAGGAGCAGCAGTGGTGGTAGTGGTGGTAGTGACGCTTTCAGGGCACCGTTCGGGAAGTTCGGTCGGCATGGCGCGGCGGGGATGGCGGCGGCAGCGGCGGCCGTTCCTCGACCGCGGAGCTCGGCGGAAAAGGGAGGCCACCCAAAACGTTAGTCTCCCCCTTCGTTAATTTTTTCTCTCCTGCTTTCTTGTTGTCTTGGGTTCGTTCATGTTCCTCGGTGGTTGCACGCTCAAACGGCGGGCGAGCTCTATTGGAAGAAAATCCAAGCCCGTGGGTCTGGGAGGAGCTCCGTACAAGTAGTTTTGCCGTCTCTTCTATTTCGTTGCGGGGTTGGTGGCCAGCTTTCCTCCTAAAAGCAATTACGTATATAGGCGTATTGATTGACTGCTTGCCTTTTTCAGTGTTTTTTTTTGTTCCGAGGCCATTTGTCATATACACCTGCTGGAGGTTTTTGTTGGTTGGTTGAAGGTCTGCTTGGGTTTGTCTCACGATCGTACGTAGCAAGACGTTGTGGTGGGGAGGCGTGGTGGGTGGATGGATCTCGCATAGCCGGCCCGGTCCCTCAGTGACGTGACTTTGTACTTTTTGAGTTTGGACGCAGTAGCAGTAGCAGCAGCAGCAGCAGCACTGGACTCGCTGCTCGTGAGAGGATGGCCAGCGTCAAGCAGCAGGACTCCCGGAAGAACGTATCACCGGCGACGTTGATATTGGTCGCGTCTTTTTTGTGTTCCGTGCTTTCTTCGTCTTACCAACGCGGGGCAGGTTTCGTTTAGTAGTGTTTGTTGCTGCAGCCAGCGGTCGCGGCGGCGCCACCAAAGACGAAGGAACATGAGTACAGTAATAGGCAGTGGGTGGGTGTGGGACGGCACTCCTGCGCTGTTGTTGGCTGCAGAGGGTACGTAGATTCTACTGCTGCTGTAGGTATACTCGTATAATAGATGAGATGGATGAAGGGAAGGGCCGTCGTTGCCCCCTACGACAACCACTAATGGCGCCTTTTGTTCCGAATCTCTAGTTTTATTTTGTCTTGGACTCGACCTAGAGAGAAAGGGATTCATGTGAAATTATGTACCTGTGCAAATACATGGTAGCTTGTCTACCGTGTGCATCCCGTGATAACGTGTTACTCATGACACATACAACTAAAACACCACGCAGGCTCGGAGTAGTAGGTGAAGGCACACAACAAACACACTCAAGATATAGATCATACATACTACCTGGTATATACCTGTTATTACATGCTTGCACGTGCTTATCATGTGTGTGTGCAGTCAACGAGCTGGATTTTCAGGCCTCCTTTCTCTACGAGAACCAACAAAACGCCTTCAAAGGTTAAGGTAAAGTTAGGCTGCTGGGCAGAATTCCCCAATTTTACTGTGTGTGGTCTTATATGATTCCCCAGTTAATTCTCCTTGCGAGGACTGATGATCTCGTGTGAGCATCCCACCTTAACAACACTACAACAATCAGTACATTGAGGAACAGCAGGGCAACGCATGTCGTTGGCGCTGCTCTTCAACAACAGCGTAATAATACCACTCGTACTCGTACTTTTTTTTTTTTTGGGTAAGTTAGCCTGTGACCACGGGAATCGACCGCGTCAAGTGTTGGATTAGCACGGACATATGGAGGTACTTGATAGAGAGACCGGCACGGTTTTTAATGGGAAGACAACAACAAACAACAACAAACAACAACAACAACAACAACAACAACAACAACAACAACAACAACAACAACAACAACAACAACAACAACAACAACAACAACAACAACAACAAGTACACAGGAGAATTTTAGAAGGAGAAGGAAAAAAAGTAAAAAGAGGAAAAAGTACACCGGTCCCGGGAACAACATTTTCGTACCCACTCGTGCCCGTCCCGGGAACACGACGATCCGGCGGTAAACTCCTCTTCCTGTCGATCTACTTGTGGTAATTAAATGTTGTTTCAGGTGACGGTCTGGTATGTCGGCAATTTTTTATCATCATGGCGGGACAGGCTTTGGCGAGTTTAAACCCGCATATTTGCCGTTTTTCTTTTTTTTCGCGTTGGGAAAGATACGTGGCTCCCCTGGGGAATAAACTCTTTCTTCGATAAGTGCCCTTTTCTCTTCGAAATCGGCGTTGATCTCAAAACGGACTTTTGCAGTGGAAGCCCAGGCGCCGTGGCCACAGGATAAACTTTAATATACGTGCAACACAGCCCAAACATTTGTTCGAAAAGCGATGGTATGTCCTTTCGGTCAAGGCCAGTTACATACTACCTGGTAGTTTTTCAGTTGAAGGGATGCACGTAGGGAGGCCTGTTGTTACAAACAGTTATTTTTCAGCAAGAGGCCGGCCGCCATTCGACATACTCACTTGCTGGTGATACTATTCAGCGTGCCGTCGATGACATAAATATTATTGGTTTTAGTACCGTTTGCTCTTGAAACGTAGGCACGTCGGTTGACCGTGTTTGCGCTACGTTACTGCTCAGTTTGTTGTTGCAGACAGACAGCAGGCGAACGTGTTACAGCTTTCAGATATAGATCCGTGTGTAGATTCACGACGGGTAGACTACAAGTAGATGTCCTTTTGGTAGTATTCATCATGTGAGTAGTACCAAAGAGGTAGCATGTTCTCACACGCCAGATACAACAGCGAACAGCGCCCCTGCACTGCAGTAGTTTGGGCGCGCAGAAAAGTAATTGGCATTTTTTTTTGTTCCTTCGTTTTTTTCGTCAGCTGGCTTTGTCGTGCTGATGCTACTCGCACGAGTACCCCACCCACCCCACCCGGCCGGGCCCAAGAGCCCCATACCCAAGCGGAACCCGAAAGAACCGATCACTAAAAACCAAACATCAGAAATACAAGCACCGCTCTCCTAACAGCACTGCAACTAACAGTTTCCTCCTCTACCACTATAATAATAATACCCTGTGGTATTTTATACGTAAGTATGTAACGCTATTCGTTCGCATCAACAAGCTTTCCCCTTCGCCCGTCACCCCCCCCCTCCCGCGCAGCCACAGCGGCTCGGCTCATTTCGTTCATCACCCTCTCATTTTACCCACCACCCGAAACACCGCAGCAGCATAACAACTGTAGCTCTTTCTCTTCTACCAGACCCTCTCCAACACATCGCTCTCTCCCTCCCTCCGTACACCGTCATAATAATAATAATAATAATGCTGCCGACAGCAGCCGTCAATCAGAAAACTGCGAGCACGAAATTTCCATGTACCATTGGCCCATCATACAAAATCCGCCTCGACGTGTCCTGCGTCGAAACACACACCACGTCAAAAGCAAACACTACCATTATTGAGTGTATATACTACTACATACTACACACACCAACGCAAAAAAACTCAGCAAAAGGCAACGCGACTCATCAAGAGCGCAAATAAACGACGCTGCGTCGCCCCTCTCGCCGACCTGAAACAGTCGTATCTCCCCAGCTCGGCTATGTACGACGTAAAACGAACCGCCTCATCGTACTGTGCTCCGTCTCGAAAGGGATGCGTGGTCAATGGTCAAATGACTAAGGCAAGCAACAAATGAGTACGCCCCCCCCCCCCCCCCCCCCCCCTTCCCCCCCCCCCCCCCCCTCCCCCGTCCCCCCCCACAGGGGAAGGCAGGATGAAAACAAAAAATACGTCGACACCAGGAAGACGACGGTGGGGGGCTATAACGCTTGTCTCCGGGTGAGACCAACAAATTGCGCACAACCAACAAAAATAATTGTCGACATGCCATATGGCTAGTACGTGCCCCGTGCGCTCCTGTGTGTATCCGTCGCGTGCATCCACCACCTCGTCCCACTAGAAACCCGTACGAGGGGGGATGGGGGGCGTTCGGGTATTCCGTACTGAATGCACGATGTCACGCTGTCGACTTGCTACGTACCTCTACCAAAATCTCAACGTTCACTGCGTTGTAGAGAATTGGGCGGCATTCCAAAGCTGCCATCCACCACTCTATCCTGTGACCAAAACCCCCAACCCAGCCTCTACGCCCACGCATGACATCAACCCCCCCCCCACATTAGCGCCTATAGTTCACGAACGATCAATCGCCCATGAGTCGAAGTCCAGAAGCGCGTGTAAACACAAACATTAATGCCAGCTTGAAATTCGAACTGGAGCGCAAGTAAGTCGTAGGAGCTTTGCAAGAGAGCGAAGCTCTCGTACGGGCACGTGGCTGCAGAATGTGATGTAAAGCCGACACGACAAAAAAGCCCCCCGAGTGCTACAATAGGAGAACCATGAATGATAGTAATATATCTGTATGTCATTTGCTACGAAAACGCTAAGGCGCGGTCGACTCCAGCATCCTCCGCCCGAATCGTCCGGCAGCCAATCAGCGAGAGAGACCCGACGAAATCAAAAACGAAAAAAAAAATACAAAAATGTTCTTTCACTCCACACCCCAAAAGACCAGTAAATGATGTCATAGTCCCACCTACAAAAATAGAAAAAGAAAGCGCCTACACAACAACAACAAAACAAATAAAACGAAAATCAACATTAACGACAGCAGCATCGCTTGCCGAAACAGTTGGGGCATCTCACGACAAACCCCGACCAAGAGACGACACTCACGTACCCAGGCAGCGCTACTTTTTAAAAGCGCCGCTGAGCCCCGACCACCCCCGACCCGACCAGAGCGAGGCAGGCACGTTCGTCCGCGCCTGCCCACCAACAAGAGACACGAAGGCGAGCGAGGTATATACGATGCGAACAAGCTAGCGGCTTCACACCTGCCCCTCCCGAACCAAAAGCACCAAAAGACGATGCAAATGCGATCAGATCAGGCGAGCAAGGAGCTAGCTAGCGGCTTCTCACCGCCCCCCCCCCCCCTCTCCCTACAACTCAATTCAGAGGTTGATGTTCTCTTTGGCTAGCTCCTTCAAGACTGTCCCCACGGTATCGGACAAATCGTCCACGTCCATCCCGGCACCCGTCTCGGCCGCGCCCGTGGCCGCAATGAGGGACAGCAGCTTGCTCTGGATCGCAGGACCCACCGAGCTCCAGGTGCACGCGGCGACGATCAGCATCGCCCCGAGCCCCGTGTTCCACCCGATCGTCTCCCCCAGCAGCACCGCCGCGAACGCCGTGCCCCAGATAGGCTCGGTCGACAAGATTATCGTCGACTCCGCCGCCGAGATCTGCTTCATGGCGAACGTCTCCCCGAAGACGGTCAACGAGGTGGTCACGAGCCCCGTCCAGAGGAGCGACAGGGGCACGGCCAGCGACCCGGAAGACGGCAGGACGGTCTCGTGGAGGCTTTCGAAGGAGACCGGGATCTGCCCCGCCTGGGCGCACCAGCCGATCGACAGGACTGCCACCGTCAGCAGCTGCGCCGCCACGATACCGAACGTTTCTTCGGGGTACTTCCTAGAGCAGCGCTCCGTCAGCCAGAAGCCCACGCCGAAGCTGGAAGTGCGTGTTCGGGGCGGGGGGGGAGGGTGGGGAGAGGAGGCGGTATTAAGGAGGGAGCAGGGACAATGATTGATTTGGCATTGGAGCCATGCAGGTATGCTATGTCGGGAGAGGCGGCCGCGGTACGTGTGTTACAGCAGTAGGCGTGTGTGGTCCAACTTCTTGCATTGGAGGCAGATATATACTAAAATGCATCACAGCGAGACATGGTGTAAAAGTCTGCACCAATAAAAACCGGTATTTCAAGACGAAAAAAAACAAAAAACAATAGTAATAGAACATTATTAATATACAATTAGACTATTGTCGATTGTCCAGGGTGTGTGTAATTGTCACGAAAAAAACTATCAGCTTTTGGAGGCAACGGACTTGCCACCTATGACGCGACCACAGCTGGAGTGCTATGGTATCACATACCGTACGTCAGGGCGTTCCTTCAACACGCAAGACTCCAACAATACAGGAACGAACCCCACGTCTCGTCCTTTTTCGCAATTCCAGTAACAGATAAAAAATACTGGTATAACAGAAGGAACGAACAAAACCCCGACAAAACTACAACATCAACACTACAACAGTAAAAAGACAAGTCAGGCTTGGCGCCACCCTCCCAAGATGTCAGTGGTACATACGACTTGCCAATGTCAAGCGGTACGACTTGAACCCGCTTCGAGAAAATGGTTGAAAGTCCACACTGACTCTTCAATAATCTCCGATTCCGAGAATTTTCTCAGGCGGTCGTGTTGAAACCCCTTATTACAGTGGGACCGCACCCCTTTTGTGGGGACAAAACGAATGAAATTAGCGTCAAATATAGGTGTTTATGTACAGTTAGTGCACTAAGAAAAGGGTCAAAGGGGTACGTACGCACTGCTGAAATACATAAGAAAAACAGTTTTTTCGACGAAGCGGGGGGCAGCAAGGCCTCTCTACACCCCCTCCCTCTCCATTGCAGTACGCACGCACACCCTCCAAAACACCCCCCACCCCGCCGCCTCCATCGCACCAACCCTCTCGAACCCCCCCTAAAAAAACTCACCACAGAGGCTGACCGAGCGCCCACAGGTCGCCCGAGTTCGGACCACCCTCGACCCCGATAAGCTCCAGGCACGCTACCCCAGCCGCCGCCAGGAGCGCCGGAAACCAGGGGCCATTGAGGTTAGCGAACACCCCCCCCTGGCTCTTCTTCTCCGCCGCTTCAATCGCCTTCGCTGCTTTGACCTCCTTCCCGTCTCGGGCGTTGAGCACGGCGTCCATGAGAGGGACGAAGATCACGGAGAGGCTGCAGATGAAGGCGGACTTGGAAGCCGTCGTGGTCATGAGGGACTCCGACTGCGCCCAGTAGCCGACGGCGTTGAGCAAGCCGATCTGGGCAGGGGAGGGGGGAGGGGGGAGGTACGTGTGTGTGTGTGGGGGGGTGGGGATTAGCAATGCCGGGGAAAAGTGGTGACATCTAGAGGTAGCTGTACATATAGCAGTAGTGGCGTCAACAGCGGCAGCCGAGAAATAACAGGAGCGGGGCGGGGGGGGGGGGGGGGTKCCCATTTTTTGCCAGCCTTAGTCGTTTGACCATTGACCATCCATCCCTTTCGAGACGGAGCAGGGGGGGGGGTGTCAACGGTGCAACCACTGACACGCGGGCGGTGTAAGAGGTAAACATACCACACACCACTGTAATCAAGTGATACTATTTTGATAACACACACCCCTGGGACGAATTTCCTCCAAACCATGTCTTACGAGGGCCACACACACAACGAAAAATGGTACGAAGCTCCCGAAATAGATGGTCGCTCGGCCTACATGCTACATGACACATGATACACTCTACCCGTCGTCGAGAAACGCAGCTTTCTTTCAAATTCGTCCTGGGGGCGTTAATACGTACTGCTGTATCATCAGCTGGAATGGAAGTGACGTTGAGGTCTGAAAAAAAGGTAAGTAACTGGTAGATATAGGCAACGGTTGGGTGGATGGACAAGTCCGCGTAGACGGGTGTGCTGTGCTCTCTTGGGGAACGCACGAAAAAGCAAGGACAAAAAACGCTCGTCATTCACACCAGCTTCTGTGCAGAAACAAGGCAACAAAGAGGAAAGAGTAGCAAAACAAGGTTTTCCTACTGAAGTACCGCCTGTGGCTTGGCCTTGGGCCAAATATTCAACGCATACGCTCGTGAAACAGCTACGTAGTATTTTATAGTATGGCCTTAATTAACTGCGTTGCACGAGCTTTTGCTTGTCTTGGGCTGGGGGTTATTATCAAAGGGAAAAACTGCGCAAAAATAGATCGAAAATCTTCCGGGTCACACCCTACCCCGTTCTAAAGTCTAAGCTGAACTGGTTGTTGTATACCGGGTAAACATCTATTTCTTCATGTACGTGTACTGGTATTATGGAGGACCATAGGAAACACGACCAAATATTGTTATTTAATAGTAAAAATAGAAAATAATACAGGCCTATTCACTCTAAGGCCCACCGAAAGAGACGATGCTATGCTGCAACATGTTCGCCCTTCCACTTGTCTTTTGTACGTATATATGCACAGCAGGAACTTCAGCAGCATTGCAGTTCAGAGGCATTTACTGCAAACATGCTGTTGTCGTATACATATCATACATACAAACAGCAAGATCGGACGTTTGCCATGTATGATAGCGTAAGACTCAACCAACAAGTTGTTCTTTCGTGTCTCTCCGCGGCCGACGATGTCCAGTCCACGCTGACTGACTGCTGTGCATTCTGTTCGATAAATACATCTCCAAACAAAATGTAGCATTGATATTAGTAATATGAATACATAGTACACGAATGCTCGTGCCGCTCTTTCGGTGTCAGTCTACCGCACTTGTAAATAGAGCAAACATCAGTATTATTCATATATTATTAGTATGTGTCGTATGGTACATAGCTCTACTGGCTGTCTACACGACAGCAGTTCTGTCATGCCTGGGAGATATACATGCCAGGAATTATCGATATCGAGATCGAAAAGTCGGTCGGAGGGGGGGGGGGGGTGCGCACTAAGGTCCCTAAATAGGGGCTAGTTACTGATGTACCTCTATATACCAGGTATGGTTTGTATGTGCCAACATATTCAGATACACAGCAGTGCCAGGAAATTGCAGGTGGGGGGGGGGGGGGGTGTACTCATGTGTGCACGGCCGTAGTCATATGACCATAGACCCTCGCATCCCTACAATGCCGGGACGGAGCGCGTTGGGTTTTCACCAACCAGGCAGACATTGCTTGCACCAAGCGCGAAACGCCGTGAGGTATTGGGCGAGTCGCATGGAGGGTGAGCTGCATCCTGCTAAGAACCGCCTCTGAGGCGGACTTGCATATGGACGACAGCTTCAATGAGTTAATTTAATTTCTGGTGTGGCCACTTCCGGAGACAGCAATGGGTTTTACTATGTAACTGCCTCGCGGACGCCTTACCATATTAACACTACGTGATACGACCATTCCCCTTGTGCGGAACAAAGGTTCTCCACCCCGCACAAATGATCTACTCGACCGCCAGCTTTGGTGACCGCCAAAAAAATAACAAAAAAAAACGGCACCCTGGTTGTCTAGCTCACGCAGCGAGTGGCGTGTTTTACAGCGTCGTTGCCAACCGACGCCAACCCAACCTATAAATATATCATATATTTATAGGGTTAAACCAACAACGTCCTGCTGCCGTACGTAGACTACAGGTATACCTGTAAACCGTAAAGCAGAATTAACTTGAGAACCTGTCCCCCGTTTTTTGGGACAAACTACTTGGAATTACAGTAGTGTGGGATAAGTTTTGCAGTTTTGAAAGGGTTAACCCATTCCATAACTGAAAAAAGACACACTAATTCCAAGTAGTTTGTCCCCAAATTCGTGGGACCAGTTCTTGACCCTTATAGGACTGGAGTCCCGTTTTGGGGACAAATTACTTACAATTAGAGTGGTTTGTCCCCAAAGCGGGACTGCAGTCCTGAAAGGGTTAAGGGATTAAAGGCATTGCTGGAAGGTAGTTTACCTATTAATAGTTAATCGTAGTACTCGTACTCGCATGTACAGCTATTACTATTAGTAGTACCAGGTTATATTTATATTCGTACCAATAATGCTAATTATGTTATTATTGATAGTAGTTTTACAGCAACCATTATATTACCATGTGCACACGATAATACGATATACTGCTTCCCCCCCCCCGCCAAGTTGCTGTCGATATCTTTGGAGCCTTCGGTCTTCGGGGTGTTTTTCGCGTTTCGGTTTCCGGTCAACATTGAACATGGAAAGACGATTCGACCAAAAGACCACGTGACACTTTGATGACACGCCCCAAACAGGACGAAACATTTGAACAAAAAAACTATGAAAAATAAGACATCTGCCCAAGGGCAAGCCAAATAGCCGAAGGTTGGCGACAGAGCAAAAACAGCAGAACTGCGAGCAAGCACAGCAGTAGTCAATCATCGTCATTATCTGAAAGGGTACTGTATGTAACTAAACAACAACGGCGCGTGCTTAGTCTATCTGGAACCATCACCGATGCATCAGCTCAGAGTTCGGCAAAACGTGTCAATATGATAGTCGTTCAGCTTCGCAAGTACGCGTACATAGCGAAAGGCCATGGAGACACAGCTGGTGTGCTGCTGCAGCAGTACGAAGTACGAACAAGACAAAAAATGATTGCATTTTTTTATAGACCCCTATAACTTCGTATTGATAGCACATCATGAACAACCGTACTGAGCGTAGTACGGTTCAATCAAAACCAAGACAAAAGACATACCTCAGCGCCTGCCTTGAAAACTTGAGGCTTGATCTTCGTCAAGAATGGCAGGAACGGAACGAAAGCCACGGAGAACCTCAACGCCGCCGCCAGGCTCATGGGCACAGTCTCCTCCAGCAGCTTCACGCACCCGAAGTTCGTCCCGTACAGCATGGCCGCGCCGGCCAGCATCCCCCTCGAGGCCCACACATCAGCGCCCACGCTATCCACCTCCGCCTCTGCCCCCACCCCCCCCTCCACTACGTTGCTGCCCGCCGTGGCCTCTCCCTCCCCAACCGAGCGGGTCTTCGCAGCGACGCGGAGCTCTAGGGGGGGGGTGGTCATGTCCAGCAGCCGCTGCCGCTCTGCGGCGGTGGTGCTGGCAACATTACTAGGGTGACCAGCTGTTGTTTGTGTTGGCTTTGTTACAGACATACCGGTATTGGAGTCGGAGCGGGGTCGCCTGCTGCTGCTGCCTCTGCTGCTGCCACCGTCGCCGTCTATAGCTGTCCTCGTTAACCTAGGCACGTCCTCTTGAAGGCCGCTTCGGGGGGGGGCTTCGGAGAGTTCGAGGCCGACACTGCTGCTGCTGCCGCTGCTGCGGTCATCCTCGAAACCATGACCTGATGTTGGCGGGAATCTGGCGCCGCTCGCTCGCCTCGCGGCAACCTCCGCTTCGAACTGCTGGCTCGTCGTCCACGGCGCCGGCGACTTGTCGATGGTGGCGGTGCTCGATCTGCCCGAGTTCTCCTTCGTCGACGAGAGGCGGGTCTTCCGTCGAGACTTCTGCCTCTGGCGCCGGGTGGAATCAGAGGACACCCCGGGGGCAACAGCGGATATCGACAATAATCGATCGAAGTTTGATTTTCGGCCGTCACCGCTGATGCTGCTCCTGCTGCTGTTGTTGCTGTCGCCCTTCCCGGACGAGGGCCGCGTTGCGTCGAGCCTGGTGGATGGTGGCCGCGAGGCGCGGGACACCCTACCGGCTGATCTCGAGGGGGGAGCCACGCAGGGGACAGCCGTGAAGCAAAGCCCTCCTGTTGTTGCGCACGCGAGGCAGGCGCCTGGTTCGAGGGTCACATAGGCGACACACATGAAGCATCGTGGTCAGGAATTACAGGAGGAAAGTACAAAATAAAGAGGAACACACGAGGAAAGTACAAAAATAAAAGAGGACCAGATGGTGATTTCACGAATCGATCGCTTGTGTTTTCGGCAAAAAAACGTGGTGGCGGTCACACAAGCAAAACAAGCCGCGCGGAATGGTTCCGTGTACCTCGGGGATACACTGATACGCTAGGCCAGCCACGGCAACAAGGACCCCGTGGCGCCACCTACACACGTAGGGGGGACATAGACAGGAGATACGCGGGCTCCGATGCAGGCCGGCGCGGTTGCGTGGGCATGCTGGGGATGTGGTGCGAGGACATCAAAACTATTCGCATCAAATGCATCACAGCACAAAGTATAGCGCCAGCCGACTCACCGAACAAGGCCGGCGTTGCTCCTGCGCTTCTCATTGTCTCAGTAGCTGTAGAGCGAACCTCCGTAGCTTGCAGGGGTCGGCTACTGCTGGTGCTGGGGCTGGATAATCTACGGCTGAGGAATCACGATGCTATCATGTGTGGAGGTGGCGGAGTGGTGAGGTGTTCTTGCTGGGCAATCGAAAGGCCTGACGGAAGAATCGTCAGACCCACAAAGGTTGTTGTTGGGTATCGAACGATAATCGAGTTCGATAAAATACCGATAATTAAAAATTCAAATCGATACGATTTCAATATTTGATATATCGAAGCTTTCCTTTATGAAAATCAAGCTGATGCCACGGAATGGGTGGGTAAAACACGTTCGATAGGATATATCGAAAGTTCGATTCTTCGATATATCGGATTTTTCGGTACGATATCCTACACTATCAATTAGTGAAAACGATGAAGTTGGCGTGTTATGGAGGCTTTTCCCGACTCGGGATATCCGTCCCCAGCCCAATAGGTGATGACGAAGTTGCGGTTCGTGGGTTGAAGTGTTGAAGTTGCTGTGGTCCGACTGTGCAGCCGTGCAGCCAGCTGGCCGCTGGGCCAGCTGCCTGCCGTTGGCATTTTAGCGAAACTGATGATCCCTCGCGCAGGAAAAAGTGGAAGGTGGCCTCTGCTTGCGAACGCCACAGCTCGCAACCTCTCGTTCGCTCTCGGCTCACGATGCATAATGGCGTTGGGACGTTGGAAGTAACCTACTGTGTCCGTCGGCGGCTGACGTCATCATTTGCTAATTCATTTTGTTTGTGAAAATATACTGCGAGTCTATCGTACCAGGTACATATGTACAAGCCTTATCATACGCACGGTTTCCCGTAGATCCTGGTATCGTAGATCTTTACTACTGCTGTACTACTACTGCTTTATGTACAAGATACCAGGTATCTTCTCAACTTCCTGAAATCCTGTGACGGACGGTACACGAGTACGTACGAGTGAGTACTGATTTTGGCTGGCCATCACGTGCACAGGCTACCATGGGTAGGCCCGGCGGTGCACCGCATAATAATTCGATTTGTGTCCGAAGAAGGAAGTCCACAGGCAGTATATTATAATAGTGTACTCAGCTACGTAAAAATAGGATGCGTCTTCTTTTTCTATAAAAACGGTGTGGTGCGGCACTGCACGTACGCGTACACGTCGACAGAGAGTACCGTATAATAATCTGAGTATTTTCGTACTACAGCACCAGTATCACTCCACTCGTCATATGCTCATTCAGGTGATGATGCGAGCAAAGCAGCAGCAGTACATATTACAGCAGTATATCGTATGATGCGACGTGTGCATGGTATCGATTTTTCATCGTTTAAAATCTGTACCGGTACATGAGTTCCGGTACATACATGTGATGACCGGTACGTGCCGGGTACATATTTTTACCATATATATCGTGTCCTTCAAAGGTGAAAACTAATTAATGACTTGAATTAATTAAAAAAATGGCGTTGTATCGTAGGCTTTGGAGAATGTACGAAACGGGAGCCGGGTGTCGCAGGAAAATTAGTCACTTGTCCGGCAGGAAAATATTGTGTTGATTTAAAGGGGTTGCGGAAAGTTTGGTCCATTATGTCATACAGCTTGCTCTGGCGACAGAGTTGCGGCAATGCCAAAACATAATATTCTGGTGATATGAATACAGCGAGATTATGTACATGATAGGGAGTCACACTACTGGCATCGCGACGTGTG
>MEHQ01004374.1:242335-259948 GCA_008828725.1 Saccharina japonica | reverse complement strand
ACGACACAAAATATTATGCTGCACTGAAGTAAGCAGAGAAGACATTGCAATGTCATATTATACGACAGGCATGACCTACCCTGCTAGCAATCCAGCTGCGCGAAAAAAAAACAATAGGAAAAAAATAAAAGGAACCAACATAAACTAAAAACTAAATAGAACAAAGCAGATCGATAAACACAAAAACTATGAGGAAAAAGGCAAGGAAATAGAGCAGCAGGCTTCTCCCAGAACAGATGTAAGAGACAATAATAGTAAAACAACTCAATTGTCCAATGAAAACAACGTAAACAGAGCAGAACTACCAACTAAAGGAATCGGTGAAATCATATGCGATCAAAGCACACCAAACCACCTTTCAGGCAGCCGAGGCAGGTAGGTGTGTACCTGTAAGTAGTACAGACAGGTTCGACCAACTATTTGACAAACAAACGTCGGTCTGATAACTAGCTACCCTATCTATCTGCCGTCTCCATTCGGATGAGCGCTATCCATGCAACGGGTGCGTGGCGCTCCCTACTCAAATACGTTTCGTCTACGTGCCAAACACGACATACGAAAAAATAAAGGAATACATACGTAACAAAAACGAAATACATTATATTGGTACGTATATAGCTAAACAAGTGAAGAAACCCGTTGAAAATACGGAAGGAGAGAAAAAACAACGGGCAAAAGCGACCGCGGAAAATTTAAATAGACAATACTCGTAGATAAATACATCAAATATAATAAAAATGCGAGGGGTTGTAGCATCGCTGTCGTACCCCTCTGGTAGAACTGCGCCAAGCAAGACAACAAACAAATATAAACGAAACACAGAAAACCATAAATAACACCCATCGACAAGTACGGAGCTCGCCACCCACCACAATACAGACAGTACTTATTATTATATTCATTCTCACAGGATAACAACCAAAGGCGAAAAAAAAAAAAAAAACAATAAAAAATTAATACGAAACCAGATAGGTGTGCTGGAGGTCGACGTATGGAAAATCTTTGGACTGTGAAGAACACCCCCACGCGGTAATTCGCATGTCCCCGATGGGGTTTCGATCATCATATTTACCTGAAACCGTCTAAACGATACCTTGACACCCGTTCAATGTCTATAAAAAGACGCCATATTGGATGTATAGTGAGAGATATCGCACCGGGGGCATATAATAGAGAGCCCGGTACCCGAGACCAAATAAATGCACTGCTCGGCGTGTCGGAGACCGTGACATCTTCTTCTTAGATATTTTCACATTGTTTACGGTTATCTGTCTGTAACTAGAAGATGAAGCAGAATTGAGCAGGAAACGCCACATACCTTTTGTATAAATAGTCCGCAAGAGAATGGGGAAGGGGGGGGCCACGCGGCTATTAGGGAACCGCGGCTGACGTAAGCAAGAACACCACGGCAGACAGGGTAGCAAGGTACTACTGTAGACAGACTACAATAGATTCTAGAACCTGTCTGTACAACCGGGAAAACAAAACTGCCTCGGCTGCCTAGAGGGTGCGCTTGGTGTGCTTCGGTTGCCCATCTATTAGTTTCACCATTCGCTATCAGTCTCCCAGTCCAGTGTTTATCCTATCTTCATACTTCATATTACTTCGCTTGTCACATCTCTCCTGGGGGAAGCACGACACGTTTTTTTTTTATTTTGAACGTTTTCGTTTGGTTGTTTGTTTGCATTGTTGTTTTTCTTCACATGTTTCCTGTTCGCTTAATATTTTTCTTCTATTTTATAACACTGGATTGCTAGCAGGATATATCGTGCCTGCCGTACAGTACCGGCCCGCTCATAAGTAACCAGAAATCGGGCTAAGGCTGACTCTCTTATTTGAGAAGGGGGTGTATCCCACACTAAAATCAGTATAATAGCTGTCGACTTTCTTATTTACCCCGTAATGTTTAGGCTGAGTTTCTTGTGGGGCACTTTCTCATGAGAGGGCCGGTAGTGTATATGACATGCGTTTTTTTCTCGGCTGACTGGAAGGCAACAAACGTTGTATCTCGGTCTCGTAGGGCTGTGCTACAACAGCTGGTATTTCGCCAGGATGATGATCCGAAACGGGCACGGTTTCGACGGGTTGAACAGACAGACCGTGTATTGTCAAGAACACACACAAGTGTTGCGGTTTTCGGTAATTGGAAGTCGTGCAGTTTGGTTCTGTGCTCTAATAGGATACTTCGGTACGATTTGTAGTGGCTTCAGACAACAAGGACTTTCCTACGGTGCGGTTCGGTGCAGTTTTCATAAATCGGGAACAATACAGTGCGGTTCGGTAATACTGTACCGTGATTTATCCTACGGTTTGCCGTTCGATACGCTTTTTTTATGAAATGATAAATCCTACGGTTTGACGACTCGATTTTACTACTATTTAATGTAGTGCGTTGTATATTTGTTATGGTACATGTTTCTTTTTTACATTGCCCAGCATTATTGGGCTTGTCACTCGAGGAACTTGAGGTGTATATACAATGTACAGCAGCCGATAGTTGTACTATCAGACTATTGCTGTGTATATAAAGAAAAAATACCAACATCTGTATCATGTAGCAGGTACCACATATACAAAAATGGTTTTCTACATGCGACGAACGTATGAGCGGTAACCGTCCTTGTAGGAAATGAGATAACCAATCAGGTTGTCCGGCCCAAGTGTAACACTACAAACCAGTCGAAAACCGTGCTGAAACACGACCCAAGCACGGTGTAACAGCATCACAGGGGATTACATGGCGGCGTGCTTAGGTTTTGCAGTGAATAATACCATAAAACAACCGGCATTGTATACCACGTACCGTTTTTTTACGCCGTACCTTAGTGAACACGGTGCGGCTCAAGCTCAATAGCGTTCGTTTGGTGCGATTTCGTGCGGTTTCCAGAAGTGGGTGCTTTCGCAGGGCAGCAACTCTGCGGTGCGGCTCCGTGCCGTTATCAGAAATCAGAAAACCTGCATGGCGGTTCAGGGCGGTTATCTGATATTCACTATCGAACATACAGTAATACAGTGCGACTTGTAAGCGAAGGAAATTGCTACGACGGTGAAGCGCGGTTCGGTTAACCGCGCCGGACCGGACCGCAGTAACATGTCATGGAAAACTACAAGTCGGATCGATACCTCCCATCGAGGAACATATTATCTAGGTCAAATATTGATCGTGAGCGAAACGCGACTCTTCAACAATAGCACAGTGTTAGCTAAGCGATTTTCATTCTCATCGGAAAGTCAATAATCCATTAGGAAAATCGGCTGTCACCTGGTAGTGTTTTCCAAGGCTTATCACGGTACTCGATAATCGAGACGGGACGGGACGGTACTGTTTTTACTTGTTTGGCGGGGAAAAAAATGAAGACGGGACGGGACGGGACGGTAAAATGACGACCAAACAGGTTTTTGTGACGGGACGGGACGGGACGGTTGGTGTACAATTTCTCAACGGGACGGGACGGTAATTTCAACGGGTAGATTTTCACGACGGGACGGGACGGTAAAATCAACGGTTTTTTCACGACGGGACGGGACTTGTTAAATTTTCACGACGGGACGGGACGGTAATTAATAATTTTCACGACGGGACGGGACGGTAAAAATAATTTTTCACGACGGGACGGGACGGTAAATATTTTTCTTCACGGCGGGAAGAGACGGCACTGGATCATTGGATCAAAACAGTTGTTGTTGCTCCAGAGGAACAACGAAAATAAACACTCGTACGAATCGATACGTAAACAGAAAGCCATCTTGAAATGCGTATTCCCATAATAAATTTATACCGGCACGGCGAAATCGCACCGAATTACCTTGCAATTTACAAATTACGCTACGAACTCGTATATATTTACATAATAGTACAGAGCAATCCTCATCATGCTTCGTCCACAGAAATAACCTTGCCAGCCCAGCGTTTTGAGCAGCGACTGATGCGGCAGCCTCCACGTCGCAGTTAGCCTTTAACGCCGCTACATCCTGGAGAACCTTCGCTAGCCCGGGGATCAAGTGCGAGTTGAGCTTGAGCAGCATCATCGTTTCGATTTTGTCAGTCCCAAGGGAGGTGCGCAGTTGGCTAACGACTGCCGAAAGAGCAGAGAAGTTGTTCCTTTCTGCTTGACAACTGGTGGTGTCGATCCCCAGTACAGTCGAGCCAACAGTCCGACATTGGCCAGCGAGCCGACACTACCACCCCCCCGTCTTGGCGTCTACTACATCCATCGTAAATTCTAAATTCAAATTTTTGTATTTCATTATTTCATATTTTGATATTTTGATTTTATATTTCGGAATTTTCGTATTTCGTAATTCCGAAATTCGTAAATTCTATACTTTATTTAATTTTAATGTACTACCAGTGTGAAAAAACAAATTTTGAAATTCGTAGATTCTTGGTGGGAATGACGGGGAAGAGACAACGGGCAGGTGTGAATCTTGGCGGGAGAGACAAGTTTTGTCGGCGGGACGGGACGGTAAAGACAACGGCGCATGACGGGACGGGACGGTAAATTACATTATCTCGACGGGACGGGACGGTAATTTTCAACGGGAGCGATTTTCTTGGCGGGACGGGACGGTAAATTCAACGGGGCAGATTTCGATGACGGGACGGGACGGTAAAGTTCAACGGTTGGAATTTGTCGGCGGGACGGGATTTGACGGACGACGGGAACAGTTTAACGACGGTTTAACCGCCCGTCCCGCCGTTACCGTCGTTACCGTCCCGCCAAAATACCGTGATAAGCCTTGGTGTTTTCAGAAGGAATGTTGAGGGGTACGACCTCATCGACCTGATAATCATCGGGTCCAAACACCTGGCGATATACGCGTGGTGGATCCTACCATAATATTTCAAAGTTATATATCATATTTTGTGCGTATCATGTCATACGCTCAATGCACGGGACGTATTGCATGTCGGGAAACGACAAAAAAGTAATTGATCGATGGGGACAGGGGAGAGCGAACCCAAATCACATGGATATCGTGTCATCATCACGAAAACTCGATAATGTTTATCTCGTTCATGTTGCTTCTCCGGTCTTGTCTGTTTATATGTCCTCAACATTGCCGATAAACTCAGCTCTGTTTGTGGTCCATATCCGTGCGTCCTAGCCCTACCCGGGTATGTGTGTCTGAAGGAGCGGGTACACGGCAACCGGTACAGGTGAATGGTCGACTAACTTCCGTGACACTTCGGGGTGCAACTAAATTACTGCTGCATCAGTGTGCTCAACATGAGAGTGTTCACGCGTAATAAGTATTGTTTTTAATTTGTCTTCGTGTTTTGTTCTGACTTTTGAACTCCGTTGGAGCACGCTTTTTGCAGTGTTCACGTAGAAAGGAAGCTACTCCAAAATCGACCAGGAAACGTCTTCGTGCCGTACGCAGGGCCGTCCAGAAAAAAGAGAAAACGACACACCACACCCCCAGAGGTCGGAATAGAAAACCATTGGAACCGTTGCCATCACATGATGAAATAAGACAAGGAAACAAAAACTGATGCTTATTTTCATTTTTTTCACTTGGTTATAGTAATCCCCCCCCCCTAACGAACTCCGTTTCGAAAGGGATGCGTGGTCGATGGTCAAATGACTAAGGCAAGCAACAAATGAGTACTTCCCCCCCTAACGAACAAAACATTATGTGAGGTGTCGAAAGATAATTTTGCGACCACCGAGCCGTACGTGGTAACAAGGGGGGGGGTGTAGGGAAGCACGGACAAAAATAACACAACGTAAATATATGCTGTAGGGATGACCATACATGTCTCTGACGTCCATATATACAGGCACATGGCTCGTACCAAGAAAGTACCGCCAGCGGCAGAAACACGCAATTAACCACCGTCACAGCAGTGGCAGCCGTTGCAGCATCAGAGAGCTAGCGGCAGTGCCTACGCCTGTATCGCTATGTATGGGCACATAACCGAAGGCAGCCTTACCGTAAGTCGGAACAATCTTGCAGCAGAAGAACGTACCAGCGAAGAAGGCACAGCAGTCAGCAGGTAGCATACCGTTTGCAGTGTTTGCGGCGCTCAACCATAAACGGTTAAAATAGGCCGCAGCAACCTCACGCCCCCGCCGGAACAGCATCGATCCCGTGGGGGGATAAACAGTTGTCGATAGCCCACGAGCTGCGGGGGTGCGTGATCACGTCGTACCACAAGCATGCCTATTCTACGACACACAGCATACCGTCGGCGCAGAGCAAACGCATTAGTATCACCCGGCTGGCCGAATTCCACCGCTGCGCATCCATACCATATTGCAGCTTTCTTTCTGAGCCTCTCCGTACTCGACGCGTTTCGACTACCCTCACGGCAAGGCGGGTATGATGCCAGTATTTTCACTACAAAGTGTGTGTCACTGAGGCAAGTGGCTCTGTACCTCCCTCTACATGAGACGCAAACATATATTTAACACGCTGTCGCAGAGTAGCAAATTGTCATCCTACTGTGGTCCACCTCACGATTCCAAAACGGTAAAAACGCTATATGTGACCCAAATATGACCACCCTACCGTAGAACCGTTCGTTCCGTTAATCGAATGGCATCACAGCCTTGGTTGTCGACTGCTGTCGGGAGTCGTCAGGCCGTTGCTGCTTGCTCTACTGGTGTGCTGTGTCTGTGCTACCTCCAGTACACTAGTATAGATGGACAAAGTGTTCTGGATTGTTTTGTTGATGATCCAGTGATTCCGGGTGATGTTGCTCCGTGGGGCGGATAGCATCTTTGTGCTTTGTGCGGGATTTTGACAATATGTTATGATATGTGTGTACAGCAGTACCAACGTACCTGGTATGTACGTACAAGGGCTCCGCTGCGCGGGCGGCCCGCTACGCTCGCGGAAGGAAGAATTTAACCAAATGTAAAAAGGGTAAAAGAGGAACATATTTTGAAACATACAACGTTCTCCTTCGCGATGTTGGTCACTTGAAATCCCGGGGGTGTCGCAAGGTGAACATAGATTGCACATGCTTCATAGTTTAATTTTTGGAGCAAACCTGTGGCATAGACTGTAAACGTAGTAGCGACGGCCGCTCCTAACGAAACAACTGTCACGAGATTATACCGTATCTGAGGTACAGTGGGCTCCCCGTGTTAAGAAACTTCAGTTTGGTGTCCATGCGCAACTACTTGTATTGTTTCTGAAGTCGATCAAACTATTTTTTGTAGGATTCAAGGTCGATCCCACAGTCGTACTGTTGTTATCACGGATGTTCTGCGCTGTACAGCTGAATATGCAGAAGATAGTCATGACAGAGCTGTTGCCCGACGAGTCCCGCCCCGGTCCTAGATAAGAGTATTCACTCGTACGTAATACTTTTTGGGCGGGTAACCTGGCACGCATTTAGCAACCGCGTATTCCTCTAAGGGTGCTCGTCGAACCGCTGGATACCCGGGTGCCCTGGGCCCAAATTCCCGGCGAGTATGAAGTGTTATCCACCCCCGTGACGGGTATTAGCGGTTTTGTTGTTTTTTATCGCTACTGTAAAGCGCGGGTGGTATTAAAATCAGTGGGGGAGGTTTTACTTGAATCGCATACATCAAACACACACGCATACACACTGAAAGACAGAGCACAGCAAAGCAGTACTTGTTGTTCGTAGCTGTCACAATTTGATCTGCTGGATTCCTCCTGGTAATCGTAGATGTTTGCTACGGGTCCGGCGCACGCATACAGGACACAACGATAACGGCCACAAAGACAACAATCTAAACAGCGATTTCTGCGTGTTCTGCAGCTTCTTCTGCTGTACTGTTGTGCTGTTCGATAAACGGCACCTTGGCTGCTCTGTAGTTTGTAGTCAAGACTAGAGACATGCACCCGTAGAGGACAACAGTAATGCTACTATTAAAAAATACTCGTGTTCGCACGTATGTAGATCGGCCTATCGTTTGTACTTGTAGATCTGTGTATGTGTACTTTACGTAGACTCCTAAATATTGAAACCAAATTACAATTTTACATAAAATACGCATGGTAATTTTCAAGCGTCTCCTACACCTGCTACTACTGCTGTACGCAGCCCAGACAGAACAGACGCATGCAACATGGCACCAACTACTGCTGCACGACGCTTGATGTGTGCCTCGTTCGATGTCGGTGTGGTCCTCTTTCTCTCGTGCGTGGTGCGTGCTTTGTGTGTTACGTTCATACAGCGGGTCAAAAACGAACCATCAAACCCCCCTCCCTGCCCCGCAGCCGACAGCGCGAGAAAAGACCCGCAGCCGGAGACGAAAAGCGCAAGCATTCCGGGAGAATGCGAATTTGTATCCCATACATATATTACATGCTATATAACCAGAATTCATACTAAAATATATATAAATCAATAGCAGGGGATGTTGGTGAAGCGTCCCTGCATTCCCAAGGGTGGGCAAGGCCTTCTAGACAATTCAACACCACTTAGCGCTTCTGCTTAGGGATATAAACGAAACCAGACCATCCATAAACCGTAGTTCTATACTATTTCCTATATAAACCAATAGCAGGGGATGTTGGTGAATCGTCTCCGCATTCCCAAGGGTAGGAAAGGTTTTCTAGACAATACAACACTACCCATCGTTTCTGAATTAGCGTTATAAACGAAATTAGAGCATCCATAAACCGCAGTACCATACTATTTCCTGTATAAAAAGTCCACATTAAAACATATATAAACCAATAGCAGGAGATGTTGACGAATCGTCCCCGCATTTCCAAGGGTAGGCAAGGCCTTGTAGACAATACAACACCACCCAGCGTTTCTGCTTAGGGTTCTAAACCTAATCGGAACATCCATAAACCGTAGTACCATACTATCAGTATTTCCTATATAAACCAACTACCTACTAAAACCTACATAAGCCAGTAGCAAGGGCTCTTGGCGAATCGTTCCCGCATTCCCAAGGGTAGGCAAGCCCTTCCAGACAATACCACACCACCCAGCGCTTGAGCTTAGGGTTACACCACCCAGAGTTTCAGCTTAGGGTTATAAACGAAATCAGACCATCCATAAACCGCAGTGCCTTACTATTTCCTGTATAGATTAAACCCATCCTGAAAAGATATAAACCAACAGCAGGGGATGATGGTGAATTGTCCCCGCATTCCCAAGGGTACACGAGGCCATCTAGACAATACAACACCACCCAGCCTGTCTGTTTTTCAATCTTGTTACGAGTGGCTGGTGTATCGAGTGTGGTGGCGATTCCCCCAACTCCGACCATCCCGACAGTATCAACACATTATTTGTGCAGTATATTTGTATAAACCATTGTGTACACAGTGTACACCCAAAGCCAAGGAGTAGTAGACGCTAGATACACATGCATAGAGCAGCGTCTGCAGGCGTGTGAGACAAACAAAAAACACAAGGACAAAATAAAAGTTTGTTTCCCCTACAATATAGGGGGTAGTGAGCTGTCTGAATTCAGCTCCGCGTGTCCCCTTGGCAACTGGCGACTTGATAATGCTAATAGCTCCAAATGTATGACGGCAAATACAGGACACAAACTATAGTAGTGGTTTTTTTATCTTCCAACACGAAAAAATATCGCGAAGAAAGCAAAGTTTCGCTCCAAGGGCGGCTGACGCCGCCCGCTACGCTCGCGCAAGGAAAGGGCCAGAAGAGGTCCACGATGTGTAAAGACCGACTTGAAAAGGCCAAAGATATTCAGAGTGCACTGCAGCGAAATACTTGCTACTGCTGTACGCAACTGAACGTAGAGTACCCGTCTACAGCTGTATTGTAATACAGGAGTACCTGTATGTGGCATGTATATGGCAAATCAACTATCATACCTGTACGACCACAGTAGTAGTACGACAAAAAAAAATAAGCAAAAACCACAAAGAACAAACAAACGTACAGGCAACTTACAAATGCATACAGCAGTAGATATATAGAGCTCCATGCTCCAGGACAACAGAACTGGGTGTTCGGAAGGAAGATAAACCACAGCAACATGGCTCGCAGCACGGCACTGCGCTGCCTGCTGTGGGTGTGATGTGTGTCTTTTTCGTGACTACGAGTAATAAGTGTCGTAGTACAACAACAGCAGTAGTACTGTAGTACCTTCGATCTTTTTATGTATAAAAATAGTTTGAAAGAGAAAGCACACCACAGCACGGCCGTCGATCAAGTGGCACAAAAATCCACAAAACCTAGAAATATGTACATACGTACTCGTACTCGAACAAAACGCTCCCCGCCCACCCGCAATCACCTCGCCATCCACTTGGTGCGGGTCGAGCTCTAGTGCGTCTCTGCCCCAGTGAGCCGCGTGACCTACCTCGCGTGAAGCCGGGTGCTCACCGTGGCCCTCGTTCGCCCGCTCGAGGATGATGATGCCCCTGTAAACCATATTGTTTCGATAAATAAAGCACCGCTTGAGCTTGGCCTGAATGTTCTATTATTACAGACAAAAACAATCCTTTTAATTTCGGACATACATGCTGGATTCGTTGCAGCAGCAGCAATAGAAAGGACCTTCATGCCCCTCCTGTGTCTCGACAGACACGCCACGCCTAGCCACGATAAAAGCGACCGCGCTCCTCCTGACCCCCCTTCTACTGGCCAGCGCCATCCCATATACCCGCGATAGCGCCGGGCTCGCACGCGCTGTCGTGTTCACTGGGTACGCGCACGAACTCAAAACCGGAGAAAAGGGAAACATGATCTCGCCGACAAAGTCTGTGGTAGGAATTAGGAGGCAAGTATCGCGATAAAAGGAGAAAGCCAAGAAAGCCAAGAACTTCGGGAAAGCAGGTTTATTCTGCTTCGGCAATTAGAGGCTGAGAGTGGCTATGAGGTACGGAGATAAGCTGAGGAAAGCCCCTGAACCCCAAAGGATAAGCGTATGTTTATTTATTACGTATACGACTGGTGTATTTTTACTGTAATACGACTGCTGCCGTAGTATAGGGTGTATTTCAGGTACACGCTTAGACCAAGTAAAGCACACATACATACATGCTTGCCGCCAGAACCCTCTGCCTCTAAACACCCCTGACTCCTGACCCTGCTCCCGATCATGAACTATCCAAACATAAATCGGACACGTCTAAGTCTGTAGTTAGGTGCCGACAAGTGTGCCTGGTTATCACTACCCTTCAGAAACGGGCACGATGTGATTTTGGCCAATCTATCTCGTGATGGCTCGTGGGATATGGTGTTTTGACTCGATTCCATGCTGTACCCGTTTTTTACTCAAACCGGCACGGGTGTAACCGTTTTTGGTTATGTCCGTATTATATTACACGAACCAACAAACAAACACGCATGAACGATGACTAAAGACAAAGAATGAAAGGGTCGTGCTTCTTCCGAAGGAGATGTGACAGATAATATTACATGAAATAAAATGAAATTTAAACAACGTAAACAGAGCAACAAGCCTAAAACCGAAACTAAATTGTAGGCGACGGAAGCATCCTTAAATAATCAAAAACATAGTATATTATCACTACTTTACAAATATCTGAGGTTTTTGTTTGTGACATAGATCCTGTTTTCTACGCCTCCCCGCGGTAATGTTGTTGTATTAGTATGTGTGTCGTGGCAATGGGACCACATACGTTGTATCCCCCTTGCGGATACATCATCCGGCAAACACACTATTAGTTGGTACTCTGCTGGATGTCGTGTATAAATAACTTTTGTATACTACAATTACTGGCTTACAGGATAGGCTTTGCACAGATCACGAAGGCCGAAGTTTTGCGACAATTTGAGGAAATAAAAGGACAAAACGGCAGGGTGGCAGCCATTGTATTGAAGTCGGTACTTATCTTGGCGCCATATTGCTTTCTCGTAGGATTAGCCTGCATGCAACCCGATAAATATAGTAGGTATGTGGGTTCAGCGTGGTACCAGCTCGTAGGTGGTGTGTACGCTGTAGGCTCGATTGCCGACGACGGGCCAGTCCTGGAGATGGGCACCGGATGGCATTTGAAAAGAACCGAAAACCGAATAGGAGGCGTTATTCTACGAAAACAATAACCGGTTTAACCGTTTTTTTCTGCCGGTTTTAACCGGTTAAGCGAAAACTGGTTAAACCGGTTTTGAAGTAGTAAAGCATCCATACCATTCCAAACCAGGTTACTGTCGAATCGATTGAGTTGCACCTTGGTGTATACTCACAAGTGCGTGTTTGGTTTCTTTCGCAAATAATGCGTCTCTTCGAGATTGATTACCACGCGTATTGATGTTGATCGGCTGGAAAATTATCATTTATTTGTAGTAAAGCACGACGTGAAATTGCATCAAAACCGCCCCAACCCGAGACTCGCACACTCCATGCTTCCGAAGCTCCACAAATCACCGTCACGGATACCATCGTGCGACGAGTACAATCAACAGTCGCACTACTTGTCTCTACACACGACACGTCTTTAAACCTCCGCAAAATCAAAACAATCAGACCCGCATCCTGTAACTGAAGTCATGTACCGGGGGGGGAGGACGGAATGGATCTGTGAACACAGCTTGCGTCCAGAAGAACACATTTGAGAAGGACGGCTCCCGCGAGTTGAGCGGTAAGGAAACGTGACAAAACAAAAACAAAACATTGCATTGTACAACATTCTCCAACCGTTAAAAACAAATAACACCACCGCGTATCCGCAACGACCCATTTTACGGTGCCATCACGTCCAAGAATATACCGCTGGAAGACATGCCAAACGTTATGGATTTTTTTTAGCGCTTGCCAACGACAACCTAACCAATGTCCTCCTGCGATAAAGTGAGCTGAAGGGGGGGCTGTGAGCACCCCCGGCCTCTGCTTCAGGCTCAAGGTCAGGGTCAGCACTGCCGCCTGAGCCGGACATGGTTATCCTTCTCGCAGTCTCGCGAAGCACTGCTGGACCGCTATACCCTGTGCCCTGTGCGACTGTTGTTGCTGCTGTTGTGGGTTGTGTGCTATGTGCTGTGTGCTGTGTGCGTATCCATGTCCACATATGACGGGGTTTCCATATAGATATGTAGGCGTTGTTCACTTAGGGGACGGGGAAAAAACAAACGATCGAAAAAAACCGGGTCGATTTTTCGGTTTAAGTTTTGTTTGGCATCCGAAAAACCGAAAAATAAAAGTCGGCTTTGGGTCGGGAAAAAGCGGAAAATATCTACCGAAAAAAACGATTTTCGGTTGTCGGTTAGCATCTCTGAAGCACAATAGACATTGACAGTACGTAGTACCCGGGACAATATCTCTAAAATATGGGTACAGTTGGTTTTTGACAATCTCGTCGGTCGCTGGGCGTGTCTTTACTTGATGCCAGGCTGTATCCGTATTTGAGTGAAAACCGACCGGGTATACCCGTTTTCGGACATTGCCCAATACTATATTTTAATTGATTTATTTTGTTTTTAGTTTCCCTTTTCCTGTTGGCTTGTTGTCTCTTTCACGCAGATTGATTGTCAGCAGGTTAGGTGATACCCGTCGTATATGACATTGCACTGGCTGGGCTGTATGCTGAATTATGTTTTTGTTTGTTTGTTTGTTTTCTTTATCCCATTTATTATCGTCGCCCTTCTTTTGTCTCTCCTCCCTAGTCGTAACTCAGGTCCGCGATCACAAAGTAGGCCCCTTTCCCTCCTCCCCCGCTACGGTTCGCGTCGAATGATTTTTGTTGGTAGTCATCATTTGTCGTCACTGGATAACACAAAATAATTATCTGACAGTATGCGTAGCTTATGTTCAAGAGTTGAATTCTCGGAAAATCCAGCAGTGGACAATCAGAGTTCATTATCAAGGCAGTGAAGGTAGGAAATAATGGCGCGTGTGTCGAGGCTCTGTCTCTGTGGAGAGAGATGGCGGAGGGGGCACCGAAGTGTCTGTAAAGATCACTTGTGAAGAAGAAGAAAAGTCTAGTTTTGAAAAGGCGCTTATTTGGCCATAGTGGAAAGAAGATTGACCTCAGGGAGATGAATGGAAAAGGAAGAGAAGAGAAGAAGAGAGAAGAGGGAAGAGGCGTAGAGTAGAGTAGAGTAGAGTGAACGAGATGGGCGATGCCTGCACGCGATCATCTCGGTTCAATCCCCATGCTACCGATAGTTACGTTCTACCGATAGCGTGCACCGGTCCCTGCAATGTTCTCTACAACGTTATAGTATCGTTCTAGCAACGTTCTCAGCATCGTTCCTGATGGAGATGATTTGGTCATACAACAGAGCGCACTACGAGTAAGACAAACTTGTAATCTATCCGCCTATTGCAATTCCGCGAATATATATCTAGACTACGATACGCATATGCTCGTATCAATGCGTTGTGAAAGTACATCACAGATATATACGTATGGATCTCAACGTCCATATGCTAACATGCAGGACAAGTTATGCATTGTCGTACCAGGTATCTACTACGGGGTATATATCATAAGTGATTTAGTTGCTCATAATCTAAGTGTGGGACGCCAGTCCACCAAATAAACACATATAATGCGAGATTATGGATAAGATGTCGTGTGTGATTTAGTTCTTCTGTTGTACATTATATATTGCCGTATGTAGACTGAGTACGTGATCGGTCACGATTGCTGTTGCGTTGTCTTACGTATGAGTGTCATAGGAAGTAGCTGTTTTTGACATGGAAGATCGTAGTGCATGTTGCTGTTTGCGATCTTCAAGATCGTCAAGGAAACAGGAGCGTTCGCACGCGCACTCTCTCTCACTCTTCTTTTGCGAATCATGATCAGCTTCACTTTCGAGCATATACATTAATTTACATTGGCCCGGACTATCTTGTTTCTTTTTTTGAAGCGTGAATACAAGTTTGCCTCACATTGACTTCAGCGCGTTCATTTCAAAAGTCAGATTGTATCTTGTTCCGTCATCTACAAGTGGACGTGAGTGCGTACACACCAGCTGAGCGGCTATACACGTCACACCACCTCTCTATGAGGTGATGAGCTTTGAGTAAACGCGTGGACGTGGTAGCGACGGGTACGTTGAGGGTCAATATATCACCGCCCCTGCTACAACGACTGGCTTCATCATCAGTGGAACGAGCGTTCGAGACCAAGAGCTGTCGAGACCAAGATCGTCTGCTGTAGGAGGAGTTCAAAGTACCACTGGTACTTTGTCGACACGTGAGTGAGTGTGTGCCAACAGGGCATCATCACTACGTTTAAAGGGTTGGCTATACCTTTTTAAACCCCCTTCTGCTGCGTCTAGAAGACGCGGACCCACTTGCTGTACGCTTTTCAATTATCACAACAATGCCAGTACTCCTGAGGGTTAGGAGCTCTGTAGTGCTGGTCCACACTGTGGACCGTCAGTCTCGGGAAACCCTGAACAGCAGCTGTTTGAAAGATACTGCCTATTCGAGGGGTTTTTCTCTTTTTCATTGTTGTCGAAGCTATAATAGTTTCTTCGCCGACGACTACCTGGAGTACTCTTCACGTACTTATCATCATGGAAGACTCCATCAACAGCAACAGCAACAGCCTTACCAACGCCATTCGGGAGCTGAGGAAGTTTGATGGAAGAGACCCGAGGCACTTTCGGGATTAGCATAAGAACTTCGCAGTTGTCCTCGGCGTCACCAGGTGAGATATCGCAAGCGTGATCAAGGGGTGAATCCAACCATCCCCCAATACGGCAAGCACAGGAATCGCCCTAACGCTCCCTGGTACCCTAGACCAGGACGTCGCGTCATTTGATTGGGCCAATGAGGACCTATACGCTATTATGTTCCTGCTAACATAAAAGCCAGCCTCACTCCTCGTGCGTAAGCATGAACACAACTCTGGTACGAGTGGGGACGAACAAAAGGCTCTACAAGAGCTTGTCGCGAATACAACAAGGTCACGGACGAGGTTGTACGAGCTACGATCGATAAACTAGTCAACACCAACATTAAACCGATCCAAGACCCGGACAACTTCTTCATGGAGAAGACCCTTGCCCACGCTGAGCGCGCTAAGAAGGGCGAATCCATCACCGACTGCCAGTTTACCGACATATTATGTGTCCAATGGTTCACATCCGAATACAGAGACATCAAACTAATGATGTACCGTGACCCTTCCTTTGACATCGATCAGAGGCAAAACACCATGCGACATCTGTACCTTGACCATCTCTCCCGCAGCAGAGGTGTCAATAGAAGGATAGCCTGGCGCGGTGTAGCTATGACAGCGGAAGCATCAACGTGCGACTACTGCGGAAAGGAGGGACACCAAGCTCGCATATGCTGGCAAAAGAGCGATGACGCAAGAACCGACGACAAGAAGCCGAAGGACAAGCAAACTTCGAGCGGCAACGCAGGAGCTAAAGGAGCCGCTGGACAGAAGTGGTGTTCCATCCACAAGACTACCCCACGCAGTGACGAGGACTGCAACGAGCAGGGTGCCCCACGTCCCGATCGGTCGGGTTCTCACGTACTATCTCCTGGGTCTCCAATTGTCAACGATGACGAGAAACCATCCGTTCCTTTCGACGATGAGTTTAAAGCGGGATTCGCATTTTGAGGACGAACGACGGACAAAGACGAAGCGATCTCAGTATACAACCCGGGAAAATTCACCATGCTGGTGGACAGCGGCGCATCGGGCCCCTTTGTGGATGACAAGTTGATCCCAGGCCTGCGGCAAGGTATGACGGAGTATTAAACGCTCGACCAGCCGAAGCTCATTGAGATTGCTGGTAAAATGAAGGTGTTCGCGACGCTAACGTGAAAAATCTGCGAACGCATCATCAACCAATCAGGTCAGCCTATCCCTGTTCTCATCTCTGTCATGATCGTCCCCGGAATGGGACGCCATCTGTTCTCCTCTGCGCGGGCAATGAGGTCAGGAGTGAGCACCATTCTCGAAACCGGCGACCCCCACACCGTGTTGCATTATATGTTTATCGCGAGAAGACATCATCAGCCCTTTCTTCCCTCGGCGACTGACATCAAAGTCTGCCTACCCACCACGCTACTAGGCGCTCTCAGCTTTTGATTCCAGTTTATATACCGGTATTTTTGCAAATAAACTCAAACGTCCGACCCACCTGAGGTTAGAACCCCGTAAACCAACTCATCAAAGCATTCGAGGGTACCACTATAGACCACATCGAGGTAAACGTAGTATCTCTGTGTCGAAGTGTGACCACATAACTAGTACCAGGTATCTCTTCCGGATGTATGTAGACTCTGTTTTTTTTTCATCCCATTTATCATCTTCGTCCTTCCTTTTCCTCTCCTCCCTAGTCGTAACTCAGATCCGGGGTCACAACGCGGGCTCCTCGCCCTCCCCACTCACTACGGTTCTTGCCTTGTGTTTTTATATGGGTGTGTTGGATGCAGTGATGTGAACCGACAACCGAAAGTCGTTTTTTTCGGTCGTTGGTATTCGTTTGTTCCCGACCGAAAAACGACAATTTGTGTTTTTCGGTTTATGCAAGGGCGCACAACAATACATAGACCGAGAAGGGTGAATTATTAGTGTCATGTCACAGTGTTTTGGTGGCTCGCTTTGGCGAGAAATTGGTTTGCGGGAGACGTGTGTTGGTGGGAGCGAAGTCACAGTGTGTTGGTGGCTCGCTTTGGCGAGAAATTGGTTTGCGGGAGTCGTGTGTTGGTGGGAGCGAAGTCACAGTGTTTTGGTGGCTCGCTTTGGCGAGAAATTGGTTTGCGGGAG
>MEHQ01004374.1:223125-242258 GCA_008828725.1 Saccharina japonica | reverse complement strand
CGCCCCAACCCGAGACTCGCACACTCCATGCTTCCGAAGCTCCACAAATCACCGTCACGGATACGATCGTGCGACGAGTACAATCAACAGTCGCACTACTTATCTCTACACACGACACGCCTTTAAACCTCCGCAAAATCAAAACAATCAGACCCGCATCCTGTAACTGAAGTCATGTACCGGAGGGGGGGGACGGAATGGATCTGTGAACACAGCTTGCGTCCAGAAGAACACATTTGAGAAGGACGGCTCCCGCGAGTTGAGCGGTAAGGAAACGTGACAAAACAAAAACAAAACATTGCATTGTACAACATTCTCCAACCGTTAAAAACAAATATCTCCACCGCGTATCCGCAACGACTCATTTTACGGTGCCATCACGTCCAAGAATATACCGCTGGAAGACATGCCAAACATTATGGAAATGTTATAGCCCTTGCCAACGACAACCTAACCAATGTCCTCCTGCGATAAAGTGAGCTGAAGGGGGGGCTGTGAGCACCCCCGGCCTCTGCTTCCGGCTCAAGGTCAGGGTCAGCACTGCCGCCTGAGCCGGACATGGTTATCCTTCTCGCAGTCCCTATAAGCACTGCTGTACCGCTATACCCTGTACCCTGTGCGACTGTTGTTGCTGCTGCTAAGGGTTGTGTGCTATGTGCTGTGTGCTGTGTGCGTATCCATGTCCACATATGACGGGGTTTCCATGTAGATATGTAGGCGTTGTTCACTTAGGGGACGGGGAGAAAACAAACGACCGAAAAAAACCGGGTCGATTGTTCGGTTTAAGTTTTGTTTGGCATCCGAAAAATCCTAAAATAAAAGTCGGCTTTGGGTCGGGAAAAAACGGAAAATATCTACCGAAAAAAACGATTTTCGGTTGTCGGTTGACATCTCTGAAGCACAATAGGCATTTACAATATCTCTCAAATAAGGGTACAGTTGGTTTTTGACAATCTCGTCGGTCGCTGGGCGTGTCTTTACTTGATGCCAGGCTGTATCCGTATTTGAGTGAAAACCGACCGGGTATACCCGTTTTTGGACATTGCCCTATACCATATTTCATTTGATTTATTTTGTTTTTAGTTTCCCTTTTCCTGTTCCCTTGTTGTCTCTTTCACGCAGATTGGTTGTCAGCACGGTAGGTCATGCCCGTCGTATATGACATTGCACTGGCTGGGCTGTATGCTGAATTATGTTTTTGTTTGTTTGTTTCTTTTCTTTTTCCCTTTTATTATCGTCGCCCTTCTTTTGTCTCTCCTCCCTAGTCGTAACTCAGATCCGCGATCACAAAGTAGGCCCCTTTCCCTCCTCCACTACGGTTCGTGTCGAATGACGTTTGTTGGTAGTCATCATTTGTCGTCACTGGATAACGCAATATAATTATCTGACAGTATGCGTAGCTCATGTTCAAGAGTTGAATTCTCGGAAAATCCAGCAGTGGACAATCAAAGTTCATTATCAAGGCAGTGAACGTATGAAAGAATGACGCGTGTGTCAAATGACGCGTGTGTCGAGGCTCTGTCTCTGTGGAGAGAGATGGCGGAGGGGGCACCGAAGTGTTTGTAAAGATCACTTGTGAAGAAGACGAAAAGTCTAATTTTGAAAAGGCGCTTATTTGGCCATAGTGGAAAGAAGATTGACCTCAGGGAGATGAATGGAAAAGGAAGAGAAGAGAAGAAGAGAGAAGAGGAAAGAGGCGTAGAGTAGAGTAGAGTAGAGTGGACGAGATGGGCGATGCCTGCACGCGATCATCTCGGTACAATCCCCATGCTACCGATAGTTACGTTCTACCGATAGTGTGCACTGGTCCCTGCAATGTTCTCTACAACGTTATAGTATCGTTCTAGCAACGTTCTCAGCATCGTTCCTGATGGAGATGATTTGGGCATACAACAGAGCGCACTACGAGTAAGACAAACCTGTAATCTATCCGCATATTGCAATTCCCCGAATATCTAGACTATGATACTCATATGCTCGTGTCAATGCGTAGTGAAAGTACATCACAGATATATATGTGTGGATCTCAACGTCCATATGCTAACATGCAGGACAAGTTATGCATTGTCGTACCAGGTATCTACTACGGGGTATATATCATAAGTGATGTAGTTGCTCATAATCTAAGTGTGGGACGCCAGTCCACCAAATAAACACATATAATGCGAGATTATGGATAAGATGTCGTGTGTGATTTAGTTCTTCTGTTGTGCATTATATATAGCCGTATGTACACTGAGTACGTGATCGGTCACGATTGTTGTTGCGTTGTCTTACGTATGAGTGTCGTAGGAAGTAGCTGTTTTTGACATGGAAGATCGTAGTGCATGTTGCTGTTTGCGATCTTCAAGATCGTCAAGGAAACAGGAGCGTTCGCACGCGCACTCTCTCTCACTCTTCGTTTGCGAAACCTGATCACCTTCACTTTCGAGCATATACATTAATCTACATTGGCCCGGACTATCTTGTTTCTTTTTTTGAAGCGTTCATACAAGTTTGCCTCACATTGACTTCAGCGCGTTCATTTCAAAAGTCAGATTGTATCTTGTTCCGTCATCTACAAGTGGACGTGAGTGCGTACACACCAGCTGAGCGGATATACACGTCACACCACCTCTCTATGAGGTGGTGAGTCTTGAGTAAACGCGTCAACGTAGTAGCGACGGGGACGTGGAGAGTCAAGATATCACCGCCCCTGCTACAACGACTGGCTTCATCATCAGTGGAACGAGCTTTCGAGACCAAGAGCTGTTGATACCAAGATCGTCTGCTGTAGGAGGAAAGGATCGAGTTCAAAGTACCACTGGTACTTTGTCGACACGTGAGTGAGTGTGTGCCAACAGGGCATCATCACTACGTTTAAAGGGTTGGCTATACCTTTTTAAACCCCCTCCTGCTGCGTCTAGAAGACGCGGACCTACTTGCTGTACGCTTTTCAATTATCAACACAATGCCAGTACTGCTGAAGATTAGGAGCTCCGTAGTGCTGGTCGACACTGCGGATCGTCAGTCTCGGGAAACCTCGAGCAGCAGCTGTTTGAAAGATACTGCCTGTTAGAGGGGTTTTTCTCTTTCTTCATTCCTGTCGAAGCTATAATAGTTTCGCCGACGACTACCTGGAGTACTCTTCACGTACTTATCATCATGGAAGGCTCCATCAACAGCAACAGCAACAGCCTTACCAACGCCATTCGGGAGCTGAGGAAGTTTGATGGAAGAGACCCGAGGCACTTTCGGGATTAGCATAAGAACTTCGCAGTTGTCCTCGGCGTCACCAGGTGAGATATCGCAAGCGTGATCAAGGGGCGAATCCAACCATCCCCCAATACGGCAAGCACGGGAATCGCCCTAACGCTCCCTGGTACCCTAGACCAGGACGTCGCGTCATTTGATTGGGCCAATGAGGACCTATACGCTATTATGTTCCTGCTAACATACAAGCCAGCCTCACTCCTCGTGCGTAAGCATGAAAGCAACTCTGGTACGAGTGGGGACGGACAAAAGGCCCTACAAGAGCTTGTCGCGAATACAACAAGGTCACGGACGAGGTTGTACGATCTACGATCGATAAACTAGTCAACACCAACATGAAACCGGGTCAAGACCCGGACAACGTCTTCATGGAGAAGACCCTTGCCCGCGCTGAGCGCGCTAAGAAGGGCGAATCCATCACCGACTGCCAGTTTAACGACATATTATGTGTCCAATGGTTCACATCCGAATACAGAGACATCACACTAATGATGTACCGTGACCCTTCCTTTGACATCGATCAGAGGCAAAGCACCATGCGACATCTGTACCTTGACGATCTCTCCCGCAGCAGAGGTGTCAATAGAAGGATAGCCAGGCGCGGTGTAGCTATGACAGCGGAAGCATCAACGTGCGACTACTGCGGAAAGGAGGGACACCAAGCTCGCAGATGCTGGCAAAAGAGCGATGACGCAAGAACCGACGACAAGAAACCGAAGGACAAGCAAACTTCGAGCTGCAACGCAGGAGCTAAAGGAGCCGCTGGACAGAAGCGGTGTTCCATCCAGAAGACTACCCCACGCAGTGACGAGGACTGCGACGAGCAGGGTGCCCCACGTCCCGATCGGTCGGGTTCTCACGTACTATCTCCTGGGTCTCCAACGGTCAACGATGACGAGAAACCATCCGTTCCTTTCGACGATGAGTTTGAGGCGGGATTCGCATTTTGAGGACGAACGACGGACAAAGACGAAGCGATCTCAGTATCCAACCCGGGAAAAATCACCATGCTGGTGGACAGCGGCGCATCGGGCCACTTTGTGGATTACAAGTTGATCCCAGGCCTGCGGCAAGGTATGACGGAGTATTAAACGCTCGACCAGCCGAAGCCCATTGAGATTGCTGGTAAAATGAAGGTGTTCGCGACGCTACCGCGCAAAATCTGCGGACACATCATCAACCAATCAGGTCAGCCTATCCCTGTTCGCATCTCTGTCATGATCGTCCCCGGAATGGGACGCCATCTGTTCTCCTCTGCGCGGGCAATGAGGTCAGGAGTGAGCACCATTATCGAAACCGGCGACCCCCACACCCTGTTGCATTATATGTTTATCGCGAGAAGACATCATCATCCTTTTCTTCCCTCGTCGACTGAAATCAAAGTCTGCCTACCCACCACGCTACTAGGCGCTCTCAGCAGTTGATTCCAGTTTATATACCGGTATGTTTGCAAATAAACTCAAACGTCCGACCCACCTGAGGTTGGAACCCCGTAAACCAACTCATCAAAGCATTCCAGGGGACCACTATAGACCACATCGAGGTAAACGTAGTATCTCTGTGTCAAAGTGTGACCACATAACTAGTACCAGGTATCTCTTCCGGATGTATGCAGAATCGGTGCAGACATATTCGTTTTTTTTCATCCCATTTATCATCTTCGTCCTTCCTTTTCCTCTCCTCCCTAGTCGTAACTCAGATCCGGGGTCACAACGCGGGCTCCTCGCCCTCCCACTCACTACGGTTCTTGCCTTGTGTTTTATATGTGTGTGTTGGATGCAGTGATGTGAACCGACAACCGAAAGTCGTTTTTTTCGGTCGTTGGTATTCGTTTGTTCCCGACCGAAAAACGACAATTTGTGTTTTTCGGTTTATGTGCAAAACACTGACCGAAACCGACCGACATTTTCGGTTTTATCTCGGTTTTCTCGGGATTTTCTCGTTTTTTCGGCTTCGGTTTGCTTAAAAAAATGACCGAAACAGACCGACTGTTCGGTGGAAAACTGAAAAACCGATAGATCGATTTTTCGATTTCGGTTGACAACACTGCGATGTCAACGGGTTGCAAGAACGACCACACGCACACACATTTATAATGGGGGTGCCGCGTAATATTTGACAATGAATGCGTGTGTGTTCTGCTAAATCAACCTTTAGTAAGACCCTGACATCCACCACACCTATAATAAAAAGTGTGTTCGTGACGATGGTTCATCTTATGATTTACGACAATGATGAAGATTATGTGGCGACAAAACCACGACAAAGATATACTAGACTGTAATGCTGTAGGGAGAGCAGACCATGCAATGCCATTTTTAACAGGCACGAGCCACCCCGCTACGAGGCAATCCATCTGCGTTGGAAAATAAAAGACAAAGCTGTAAAAAAACGTAATACTGAAATTAAAACCAACAAAGAAACGCACAAACAAAACTACAAAGCTAAAAAGAGTGGTCACCCCAGGATGGGATGAGACAAGGCGGTATATAGCAAACGGCAAAATCCATCATCATCAGGTATACGTCGTCATTTAGAGTCAAAATTGAGTACATACTGAAGCCAATAAAATCAAGGACTATCATGGTGCCGCTGGCACCGTGTGGGATGGGACGGGAGTGTTTAGCCCGCCGCAGGATTGGGCTCCCATTGTCAACTGGACGGGATCCCATCGTCATTTTTTCTGCTCCCGTTGTGACGGGATGGGACCGGACCATTTGCTTCTAGACGGGACGGGAACGGGACGGGAAATGTCCACATGCTTTCTAGACGGGATGGGAACGGGACGGGAAGATGGGAGTTTTTTATTGATGGGGACGGGATGGGAATCGAATATGGCTCCGATCTTTCAGACGGGATGGGGTGGGACTATCACGTTTTATAGTGGGACGGGAAACAATGGGGAAAATGCCACTGTCGATGGGAAAGGCAACGAGAAAGCCAATGGAAACATTTCCAGTGTCGATGAGAAAGACAACGGCAAAGCCAATGGGAAAATTGACATACTTCATCATATATTTGGCCGCAGATGAGCTCGCGGTCTGGGAGCAACCCCAACGCGCGCACCTTTCATTTCACCATGCACTTCACGTTCTTCTCGTCCACAATTGGCTCGAACCCCACGCCATACTTCCAAACACCTGGCGTCTGCTTGTTTCTCCCAACGCCCGCACCCATCTTATACACGGGAGTACCCCTGATGGCAAATTACCGACTTGGCTGTGCCGGAGGCTCAGCAGCCGAGCCTCCGTGGGTCAATTCCGCCATGAGGAACGTGTGTGTGATGCGTCTCTCTCCAAAAGTGAAATAAAAAAGTATAATGGGAGAGCGTCAGCCTACCACGACAATAAATAAGCAAATCCAATATTCACATATGGATACATACAGCTGTATCAACTGTTCAATCGGTTGAACTGAGTGGCTGACGTATTTAAAGTAATTTTATTCAACTTCCCCTAAAACTACCAAGCAACAAGTGAGTGGGAAGTGCAAATGGGAGATTTGGGAGGTTGCGTGTGAAGCGCAAGTGGGAGGAAGATGGGAACCGACAATGGGAGCAGCATGTCCACCATGGTCATGGTAACGGGAGTACGTGGATAGTGGAACGGGAAGCAAGTGGGACGGGAGACAGTATCCTGCCAACGGTATGGGAAGTAATGGGACGGGAGAAAGTATCCGACGACGCGATGGGAAGCAGGGTGGGGACGGGACTACGGGAGGATACTAATTCGGCCATATGGGGAGGCAATGGGTAGGACAAACATGATAGGATGGGACGGGAGGTCGTGGATGAGAAACATTTCACGATGGGACGGGATGGGAATACCCGTCCCGTCCCATTATATGGGAATTCCCGTCCCGTTGACTCCCATGATAACCCTTGAATAAAATACCAAACGTTATTATGGTGCCACTTTGTGGCTCGTTCATCATCTTGTCAGCAACATAGCGCCCCAAGAACATGGGTGTACCGCTCGTATGGAGACCAAAGTTGCTACCCTATATTCCCAACACAAGAAAATCGAACACAAAGGGGTGTCTCGTCACCATCTGACCCCTGAGATGGGGCCAGGCACAATACGCCATCATCTTCTTGCCTCTTTGTTTGCTCCTTAAATATATACGATAATGCATACCCTGGTACTAAATACGAGAACGATACCTATCATATACATGTATGATGTATACCGGGTGTTGTATACAAGGACGATACGTACAATAGTTTGAATACATCCGAGCAGGGGTCTCCGAAAAAACAAAAATCCGACACCACACTCCAATTTTTATTTACGGGAAACCAAATATAGGGGGGGGGGCAGACCATACATAAACCGTCGTACCATACTATTAGTATTTCCTATATATATACCATAACCATACTAAAACCTACATAGACCAATAGCAGGGGATGTTGGTAAATCGTCCCCGCATTCCCAAGGGTAGGCAATAGGCCTTCTAGACAATACCACACGACCCAGCGTTTCTGCTTAGTTAGGGTTATAAACGAAATCAGACCATCCATTAACCACAGTCCGATACTATTTCCTATATAAACCAAATCCATACCAAAACTATATAAACCAACAGCAGGGGATGTTGGCGAATCTTCCCCGCATTCCTAAGGGTAGGCAAGGCTTTCTAGACAATACAACAACACCCAGCGTTTCTGTTTTTCAATCTTGTATCTTGTTACGAGTGGCTGGTGTGGCGAGTGTGGTGGCGATTCCCCAACTCCGACCCTCTCGACAGTATCAACACATTCCTTTTGCAGTATGTTTGTATAAACCATTGTGTACACAGTGTACACCCAAAGACAAGCACTAGTAGTAGACGCTAGATACACGTAAGTATGCATAGAGCTTCGTCTGCAGGCGCGTGCGGCACACGAAAACACACGGAAAAAAAAACACATTTTTTTCCCCTCCAATATAGGGGGAAGGTAGTGGGGTGTCTGGGATTCAGATCCGCGTGCCCTTTTGCATACGAGTACTATGTTTTTTTGACCTGGAGAGTTAAAAGTCGGGAAGAAAAAGGAGCCTGTCGTATACTGTATTGCATTGTCTGCTATGTTTCCTGCAGCATTGCAACGTAGGATATCCGTCTCGTGGTTTTGTGACGGCGCATCTTAAATCTCTCTATGTAGAATGAGTAATCTGTGCGAGCATTGACTGGGTGTGCTGCAGCAGTGCTGTATGTCGACAGGAAGAAATGCATCTACCCAGTATTGCATGTGTCTTGAGTTGCTCGTATTACTGTAGTACCCTTACGTTAAAATGAGGAGCTAACGATGTGAGAAGGCCGCAGGCCGACGAGCATCGATTATATTCTCTTCTATAAGGGGTCGTTTGTGTGCAGGTATGGACACGCGGGGGTACACGATCGACACAAACGGACCAAAAAAGGTTCTGAAAAGAGCCCACAGCGTGCATTAATTTAACCAAATCCTTTATACCGGCATTGAGGTTTGTCGTCGTCTGTCGTCGTCGTCCCTCGTTCACTTTGCTTGTTTTTTTACGTTTGCTTTAAGGCGTTCGACGCATGCACTGAACCGATTCAGACGGGCTAGGGACTAATAGACGCCCGCTGTAAATGCGCACCGTCCTGTACTGCTCGTGTCGAAAGCAGTGCCGAGATTACAGAGGTAGGGGATGGTGACTGTCCTGCCACCTGTTGCCAGTGGCAATTGTCATGGGATTTTTTGTTCAGCAGCAAGTCACACACACAGGTTTATTTGTATATTTCGTATACGACACCTGCAACAAAAAAAGAAATCAGCACACCACCATCGCCACCAGCAAACACCACCACGACGACAACCACCACCACCACCACCACCACCACCCCTGCCCCACCAGCCGCAGGAGCACCAAAACTTGTTGTTGCTCGTAGTGGCAGGTAGTAATTGGTGGTGGCTTCGTCCCGTGGTTTGGTGATTATTGGGGTAATTAAAAAAAAACTTGACTTATTGTTTTCTGGGATCACAACGGTCCGGTTTCTTCCCTCCAATATAGGGGGGGGCGGTGTGTGGTGTCGATAACTTTGTTTTTCGTGCGCCCTTGGTTTATGTGCAAAAAAATGACCGAGACCGACCGACATTTTCGGTTTTATCTCGGTTTTCTCGGGACTTTCTCGTTTTTTCGGCTTCGGTTTGCTTAAAAAAAAGACCGAAACAGACCGACTGTCCGGTGGAAAACTGAAAAACCGATAGAGCGATTTTTCGATTTCGGTTGACAACACTGCGATGTCAACGGGTTGCAAGAACGACCATACTCACACACATTTACAATGGGGGTGCCGCGTAATATTTGACATTGAATGCGTGTGTGTTCTGCTAAATCAACCTTTAGTAAGACCCTGACATCCACCACACCTATAATAAAAAGTGTGTTCGTGACGATGGTTCATCTTATGATTTACGACAGTGATGAAGATTATGTGGCGACAAAACCACGACAAAGAGATACTAGGCTGTAATGCTGTAGGGAGAGCAGACCATGCAATGCCATTTTTAACAGGCACGAGCCACCCTGCTACGAGGCAATCCATCTGCGTTGGAAAATAAAAGACAAAGCTGTAAAAAAACGTAATACCGGAATTAAAACCAACAAAGAAACGCACAAACAAAACTACAAAGCTAAAAAGAGTGGTCACCCCAGGACGGGATGAGACAAGGCGGTATATAGCAAACGGCAAAATCCATCATCATCATCAGGTATACGTCGTCATTTAGAGCCAAAATTGAGTACATACTGAAGTCAATAAAATCAAGGACTATCATGGTGCCGCTGGCACCGTGTGGGATGGGACGGGAGTGTTTAGCCCGCCGCACAATTGGGCTCCCGTTGTCAACGGGACGGGATCCCATCGTCATTTTTTCTGCTCCCGTTGTGACGGGATGGGACCGGACCATTTGCTTCTAGACGGGACGGGAACGGGACGGGAAATCTTCACATGCTTTCTAGACTGGATGGGAACGGGACGGGAAGATGGGAGTTTTTTATTGATGGGGACGGGATGGGAATCGAATATGGCTCCGATCTTTCAGACGGGATGGGGTGGGACTATAACGTTTTATAGCGGGACGGGAAACAATGGGGAAAATGCCACTGTTGATGGGAAAGACAACGAGAAAGCCAATGGGAGCATTTCCAGTGTCGATGAGAAAGACAACGGCAAAGCCAATGGGAAAAATGACATACTTCACCATATATTTGGCCGCAGATGAGCTCGCGGTCTGGGAGCAACCCCAACGCGCGCACCTTTCATTTCAACATGCACTTCGCGTTCTTCTCGTCCACAACTGGCTCGAACTCCACGCCATACTTCCAAACACCTGGCGTCTGCTTGTTTCTCCCAACGCCCGCACCCATCTTATTCACGGGAGTACCACTGATCGCAAATTACCGACTTGGCTGTGCCGGAGGCTCAGCAGCCGAGCCTCCATGGGTCAATCCCGCCATGAGGAACGTCGTCTCTCTCAAAAAGTGAAAATATATATATATATAATGGGAGAGCGTCAGCCTACCACGACAATAAATGAGCAAATCCATTATTCACATATGGATACATACAGCTGTATCAACTGTTCAATCGGTTGAACTGAGTAGATGACGTATTTAAAGTAAGTTTATTTAACTTCTCCTGAAACTACGAAGCAACAAGTAAGTAGGAAGTGCAAATGGGAGATTTGGGAGGTTGCGTGTGAAGCGCAAGTGGGAGGAAGATGGGAACCGACAATGGGAGCATCACGTCCACCATCGTCATGGGAACGGGAGTACGTGGATAGTGGAACGGGAAGCAAGTGGGACGGGAGACAGTATCCTGCTAACGGTATGGGAAGTAATGGGACAGGAGAAAGTATCCGACGACGCGATGGGAAGCAGGGTGGGGACGGGAGGACGGGGGGATACTAATTCGGCCATATGGGGAGGAAATGGGTAGAAAAAACATGATAGGATGGGACGGGAGGTCGTGGATGGGAGACATTTCACGATGGGACGGGACGGGAATATCCGTCCTGTCCCATTCTATATGGGAATTCCCGTCCCGTTGACTCCCATGATAGTCCTTGAAAAAATACCAAACGTTATTATGGTGCCACTTTGTGGCTCGTTCATCATCTTGTCAGCAACATAGCGCCCCAAGAACATGGGTGTACCGCTCGTATGGAGACCAAAGTTGCTACACTATATTCCCAACACAAGAAAATCGAACACAAAGGGGTGTCTCGTCACCATCTGACCCCTGAGATGGGGCCAGGCACAATACGCCATCATCCTTTTGCCTCTTTGTTTGCTCCTTAAATATATACGATAATGCATACCCTGGTACTAAATACGAGAACGATACCTATCATATACATGTATGTATGATGTATACCGGGTGTTGTATGCAAGGACGATACGTACAATATTTTGAATACATCCGAGCAGGGGTCTCCGAAAAAAACAAAAATCCGACACCACACTCCAAATTTTATTTACGGGAAACCAAATATAGGGGGGGGGGCAGACCATACATAAACCGTCGTACCATACTATTAGTATTTCCTATATACCATAACCATACTAAAACCTACATAGACCAATAGCAGGGGATGTTGGTAAATCGTCCCCGCATTCCCAAGGGTAGGCAATAGGCCTTCTAGACAATACCACACGACCCAGCGTTTCTGCTTAGTTAGGGTTATAAACGAAATCAGACCATCCATAAACCACAGTCCGATACTATTTCCTATATAAACCAAATCCATACCAAAACTATATAAACCAACAGCAGGGGATGTTGGCGAATTTTCCCCGCATTCCCAAGGGTAGGCAAGGCTTTCTAGACAATGCAACACCACCCAGCGTTTCTGTTTTTCAATCTTGTATCTTGTTACGAGTGGCTGGTGTGGCGAGTGTGGTGGCGATTCCCCAACTCCGACCCTCTCGACAGTATCAACACATTCCTTTTGCAGTTTTTTTGTATAAACCATTGTGTACACAGCGTACACCCAAAGCCAAGCACTAGTAGTAGACGATAGATACACGTAAATATGCATAAAGCTTCGTCTGCAGGCGTGTGCGGCACACGAAAACACATGGAAAAAAAAGGGACATATTTTTCCCCTCCAATATAGGGGGAGGGTAGTGGGGTGTCTGGGATTCAGATCCGCGTGCCCTTTTGCATACGAGTACTATGTTTTTTTGACCTGGAGAGTTAAAAGTCGGGAAGAAAAAGGAGCCTGTCGTATACTGTATTGCATTGTCTGCTATGTTTCCTGCAGCATTGCAACGTAGGATATCCGTCTCGTGGTTTTGTGACGGCGTATCTTTAATCTCTCTATGTAGAATGAATAATCGGTGCGAGCATTGACTGGGTGTGCTGCAGCAGTGCTGAATGTCGACAGGAAGAAATGCATCTACCCAGTATTTCCTGTGTCTTGAGTTGCTCGCATTACTGTAGTACCCTTACGTTATAATGAGGAGCTAACGATGTGAGGAGGCCGCAGGCCGACGAGCATCGATTATATGCTCTTCTATAAGGGGTCGTTTGTGTGCAGGTATGGACACGCGGGGGTACACGATCGACACAAACGAACCAAAAACAGTTCTGAAAAGAGCCCACAGCGTGCATTAATTTAACCAAATCCTTAATACCGGCATTGAGGTTTGTCGTCGTCTGTCGTTGTCGTCCCTCGTTCACTTTGCTTGTTTTTGGGTTACGTTTGCTTTTAGGCGTGCGACGCGTGCACTGAACCGATTCAGACGGGCTAGTGACTGGTAGACGCCCGCTATATAAGCGCACCGTCCTGTACTGCTCCTGTCGAAAGCAGTGCCGAGATTGCAGAGGTAGGCGATGGTGACTGTCCTGCCACCTGTTGCCAGTGGCAGTTGTCATGGGATTTTTTGTTCAGCAGCAAGTCACACACATATATTTATTTGTATATACGACACCTGCAACAAAAAAAGAAACCAGCACACCACCATCGCCACCAGCAAACACCACCACGACGACAACAACCACCACCACCACGACCCCTGCCCCACCAGCCGCAGAAGCACCAAAACTTGTTGTTGCTCGTAGTGGCAGGTGGTAATTGGTGGCGGCTTCGTCCCGTGATTTGGTGATGGTGATCGTGTGTTTGCTTGATGGTGGTGATATGTGCGATGGTGGCTCAAGAAGAGAGAGCTTTGCAGAAAACCAATTTCACCTCACCACAACCACCCCCACAGCCACCACCACCCTCGCCACCATCCGCCAAAAGCAGCAGAAGCCTATTGCTCGTGGCGGCTGGTGTTCGTGGCGGTGTATTGGTCTCTGTGAGTTATGTTGGCTGAGCTTCGTGTTACTCGTTGCTCGCGAGCGATGTACCAGTATCATATGATATATATAGTCCTTTATTACGATGTTTCAATTTTTGCACTGCTGCTCCTGCTGTATACCAGGTATGCTGCTGCTGTATATCAGACACCATATTAGTTTGTTTTTGTCCATCCCATGTATTATCTTCGCCCTTCTTTTCTCTCTCCCTCGTACTGACTGTAGTAGTACCAGCACAACTACCACCACACCACCACCACCCACCGCAAATTTGTTTCTGTTTTGTTTGTTCCCCCCATTTTGTCTCGTGAAGATTATTCCTTTTTCCCGTATGCCTACGTACGTATCAGGGGTGTTTTATATTATCATATCATACCTACCGAGTACACATGATGCCCTACGTTTCTGGCCTGCTTATGAAGCACAATTCGACAAGAGTTGACGAGAAAAGAAATTGCCGAAATCTTCTCGCGATAAAAATCAAACGCAAGGAACATAGTGGGGCGGGGGGGGGCGAGAGCCTACTTTGTGACCCCGTATCTGAGTTACGACTATTAGTATAAAGGAGGGAGCGAAAAATGAAGAAAGGAAAGGCGAAGATAGTAAATGGGATGGAAAACAAAATATAAACAAGCAAACAAAAATACCACAAACACCGACATTCCACCGATCAACTCCTGTACAAGGTTTTTGCGCTGACGCGCATCGCTTCACGAGAAGTGTTGGTGTGGGTGTTGTTGGGACAACCGGCCCAGGGATCAAGTGACCCACCCAGTTGCTCTCTCACCCACAACCCACAACCCATACCCAACAACCTTTATACTTGCCCACGAGCCAAAATAGGTTTTTGTGCTGACACAAATCGCTTATAATACAAAACGATCCAATCAATGACAATTGCAAGAACACAGCAAAAAAAGAGAAGAACCGCAAACGCAGTAGGTCAATGCAGTTAGGAGTCTGACCACTTGAAGGCGTCTCTCACGTTCGTCATTCCCACCCTTTTTGTATGTATGTGTGTGAGTGTGTTTTGTCACCTGAAATCGGGTTCATCCAGCACACCCACAGTGTCGGTACCGATTCCCAATCCTCGATAGGTACCAAACTACGACACAGATATACGACACTGCAATGGAGTACAAGAAAGCAGAGCAGACAATGAGATGACGGGAACGACCGGCACGACCTAGCCTGCTAGTAATTCAGCAGCGTGGTGTGAGAAAATAAATATATAAAACGATGAGGGAAACAATGAATACTAAGAAAAAAACAAAAAAACATATGTACAAACAAACGAACAAACAGAGCGGTAACAAAAGAAAAAACCTACACCCAGTATCAGCCGATTTTCTTATTTGAAAATTGCCTTTCCGATAAGAATGAAAATCGATCTTATTAATAGTATTTTGTTATTGTTCAAGAGTTGTATTTCGCTCACAATCAAATTTGACCTAGGAAACACATTCCTCGATGGTAGGTACCGATCCACTAAAAAAGTAAATTAATAAACCTTGACAGGCTCGAAAAATCAAGGATTTAATAACGGAATTTGCATTAATGAGCGAGGTACCTCGCCCATAAATCCAGATTTTCTGGGATCTTCGATATCTCGAGACTACCGATGCCGATTTCGTTTTGTTTTTGTCATCAACGGGTGTCACAACTGACAATAGTTTACAGTGAAAACAATGTCTGCGAGGGATGTACATCTCTCACAATTCAAAAAGTTATATTTTCCATTCACATTCTCATCGGGAAGTCAATTCTCAATTAGGAAAATCGGCTGTTCAGTGTAGAGGTAGGACCCTGCGGGTACTAGAGGTGGGCACCTAAGGGGAAAATAAAAACCGAAAACCGGATAAGGAGGAGTTATTCTCAAAACCGAAAACCGGTTTAAACCGGTTTATTTCAGCCGGTTTAAACCGGTTATTCGAAAACAGATTTAAACCGGATGGCATCATGAAACGCCTCCAAACCATTGAACACAACGGTAATGTATGTATCCAGTACTGTACATGCTGTGTATGGGGATTCCGAGCCACTGTTAGCGTACTAATGGAACACGAGGTGGTGTGGTACAACAACAGCACAGCATATTTTACGGCGTTACGTGAATTCCAGGTACCAAACTCATTATATATACGTCATTGCTGCCATGAGTACAACAACACTGATTGTTCCTGCCGCAGGGCGATTTTCGTGGGCAGCCGAGAGCGCAGCAGATCTACGATCGACAGGGTAAGGCACTTCATATACATACCGCACACCAAAACCAAACTAATTTCGGCCAGAACACAAAGATCAAGTGAACTGCGATCTCCCCACTAATAAACATTTCATTTTTGGCCCGCGCACAATAACCAAGTCACAAGTTTGACACCCCGAACAAAAACCATGTCTATTTCGATCCCCGACACAAAATCAAGTTAGTTTCGACCCTAGGACTAAAATCAAGTCAACATCGATTCCATTTAAGAACCCAAGGCAAATATCGATGCCCCAAAACTAAAACCTACTATTTTCCGGCGCTGACACAAAATCCATGCCCCGACACTAAAACCAAGTATTTTTCGGCCCTGACACAAAAAGCATTCAATTTCCATTCAGACATTATAACCAAGTCATTTTCGGCACTGACACTAAAATTCAAATCAATTTCGAACCTCCGCACAAAACTGAGCTAATTACTATCCCCACACAAAATCAATTATATTTCAATCCCCCACACAAGTTAAAATTTCAACTCCAACACTAAAACCAAGTCAATTTCGATCAATTTAGTAAAACTAGGACAATTTCGATGCCCCCACACTAAGACCAAGCCATTTTCAACCACACATAGGAAAACGAAGAGTTTTTCGACCCGCACACAAAACCTAAGTCAAATCAGTCACCTACACTGAAATCAAGTCAATCAATATCCACCGCACGAAAATAAATCATTCTCGGCCCACACGCAATCACCAAGTCATTCCAACACTAGAACCAAGTCATTTTCGACCAGTACTATATTACTCCTGCTGTACGTAGGAGTGTAATCAGTCGAGAGTCGGTCCGATTATGCCGGTTTGAACTGGTTAACTGGTTGACCGCGTTTTTTTCCGGTTTAAACAGGTTTTCGGTTAATCGGATTGAACCGGCCAAAACTAAACCGTTTTTGTTTTCTAAAAACGTCTACTCGGGCACGCCTGCTGGGTTTTCAAAAACCGGTTTGGACCGGTTATATATTTAAGGTGCCCACCTCTAGCAGGTGCCCGCAAGAAACGGGTACCCCGCCAAGTTTTGAAGCCGGGACTAGAGGTGGTCACCTAGAGGGAAAATTAAAAAACCGAAAACCGGCCCAGGAGGCGTTATTCTCGAATCCAAAAACCGGTTTAAACCGTTTTTTTTCGGCCGGTTTAAACCGGTTAACCGAAACCGGTTTAAACCGGATGGCAACATGAAACGCCTCCAAATCATTGAATAAAAGGGTATGTATGCATCCCGAGCCACTGTTAGCGTACTATTAGAACACGATGTGGTATGGTACACAGATGCTCCGAGTACCTTGGGGTAAAGTAAAGAGGATTGGAGATAAAATATTCCAGGTACTTCGTGTACTCGGAGTATTTCGGGGTTCGGTACTCGGGTATACTGCTCGTACTCGGAGTATTTCGGGTATGAACACTCTCGATACTGCTTGTACTCCGAGTATTTCGGGGTCCGATACTGCGGGTACTCCTTGTACTCCGAGTATTTGGGGCTTCAGTACGGCTCATACTCCGAGTACTCCGAGATTTCAGGCCGCCAGCATAAAACCAAGTTAGTTTCGGCCCGCACACAAAGAGCAAGTGAACTTCGATCCCCCAAAACAAGTCAATTTCCATCCAGACGCAAAAACCAAGTAATTTTCAGCCTTCAAACTAAAAACCAACTAAATTTTGAGCCCCCGCACAAAAATCAAGTGAATTACTATCCCAACACAAACTCAAATGTATTTCAATCCCCCACACAAAAAAACTTTTAAAATTTCAGCCCGAACACTAAAACCAAGTCAGTTTCAACCACCTACACTAAAACGAAGTATTTTTCGACTCGCACACAAAAACCAAGTAAAATCGGATACCTACACTGAAATCAAGTATGTTTATGTCTCCCGCACAAAAACAAAATCGTTCTCGGCCCAAACGCAATCACCAGGTCATCGAGACACTAGAACCACGTCATTTTCGACCCGTACTATATTACTACTGCTGTACGTAGCAGTATAACCAGTCAAGAGTCTGTCCCATTGTGCCGGTTTAAACCGGTTAACCGGTTAACCGTGGTTTTTTCCGGTTTAAACCGGTTTTCGGTTAACCGGTTTAAACCGGCCAAAATAACCGCGGTTTATTTTGCCAAAAACCGTCTACTCGGGCAAACCTGCTGGGTTTCCAATAACCGGTTTAAATCGTTTTGTTTTTTAAAGGTGCCCACCTCTAGCCCGGACCCTACCCTACCCGCCGCGTAATGTCATTCTGACAGGTAACGGGGTAAACGGGTACGCGGCGGGTACACGGCTGGTAGCTGGTGGGTACCCGGCAGCTATTGGTAGGTTTTGCTCCCTGTTTCAGTGCCACGACAACTTACTTTGAACGGGAGATGTTGCGTACTACTACCGAAACGACCAGTACGAACAGTTTTGATTGTTGCTTCGATACGCAAGCCGCCTGAAGTTTCCTCCTCGTCTATTGCTTCATTGCGCCGGCGTGTTATGACGGGTTTGAATGCGAGAAAATACTAAAACAATACTCATATGTATCACGTATGTCGGCGACGAGTCACGACCCCCCCCCTATTAGAAAACTGCAGTGCATATTTTCCGACCCGCTACATATCGCATATCATATCGGGAAGTAGTGATAATATTGAACACAAGGGCGACGGTGGGCGAGCGAGCCAGCAAGCGGCACCGGCGGGAGATCGACGAGGGTGGCCCGAGGCTACCGCGGTCGGCCGAGTGGCGTCGGGCGCGCGGTCGACCGAGCGGCGGCGGGTGCGCGGTGGACCCAGCGGCGACGGGTGCGACGGAGCAACAAATAACACAAGTCTTTAATGGACGATACGTTCAGCAATGGTTCAGCAGCAGGCGCTAATAATAATGTACAAAGTGGTACCCCGAACTACACGCCAGGGCGGGGCTGGTATAGCGGACACAAAAACAATACCAAACAATAACTGGGCCACGATCCACACCCGATAACGCATGTGTGTTGACACACTATATATGCCGGCATCCAAGCAGAGCCATTGTACGAGCCGGCAAAAACAATTAAAGCGGATCCACCCACCCACTACAACAACAGCAGTGTGAAATCAGTATACAGCACCACAGCAGTACGTACAGCAGCAGCAGTAGTAGTGGTAGTAGTAGTAGTATAGTATAATACAACCCATCAGCAGCAGCAACAACAGCAGCAGCAGTCCAGAAAATAGCAGCACGTACGTAGAGCGGACAAAACAAAAAGCCGGCATCGATGCGGAGCCCTTGTTTACCATGTACGTATGATACGTGCAGCAGTGGCGCTTTCCCGTTTATTTTCATGCTTATTTTGTAT
>MEHQ01004374.1:0-222094 GCA_008828725.1 Saccharina japonica | reverse complement strand
GGGGGCCGTACAGCGCACGACCAATGAGCGGCTGACCAAGCGGGTGGTGTTTGGGACGGTCGTCGGTGGGACGAACCCGGGACCTGGCCGACCAGAGAATAACTGGGCACAACGTCTAGCAGATGACCTCAGGGTTTTTCGAGCGACAGAGGGCTCCACAGAATGCTCCCCTTTAATGTTCGGAGCAGAGACGGTACTATGACCGAGGGCGGCTAAGAAGAGTGGGGTGTGGTATTGGGGGGTCGGCGACGCGGCAGACCATTTCATGGCGAGGTGGCACAGGGCCGAAGCGGAGAGGAGCTGGCTTCGGCATGCAGCTGAGAACGGCAAGCGAGGCGACAAGGAGGGGGGGGGGGGGCAGGGGCGGCCGTACTGATACAGCTGTCGACGAATGCAGAAACGAAATGGTAGATCGTGCGGCAAGGTATCGGCTCGACTAGCCCTTGAATTCTATTTATTATTTGATTTTGTTTGCTTGGTTATTGCTGAGTCGTTCACTGGAGGGGACGCGGCAGAGGCAGTACCGGCTCTTGACGCCGTTTGTTTTTCAGAGTGGGAAGGAGATGGCAGAAGGTGTGACATGGTCCCCGTATCGATTTTTATAGCAGAGAAGGGAACTTGTTATTACCATCGCCTTGAGCTTGCCTTGAAAACGATTTTTCTCTTTTCCTCTCTATGTTCTCCCTTTGTTTCCGCCCTATGCCGGTGTCTTCCTCTTTTTCGTGTTGCCTCGCCCGTGCAGCAGTTAGTTATCTGTTGTTCCTCTTGGGCACGCGTGCTTTTCTTCTAGGGGCGATTATGTCTCCCTGCGTCATTTGTATTCTGTTTCGTTTCATAATTCGTTTTGTATTTTCTTTTGTTCTTAATTTTGGTTCGGCTCGTGTCGTTGTGTTCTCGTACCCGGTACGTTAGCATCTCACTTGCGTTACCCATTCATTTGCGTTTATTTTGGTTTGGTTTTTCTCTGTTTCACAGTCTGTGACCACAAAAATGGTATCTCTCTAGGATTAGGAATCAGGACAGGCACGAGTTGTACTGATGTGGTTGAGTAGAAAGAATGGGTTCAATGTGAAGACAACAACACCAACAACAACAAAAACAGCAACAACAACAACAACAACAACAAAAGTGCGAAGAGCACACACACGGGGTTAGAGGTAGGACCCCGATGTCAAGTACCCGGGTACCCGGCGGTTATACTTTCAGGGTCCTACTCGTATGACGGATAGCGTCCGAGCTCATTACCCGCCGGTAGTCGGAGCCTTCAGGGTAATCGCGTCATCGGGAACCGGGTACCCGGATACCCGGGTACCCGCGGATCTTCGGGTCCCAGCGGGTAATTGGTATTCCCGCTTAATTACGCCTGTACAATATATTTAGGAAACCCCTTCAAAAACACACAATCGCACCGCCCAACCACAAAAACCGCCAACTTGCTACACTCAACGCCTAAGGGGACGCACACGGCACACGGCAGTATGGCGGCCCCTACACCAAAACCAAGTAGAAACATCCACACTAATTTCATGATAAGCTTTTCAAACTAATTTCAATATGTTTTGTTCCGAACTAAACTTGACATATTTTTTTCAAAGAGTCCCAAAAAAAGTGGTAAAAAATGGATCTCCTAAACTTCGGTCAGTATCGAAATCCACCTATTATGACTTAAGGAGATATTCGTTTCCACACAAATTTGAAGATTAAAAGCTCAGACGTTTTAATGGTCGCATCTTTCCATTGATGGGGGACGTCACCCGTTCCCCACACATTGACACGCAAGTTGTGTAAGTACCGGATGAATTCGGGGTGGTCCATGTTCAGTAACTCGGCCGGAAGGGAGTCTGGTCCTCCCGCTTTCCAAATTGGCATACCCCGGACTACCGCGGTCATGTCATCCATTGTCGGTTCATCTCCAAGCGATGGTGCCAAAGGTCGTTGTGGGAATAGGGCGCTGATGGTTGGGTGAAGACTAGGCGATTTCGCGGTGAGGAGAATTGATTGAAATACTCGCCGACATCCATCCAGCACACCCAGTGTCCGTGCCAGTTACTAATCCTCGGGAGATACCAGCACCAGTACTGTGGCCACAAAACTATGACACATATATACTACATTGAAAGACAGCAAGCAAAGCAGACAACTCAATGACACGTCCTACGGGCACAACCTACCTTGCTCGCAATCCAGATGTGTGCAAGAAATAATACAAACGATAAGGAAAATCGAAAAGGAAAGCTAATGTATATGAAAGAAGTAAACATCAGACAAATATACGAACAAGCAAGATGTCAAGCAAATACACAAAGAGTGCCGTGCGTCCCCTCGAAGAGATGTGACAAACAATATAATCCCAAGTATACCAGGGGCGTCCGAAAAGTATTTATTCGACACCTAACTATCTAAAATGGTCAGAATGGAAAACAGTTCGGGACACCCGTGGGTATACAATATACAACGAAAATACCAACAACGTAAACCGAGGGAGGTGAACGAAGGGAAATAATACCAAAACAGCCCAAGTGCAACAAATGCTCCCTCCAGGTAGCCGAGGAATTTTCTGTACCCGTAGTGTCGACAGGTTTTATCAACCAACTAGTCAGTCTAGTACCTTGCTACCCTGTCTACTGTCTCCTTCCTGCCTTCGTACGCTGCGGTTTTTCTACGACCGTGGCCGCCCCTCGATCCTTAGTATCTCGGGCGCCACTCATACAAGGAAGGTGTTTCGTTTCCAACGCAACTCCGCGTCATCCTTGAGACCCGCATGAGAAATGAAGAAATAGAGGAGGAAATATAAAAAACAAAACTGGCCTCGTGTACTGCCCCAAGCGTTCTATCGGCGGCGATTGCCTGCTCCTTTAGCAAGACACGTTCAACTTCGGGTATCGCTTTCTCTACCGCATAGAAGGTTTCTGGCAGCCACTCACCTAATAAATTCGTACCGAAAACAAATAAAGAACCCACACGAAAATGCGGAAGGACATGATACAAAGGGTAAACAGCGACAACGACAAAAAAACAAGAACGAAATAACTGGAGGGGTTGTAGCATCGATGTCGTACCGTCCTAGAAGAGCTTCGACCGCCAATACACCTCATGAAGGAACAAAAGCAAACTACTGTATAAAAAACCACCAAGGGAAAACTATCGTTAAAGAATGCAAACAAACAGGCTAACGCCAGGTAGTACCTAGTGTATTTACATCAGAGGGATAAGAACGTGAGGCCGAAACAACAGGTAAAAATAAACGAAACAAAAACAGCGTTGCTTTTGAAGCCGTCGCAGAGGTGCACGATGAGTAATTGATTGATAAATTGAATAGTATGATGGATCGATACGGTGACCGACCAAAGCGAAGCCGTTGAGCGTAGTTTGTCCAATCGCCCCCTCTCGGCAGGGCGAGAGTACCTTGCTGGTAGTGCCGTCCGATGTCTTACGCGTTTACCCCAAATGTTCCATCGCAATCGCGCCCAAACCTTCATTGACCGAGGGTGTTTGCGGGCGTCTCGTCGCACATGTCGAGCACCTTGGTGTGGCCACGGACGAGAGAGCAAAACCATAGAAAGCATATTTTCACATTACCGGTTTCTCGAGAGTACGTATTTGTTCAGGGTTATCGTTCACACGCGACTGGGGCCATGCGTAATTTATCGGCTCAGTCCCATACCAGGTACCTTACAGGCAAAATATAGCGGCAGTATTAATATTATCTGACATCACTTACTTAGACAGCGTGTGACACTGACATTGATGTTCCGCCATGTAACTGAAAGCAGGGATCCGGAAAAAGGTAACTAAAACCGGACGATTAGAATATGGTTACTCCCCTAGTATTAACTGACCGAAAGGCAGAGGCAACTGCGTAGTGGTGGTGCCTGAACACTCGTGACGTAGAACAATCACGAGCAATAAAACCCATCTATAATCGAGACTAATAAAATTTGATTTGACGATTAAATCGGTCGAACTCACAGCAGCTGACGTACAGCAAGAGGCAAGCGGTTGCGAGCAAAAATAACAAAAATAATCAACACAACACCGGCCGAGCCGCACCTCGATACCTCGACAGCGAGCATGCATTCGTATACGAGCTTGTTGAAACCCGTTAGAGTACGAAATCAGGTAGTTGTTGATGTGTTGTTGCTAATGCAGCGTGCTGCTATTGTTGTGGTTGCAACGAGAGACGAACGTACGTATATTTCTGCGTCTGGGATGGCAGATACCACCCACCACTCCTTGGTGTGTCCACCACATCGCAACTTGTTGTCAGGAAAACGTTCCTCCCGATGATACTCCCAGCAGCTGACGTACACCAGGAGGCAAGCGGTTGCGAGCAAAACAAATAAAAAACAATCAACACAACACCGGCCGAGCTGCACCTCGACACCTCCACAGCGAGCATGCATTCGTATACACGCTTGTAGAAACCCCTTAAAGTACAAAGGCAGGCTGGTGTTGTTGTGTTGTTGCTAGTTCATTGTGTTGCTGTTGTTGTGGTCGCTTTGAGAGACGAACCTACGTGTAATTCTGCGTCGGGGATGGCTGATAACACCCACCCCTCCTTGGTGGGTCCAACTCACTGCAACTTGTTGTCAGGAACATGTTCCGCACGGTGATACATATATCTGACATGCTCCCATGCATTGGGTTGATTGTCACACCTTCGATAGCTCTACCCAAGCTTGATCGAATGAGCCAATTTTCATGCCGAAGTTCAAACTAGGGCGCTCGCGGGGGCCTCGCAGCAGAGGGCACATGGTATCGGACGCAAATCAAAACTCAAAAACCCGAGCGATCCATAACTCGTATCGAAAATGAACTCCGTAAGCCTTGAAAATATATCTCTCTTTATTTTCCCCGAGGCCCGCCTACTAAAACATTGCATGAAGGAGGATAACCAAATAGCGCATTCCCGGGCGATTGGTATGTGTCATATTGCCTACTATTTTGGACGCCTCGATATGTATGGAAATCCCTATACGTGAATGTTGCAACAAGTCGGACGCACCAAAGGGTACACTACAATATCCACGAAAATGTTTTGACCCATCGTCGAGAATCAGAAAAACAGCGCGCATCGTCTGTCCATCCTGAGCATATTTCCGGGAGGTGTTACGGGCCGTCGCCGCCGTCGCGTCTAATACAGCCCAAGCAAGGACCCAGTATCTTTTATGCGCGATGGCGCTTTCAAGGCCTCGTCGTCCAATGAATTGACGACGTTGGGCGTTGCCAACAAAAACGTGAGATATTGACGTATCTGTCTCTACGCAATACTGGGTATGTATGTGCACCATCATAATTATTTCGACTGTCGACTCGTTCGGCTGTCAGATAACCGACCAAATTCCTAAAACAAAGGCTTCGGTGCCCAACTCCTGCCTCAGAAGTCTTGTCCCACTACAAGCACTGATTAATGACATCATCACGTGCGACCTTCTGGTCAAGGATACCCGCTAGAGGCCAACATCTAACACCAGACATATGTTTACCGTACTATCGTACGTAGCAGTCGCACTGGTTTCAAACGACATATTCTGTGATCGCCCCACTGACTGATGGGGTGCAGCAGTCCCCCCTAAGGTGGGGCCGGTGTCTACAACGATGCGTGTTGTTGATTAGTAAGTGCCCACCCGGTGTGATCACTTTGGAGTTGGATGCTGTTTTCTGGCGGACCTTCGGAGTGGTTGGGGCATTCAACGACGCCCGGGTAATAAAGTGACGATTCATAAACAACACAGAAACACAGAAACACACACACATACGTGCTTCGATATGTTCAGGGGGGTTGTACTACAGAGGTGTACCCCGTTGGTTAACTTGACGGGTACACGACACGTAGTACTCGGACCTGTGTCTACCGTTTCGGGTCCGGACAACACCTATCACCCGCGGCACGCGCTACGGCAAAGGTGCATCGTTTATTTTCAGAGTTTGTCATGCTCACATGAGCGACTCTATACCCCCCTAACCAAAACTCTTATTGTAACAAACTCTTGAAGCTCAACCCGATGAACAATGCCTTGGCCAAGCATGCTAAATACCTGAATAAAATCTCCAGCAATATTACATTTGACCTGTTCTGGGTTTAGGAGCCCCGTCACCGTGAACAATTTTTAACCAAAAACATTCCTCAAAGTACCCCTATCGTAGCACGCGTTTCGCCGTATATCTGGGTCCGGGTATCATTGTACCCGGGTATCGGTGATTTCTCGTATCCTATCAACCCTCTGAGAGATCTAATATATATGACAAGGTCTCCGACAGAAGCACATCTCTAGGACGTAAGGCGGCGGATATCGCACAGGCAATCCCCGGCTTCAAGACCAACAAAGACAATATTACCACTCTTGTGCAGAAACGCAAAATCGCCATAGGCCAATTGCCTAGAAACCATACTGGAGGCTCCCACTAACAACGATGTGCGACCTTAAGGCGCTGTTCAAGCTATGCTCGAGTGTGTGGGAGCCGCAATATCCTCTACACCTGGTTCAGCATCGTTGGCGTCCGGCGCCGCCAAGTGCTCATATTTAGCACCGCAATAGCTTGGGGCCGCTGGTCCCATGCCACTATATTGGCCGTGGCATTATCATTTATTTCTCGTTCCCACAGTCTCCCTTCCTCCTGCTCTCTCTGCTCTTCTTTTCTTTTATTCGCACGCTTCGATATGTTTACGTTGTGCACTCTTAGGGCTGTCAGTTGTACGTAGTCAAATTACAAACATACTGGAAGCCTCGCCACCTGCCATAGCCAGGATATATATATATATACTGTCAGACGCTCCAGTAGATTTTGGCCAAGCTCGGAGTCCATAATTCGTAGAATAGTATATCGTTCGGCAGACCGATGTGGGTGACAATGCGCTTTGGGTGTGCAAGAAAGGTTGTTCTATGCTGAAAATTGTAAACTACATTAATTTCTGGACGAGCCATAAAATAACGCTTGTGTACTTATGAGGACCCTTGTTTCGTTCCCTCGGAGTCGCGATATGACTGGATGTCCATTTGCCAGTGCATCGGTTATATTTCCGGCCAGAGTTCTGACGTGCAAGACCTTCCGGCAAATACTGACCGGTGGCCCCAAAACTCGAAGTGGGACCTTGGCAATGGACACGCCGTCTGAAAGCTCCTAGTGTTTTTCAACCGTGGTTGCATGTAGAAAACCGTGTCGGTGTTAGGTATTTTCCAGCAGAGTGAAGATAATATTTTGGGGCCAAGAACTAGTTCCTAGAATTATTTCGAGCCAATCGATAATGCTTATCAACTCTGTATTGTGTTATGTTTTTCTTGCGCGCGTTAAACCGTCCCTTTTGCCCATCGGCGTGTCTATTAACAACAAGAGAAATACCATGTTCAAACTCTACGGTCACAAACCATGAATCAGATATGCCGCTTACTGCCGTGAGCAGAGTAGACATCGCACTGCCATGCCATCGTACCGGATGACTCAGGGACCAAGTGTAAAATTCGATATAGTACTATTCCAGACTGGTTGAAATAGTGAAAAACGTAAGAATAAACGACAAATAAAAAAGTTACATGCATTAATCGAAGACGTGCTCTGTGCTCCCAATATAGGAATACGACAGACAGCAAGGAACCAGTTAGGGAAACAAAACAACATACTAACCCCTGTTAGACTAAAAATAAAAAATGAAAAAACGGAACGACCGGAAATCCGGAGCACAATAACAGCACCTTCAAGGCAGCGGCAGCCTTTTGTGTTTCGAGTAGTATAGGAAGGTTCTGCTTACGACTTGGGTCTGTCTGACACCTTGCTACCCCGTCTGCCGTCTTTGTATTGCTTTAGTCCACAGCGGTTTCCCTACGACCGTTACCCACCTCATCATTATCTCCTCGCATGCAACCTCAAGGGATTTGCGGTACTTCATACTCAAATTCGCCTGAAATTCGTGTAAAAAACGAAAGACAGAAAACAAATTGAAACACCAAATACAAGTTTAAAAAGGCATGTATATTTACGAACAGTAGTCACCACAAGACGAAACAAAGAAAGACCGCAATGACGAACGCTCAACAACATTGAACAAACAGGGAGAACAGAAGTCGGAGGAAGGAACCTGAACAAACTTCGACTAAAACAAAACCTGAGGCAACCAGCTAATATTCGAGCGGTCACGCCATCGGCGTAGTGCACCTCTAGGGGAGCTGGGACGGGCAACACATTAAATAAAACTAATGTATGACAGGAAAAACCAACATTAAAATCCCCCAGTAAAACAGGCCTACCAGTCATCAGACCAGACATTACTTATTTTATAAATATAATCACGAAAGCGAAAAGTAAAAATGAAACCAATCCACGTCACACTCATATTCGAATCGGCGGGAGATGCCTGCGTTTGTGCTGTATGTAGATTAGGAAGGGTCAAACTTGTAGGCGTCGTAGTACCTTGTTTCCGCTTTTCTGTATAGCTAGACATGGGTGTGACTCATTTCGTTTGATGGTGCTCACGTCGAGGATTCAAAGGCTTTTATTAGGAACTTCATAGCGTAGAAGGATGGCTATTAGGTATACATATATAACCTAAGGCTACTAACTGAGTCGTATCCTTCTCAAATATACTAGCCATTTTAGGTAAAACCGTATGAAAATAGTATGCCGGTGTTGTGTGGGCTCTATCAACCGGTTACAGGATGCGGAAATAAGTACAATATTACTACCGCTCGTTCACCCCATTATTATGGAGTAGCTCCTGGACAGTTACTTGTTGTATGTGATTTATTTGTGATGCGGGGAAATATAATACTGCTCTGTGCGGAACTACTAGGCAACTCCATGGTATCCATCGGAGATATCGTAATAATCTCACAGGCTGGTACGAGCATACCGCCTCAACTTCCAATTTCGACGCCATTTGTTTCACTTAGATCCTCAAATCTCGCGAGAATGTCTTACTGGCCCCTGCAGGCGCGTTCAGGATACGTGTGTTCCGTTAGTTGTGTTTCAGCCAAGAATTCCTTTTTAGTTATGTTTGTGAAATTTGATCTTAAGGAAGCCAACGTTTCTATGCAAATATCACAAGAAATACAAAACCGTTCGTCGCCGCTTTGCTCGGGGCATAAATAATGCGTGTGCAAATGTCAAGGTGAGGTATATCTCTTAAGCACGAGAACGCTTATCATCTCGCCACTACCTCGTTTCTTTACGCACTCGATTTTGGGTGTGGAAATATATATATATATATATGTATTGGTCCTGCGCAGTTAGTTCTTCAGATATCTGCGCTCACATCGATACAAACATGTGCCTTGGATCACCTGGAAGCAGCTTTACGGCGGACCATAGTAAATAGGACCCACGGTAATTACAAAAAATTATATTCAGTCACCTTTGCTAACAAGGTTTGGTCATGTATACTGTATACTACAACAGCCCCCGTAATAGCTTTAAACAACACATACATATGGTTTGGTTGCGAAAAACTATTTTTCCGGAAAACATGTATTTGTCTTTTTTTTTCACCTCTTTGAAGGTCTGTGATCGTCGGGGCAGATGTTTCCGGCTATTGAGCCAATATTATGTCCGTAAAAAGTAGCAGGTAACTCACTAAAGGAAGGACAACGTTCACTACCTCGATCGTGAGGCGATTTTGTGGGACATTCCTCAAGACGCCTCTTCACTTCCGGGATAATCTCCGCAGGGACTCAGTTCCCCCACGATACAAGACGGCAATATTTGTACGGGATCTGGCCCCCAGATCTCTCCACGCGACGTGATTTACTCAACACAGGTCGAAACGAGGAATTTTGTACGGGAGTTCCCTATCACGGAATTCGACGGTAATGTGCGGAATCTGTCCACCGCGGGACTAACCAGGACGGGATCCAGCAACATCTGAACTAGTTTGCATTTTTTGTGTGGCATACGAGATTTAAGGGTATTAGATGCGGCTAAAAATATAGATGTTTTACGGCACTACTGTATTTTGATGTGGTCCTCAACAAGCCGAGTTGGCAGGCGCGGCTGCAGAAGTGCCATGGGTTGCTAAACACACAGCACCGACGGCCTCTTCGCCCCCAGTAGGCGCTGCTCTCTCGGTAGTAGCAGCGTCGTTAATGTTCACGCTGTCGGGCTCTTCTCGTCAGGGCTGCGTGTGTTGTCACGTTTTAAAGTAGCGCCTCTCCTTCTTGCGTTTCGCTTGTTTCAAGGCGAACACGTTATTGTCTGTTTTTTCGAGGTGTTTACTTCGGTGGGGGTACATTTTCATGTTCCGTCATCAAGATTCAGATTGAAAAAGCATCACCCGGTTTACAGTAGTACAATCAGTAGTACTATTAACGGTACGCTTTCTGTTTGCAAAATACAAAGAGTCTCTCCTGGGGGTATGATAAGTTCATTTTGATTTACAAAATAAATGATATTTAGCATCAGTCTACCCACGGTATTCGGGAATGAAGACGCAACATGTTTGCGGGAACGGGTAACAGGATACTGTTGAATTCGTGCGGGACACGTTTATGCGGGAACGGGATTTATATACTTCCGTCACGCAAATACGGGAATGTATCATTCGCACGGGACGCGTTGTGCGGGGACTGGACATCTTAGGTATCACGAGACCACTGGATACTGCCGAATAATTTCCTGCAAAGTTGAAACAGCAGTGAATGGGTCAGCCAGGCGATTCCTACCTTTCTTATATACAAGTTTAGGGTATACTGGACGCCATTAATAGCATACGAGAGGGTATGCGATTGGCGTGACGGCACTCCCACCACACATCAAATATTTTCATGATATATGGGTGGTGAGCTGGTGAAATACTACAAGAGGTCTGCAAGTCGCGCCTTTCACTGGCTGCCAAAACACACTGCTTGAATCGTATGCCCTGGCGTGCCTAGTTAACCAAAAATAACATTGCTGCAGCAGCGCCACGTCATTTGCTCTGAAATAGTCTCAGGTCGACAACGCCGCGCCTCGTTCCGCCACAGCGTAACCCAAGAGGACACAAAACATACCAGAGCAGTATATTAACACACAACAGTCACACAAAGCACACGCAGTCAACATCCCGCAACTTGAACAATTGTGACCCTCATGCCGCCATTGCTTGATTCGCATTTTTAGACCCGCTACCCCACACAGGCTACAGTAGGTCGCTGCGCTACAGTTGGTACTGTCCTGTCGGAAGGCACGCATATGTCTGCCTTTATTTCGTGGCTATCAGCATAACTACTCAGGCTTTTCCAATCTAAGCGCTCGAGTTAAGAGGGGTGTACAGGTTGTGCAACAATATCATTTACGACGTGGCAGACGGGGGAAAGCGATTTGGACCTCAAGTATATGCAGGCATTTCATATCGATCACGCTGAAAGCGTAGATGCGTTTGATAAGATGTTCTGTACATCGATTGAAGTCAATGCTTACAATTCAAGGAAAGGAGAGGAAAAATAAATAAACGTGAAAGGTGTTCGTATATGTTTGCTGTATAACGTGTTCTGTATAACCACGCGGCGTGACCCTATGACGTGGGTCGAGGAGGAAAGATACAATACTCGTACACCAAATACCAAACACACACCAGATGGGGCAATACCGTTCTTGTCAGAGGCCACACCACATAAACCATACCGTTCTTGTCAGAGGCCACACCACATAAACCACACACAGGAGAGAAGCCGCACCAACGTTGTCACCGGCTGCACCACCAACATATAGACAGGCAGTATCGTTGTATCAAAGCCCGGGTCGTATCATTAACAGCGGCGACTGTTCCCACGAGGAACAGCTTCACGCGAGGCATCCATTATATCAGAAAATAATGCCTCGCCACATCATATATAAACCCCGATCTCCGTAGACCATTATATATTGCCTGCCAATGCAGTAACGTGGGTGCTGCAGAGTATCTCGCCACCGCCCGAACCGAGTTACGGATGTCCGGGCGGGTCTGGTTCGCTAGCCACATCAAATGCCCGACCAACGACCGAAAAGGCTCGTCAACGTCTGGTTCATCCTTGTCAAACACCTGAAGCTTTAGGTCAACCCACCGCAGGAATGCACTTGCCGCGGGTGACACCAAACTTCGCTACGGTGCTCTCAGCGAAAACCTGCTGTGATATCGTCAATGTCTCTACATCCCAGTCTCGAGAGAATCCGCAACCTGCGGACCACCACAACTCCCCCAGGTTGTCGATAGGAACGAACTGGTTCAGGTCCTCATAAAACTGGTCACACCTACTCTTGAGTCCCATCGCGAATATGTCATCCACATGCACTACTACTACGATAGAAACGGCCCCCGCTTCCACCAATCGCATGACACGCATCAGCCGCACACTGCCTCACACTGCTCAAAACCAAGACCTCTCGTACCACGTACCAAGTGATGGCGCCATTGCCGCGACGCCTGCTTCAAACCATACAAGCTGCGACACAACTTGACCGCCTTCCCGGACATGGACCCGCACCCCTTGGGGAGGCGCATGTCGACGTCCTCACTTAGCTTTGACTGGACACACATGCCTGCTCGGCATGAAAATGGCATAAATCCAGTCCCAACTTACATGCGATGGCAGCCAGCAAACGAATACTCGCAACGGATGGACACCGGGAATAGGTCTCGAAATAGCCAATTCCTGCACGCTGCCCAAAGCCTCTCGCTACCAACCTGGCTTTTGCCCGCACTACTCTGCCAAATTCGTTAACCTTCCAAGAATAGGCCCACTTAGCAGAGATCACGTTGATACCGTTTAGTTGCTACGTGCCTCTACCCTTCTCGTCGATCACAGCACCGAACGTCTTCGCGCGGTACAGGCCGTCGAACTCAGTGTCCATAGCGTGAAACCACACGTGTCCGTGTTCATCCTCGCACGCTTCGCGATACGAGTCGGGCGTTACCAACTCACTCGCAGGGCATGAAGGCACTTCAGGGGCGGGCATGTGCGGCGGAGACTGGTCGGCAATGACCATGGCGATATTCTCCCGAGCAGCTAGCATAGAAACGAAGCCTTGCTGCGTACCCATGCCCCCCTGCTGCCGCGACGCCGACCGCGTCACCGCCGGCGTCGCCCGCGGTTGCTGCTGCTGCTGCACCGGCACCTCCGACACAAAGGGCGGAGGTGCGGGCGAGGAATCTGGCGATGCAACGGGTGCGGGCGGCGCAGGGGGAAGAGACACGGGCAAATACTTCGGCGGTGTAACGGTCGCTGGGGTCGGCTCCTGCTGCTGCGGTACGGACGACGCAGCAGGCAGGGGCGTAGTCGAAGACTCTGGCGTTACACCAGTCAAAGGCGTCGACGGCTGGTACCACATTTCGAAGCGCCGCGGCGCTTGGGGTGGCTGAGCTGGGTCACCGACAGCCTCCCCCTTGGCCGGCGACGGAGACCCGGCTATCGCGGTCCCTCCATCGAACGACGCGCGCCGAAAACCCCACGTCACATCGGTCGAGTAGCTCGCGATGCCGGATGGTGCCAACATGATCTTGCTGCAATCCGAGGCGTGTTCGTTGCCGGAGTTCAAGTAGAAGCCTCGCTCGCCCTTCGGTTCTGACTTAGCCGCCCGCTTGGCCTTGTTGCGTCCCGGCATCATGAATGGAATCACCGGGCCCCTGTAAGGCCTCTCGTGGAACTTCTCGAACGAGCACATCATGTCGGGTTTTTCATCCACCCGCGCCATGAGGTTGAGCGCGTCGCACATCCACGTCCATGCTTCCGGCCACGTGCGATCGTAGTTGAGCGCCTTGGCCGCAAACTCCACACCATCGAACATGGTCTGGAACTCCAAGAATGCGGTCTGACCTCCTTCGTCAACAAGACCTAGCTTCCGCTCCACCCGCCCGTTGCGCTTCGGACCGTCGACGGACGTGAACTCGCGGCGGATGTTGTTCTCGGCCATCAGCCTTTGGAGCTCGGTGTTAGTGAATTCGGTGGCGTTGTCCGTGCGAAGGCATTGAGGTATCGATACAACCTAAAAACTCTACCTCCATCCTCTTTCCATCACCTATGATCAGAAACTTCTCATCGGGGGTGGGGGGTCTCTTGTTGTAAAATAATGTACCATCACCAGTGCAATGGATCGACGCAGCGCTATCTCCAATCACGATCTTCCTCCCAGCCCTGGTTGGCCTCACAAGACCACCACCAGCAGAAAGAGCATGCCAGTTGCCTAAAAACGTAAAATGCGCCACGAGGAGGGTGGGCCACTTGACCTGCTGCTCGCTGCTGGACGTCGCTTGGCTTTCTATAGTCGAGGAAAGCGGTCCGCCCTCGTAAGCTCCCCCGGCTCCTCCACGTCCCGGCTCTGGTTGGTCTTGCACTCCGCCGCCCACTCCGCCCCCGTCCCAGTATGATGCGCCTCCGCCCATACCGCTCCCGTCCCAGTACGGTTCGCCTCCGCCCATACCGCCTCCGCCCCATTGTGGTTCGCCACCGCCCACACCGCCCCCGCCCCATTGTGGTTCGCCGCCGCCCACACCGCCTCCGTCCCATTTTGGTTCGCCGCCGCCCACACCGCCCCCGCCCCATTTCGGTTCGCCACCGCCCACACCGCCCCCGTCCCATTGCTGTACGCCTCCGCTCACACCGCCCCCGTCCAATTCGTCGCCGTGAATTACGAAGTCAGTTTGTTGCTGAGACCAAGCTCCCGGTGGTGGTGGGGCACTGCTGCAGTACTCCTGAGGGGCCGGAAGGCCATGAGAAGGGGCCGCGACAAAGTTTGCATGCATACGGGTGGGCGGGGCAGTACGACCCCGCCTGGTCATGTGACCGTAGGCTCCACAAGTACCGCATGTCCCTGCGAAAGCATTCGGCGCTGTGCAAATCGTGGACTTGTGTCCGAGGGCACCACAACGATCGCACTTGTACACTTCCCCCATGGACGCTCCTGGAGGCGGAGGGGACTCGGGTTGATACCACCCACTTCCGGTGTGGCCAACCCAAACAGTGCCCCCCGGCCTCCGCTGTTGCTGACGGTGCTGCTGCGGCTGGGGTGGGTGCTGCTGCTGTTGCCCACCCCCCAACCGCCTATAAATATATGATATAGTTATAGGTTGGGTTGGCGTCGGTTGGTAACGACGCTGTAAAACACGCCACTCGCTGCGTGAGCTAGACAACCAGGGTGCCGTTTTTGTTTTGTTTAAGTTGTTTTTAGACGGTCACTAAAGCTGGCGGTCGAGTAAATCATTTGTGCGGGGTGGAGAACCTTTGTTCCGCACAAGGAGAATGGTCGTATCACGTAGTGTTAATATCGGAAGGCGTCCGCGAGGCAGTTACATAGTAAAACCTATTGCTGTCTCCGGAAGTGGCCACACCAGAAATTAAATTAACTCATTGAAGCTGTCGTCCATATGCAAGTCCGTCTCAGAGGCGTTTCTTAGCAGGATGCAGCTCACCCTCCATGCGACTCGCCGAATACCTCACGGCATTTCGCGCTTGGTGCAAGCAATGTCTGCCTGGTTGGTGAAAACCCAACGCGCTCCGTCCCGGCATTGTAGGGATGCGTGGGTACTACGGCCGTGCACGACATGAGTACACCTCCCCCCCAACTGTTGCTGCTGCTGCCGCTGTTGTTGCTGCTGCGGCTGCGCGGTGCCACCGTACTGCCGCTGCTGCTGCTGCTGCTGCTGTGGCCCGGTGCCTCCATACTGCCGCTGCTGCTGCTGCTGTGGCTCGCCTCCATTCGGCGGCTGCTGCTGCTGATGCTGTGGCCCTGCACCTCCATACTGCCGCTGCTGCTGTCGCTGCTGCTGTGGCCCTGCGACTCCATACTGCCGCTGCTGCTGCTGGTGCTGCTGGTGCTGCCCGGCGCCTCGATATATGCCACCAACGGCGAGGGCGTGGGGATCCACCAACGGCGCTGCAGCCATCCGCATGACCGCCGCTAACTTCCGCTCCTCTAACTCCTTGGTGTTGCGGTTAGCGTGGGAGGTGCGGACGATTTCCTCCATTTCCGACCGCGTGATACCGGGCCGAAGCAAGCTAGTGCGCTGCTCCACGTCGTACACCTCGGACGGAAGATGACGGGTGAGTATGCGAGTAACCTCGCGGTCCGACTTGCGAATACCCAATGCGGAAGCACATTGAGTTTCCCCTCGGCACGGTCAAAGAAGAGCTTGGGGTCCTCATCCCCCTGCATTCCAATGTTTTTGAACTATTTTTCAGATGATCCCTCTCGGCATCACCCTGCGGCTGATACCAAGCCATCACCGCTTTCCACGCTCCCTCCACCGACCCAGCGGCATGCATACGTCCCTCAACAGGCTGTCCTTGCATAGCTTCCATGAGAAACTCCCACGCCTTCTCGCATTTCTCGACTTTCTGCTGCCCATGAAGATAGATGGACCGGTTTCGCTCCTCTATTCCTCCCAAACCTCCGGCTATCCGAATGGGGTCGCTCGTTGGCTCAAGCGCCCCGATCAGACCCCGCGACGACAAAATAGTTTGGAACCTGTGTGACCACAGGTGCAGCTGGCTTCGCCCATCAAACTTGAGTACCCGCTTGCTATTTTGCGAGGACAAGATGAGCGCCGGGGGGGTTCGGTGACGGTAGCCTGGCTCCGGCACAGGCTGCCCAACACCTGCCTGCTGCATGGGCCGCCCGCTACGCCCAGCGGTACCCCCCCGAGCCGCTGCCTCGGTGGATATCCTCACCGCTCTCTCCGCCGACAACGCCGCGTCTCGCTCAGCCAAAGTCGCATCCCGCGCGTCCCGCTCAGCCAACGTTGCCATCAACGTATCGTCTCGCTCATCCAACGTTGCCGCCAGCGTCGCGTCTCGCTCGGCCAAATTAAGAGACACTTCCGCAAGCTGCTGTCGAAGCATCTCGGCCTCCTCTGTCATAACATCAACCCTTCAGCAAGCTCCGAGCCCGGAAACCCACGATAATCGTGTTTGTATATGCTTGCAGTATAACGTGTTCCGTATAACCGCGCGGCGTGACCCTATGACGTGGGTCGAGGAGGAAAGATACAATACTCGTACACCAAATACCAAACACACACCAGATGGGGCAATATCGTTCTTGTCACAGGCCACACCACATTAACCACCAGATGGGCCAATACCGTTCTTGTCAGAGGCCACACCACATAAACCACACACAGGAGGGAAGCCGCACCGACGTTGTCACCGGCTGCACCACTAACATATAGACAGGCAGTATCGTTGTATCAAAGCCCGGGTCGTATCATTAACATCGGCGACTGTTCCCACGAAGAACAGCTTCACGCGAGGCATCCATTATCTCAGATCATAATGCCTCGCCACATCATATAATCCCCGATCTCCGTAGACCAATATATGAAACCGCCACATACGGAAACCAGTATCGAGTAACCTCATACCACAAACAAAAGGTAACCATAACTAAGAAATGCAAACCTGAACAATTCTAAAGATGTTACAGCAAGGCAGACGTGTAACCCCGCCTGACGCGGGGGACTGCCGAGTGAATGGGATCACATAGTGTCAGCCAAAACATATGGAAGGGAGCGGCTATAACGGGAATGGCGAAAAAAGCGACAATGGAGAAGAAGTAAACGACCCCGCAAGGGAATAATGAGCAAATGGGAAGCGGATTTGACACACGTGGACGTGGGAGAAAAATTGATAGTTTCTTGCAACCACAGCTATCCGCTAGTATGATGAGAATGTTGACCCTACTGGCTGCTTCAAACGTTTCTACAAGTAAGATATCATTGCGCCCTTCCTTTATTCCCGTCTGTTCATGCCGCCGTAACAGGGTAGTACCGCACTGTTGTATACCTGGTAAACAAAACAAGCACTGGTTGGACGAACTAACTCAACCTTGACTACATACTGATGCGAGATCTGATCTACGATCGACCTTCGTTGCCTGCGTACTGTTCGTACAGAATGGGATTTACGGTCATGGCGATGCTGGCGTTCGTGCTGACCACGTGCTTCATGTCGACAGCAGGGTCAGCCCCATGCCCTTTGGATACGGTTGACATCAGCATCACATCCACAGCCGACGTGCAGAACCTTACAGGCTTATTAGACTGCGTGGGTCAAGGTGTTTTCAACGTCACGTGGCATTCCAACCTGGCGATTGATGAGACGATCGAGCTGTCGGGAGGAAGCAACGTGACTATCACTGGGCACGAGTTGGACGGCGATAATGCCGCTGGCGTCATCATGGATGCAGGAAGTGTTACTGGAATATTCTCGGTGTCGGACAAGTCCACTCTTCGCCTCAACAACATTGGGCTCGAAGGGGGAAACGCAGAAGACGGAGGGGCAGTCGCTGTTCTTTCTTCTAGCACCTTGTATGTATTCGGGTGCACCTTCACATACAACAATGCTTCAAACGGAGGTGAGACACCACGACCAGGTTTTGATGCTGACTTTGACGGTATAATTCAGTCCCAACCACTAGTATGCGAGATCACGATGATGTAATACAATAAACGGCCACAACCAGTACCCGCCACGTTTATCGCATGCAAAAGGAACGTTAATTTGACGTCTTTCGCGTATATGTGTCTGTGATAATCGGTACAAGAAGAAGGCATAGAGCGGTATATTTGTTTCGCCCTAGTTCAAATAGTAGACTGTTGCTAACGGAAGAACTGTTTCCCGCTCAAGCACAGGCCGTTCTCAAAGTGAAGAGCAGTGGCCAACATCGGGTATACCCGATGGGTTTGTGGTCAAAACACGGTACCATTTTATTTTATCTTAGTGACCGCGACAACCGCAGGGTGCCAGCTCATTGGCCAGCGCCGGCCACCACCGGACGCTGGCCACGACTCTATCGGGTATACCCGATTTTGGCTACTCAACCGCCATGATATATCCGATTATTACACGCACCTACCCGGAAATGTCCAGGCTGTTCGACCACAAAGGCCCAACAGCTCACGACGCACCATCCGACGATTACGACGAGGTTCATCGACGTTCATGCCCCCAGCCAGCCCTGTTACCGAGGGAACCATCTGCTTGATCGATATCCATCCATCTTCTCGATAAGTATGCATGATCTGTTGGTTGATTGGCGCAGCCTCTCATCCACCCAAACTTGCCACCTCAAAACACGGCACAGCAGTAGTAGTGATTGGTTCGCCGTGCTCTCTCTCTCTCTCGGAACCAAACGCCACCTCATCACGGCACAGCAGTAGTAGTAGTTGATTCGCCCCCTCTCCTACCGAAAAACTACCGCTCTCGCTCTCCCTCCTCGGCGAACCACCAGCCACCTCACAGCACGGCAGCAGTATAGTAGCTCGTAGATATTTTACAGCGCTCTCTCTCTTCCTCCCAAGAGTAGGCCACCTCATCACGGCACGGCAGTAGTGTAGTTGATTCGCTCACTCTCCCACCCACGCAGCACCGCTCTCTCTCTCCCTCATCTGCAACCCACAGGCTACTAGCCACCTCAGCACAGCAGTAGCAGTAGCCGATGCACAGCGCTCTCTCTCCTTTTTCTCCACACCATAAGCCACCTCACCACACCTCATCACAGCACCACAGTTAGAACGAGTACAGCAGTAGTACCAGGCATCTCACAAGAAACTGGAACCGGGTTCAGGCTGACGTTCTTATCCTGGGCTCGCGCGAAAGCTTATTCTCTGAGGCTGCGCTTTCGGATTAAGGTCCCCGAGCCAATCAGCCGAAAAACCCAAATCGCCAATCACCTAAATCGTGGATAAATATCAATCAGATGGATTCGTCGGTTACAGGTTGGAACTCGGCTGGATACGTCGTGATACGTCGTAATACGTATGCTGATGCGTGGTCAGTACGTGGTACGTCGTAATCGTCGGATGGTGCGTGGTGGGAGGTTGGGCCGTTGTGATCGAAAAGTCCGGTCATTTTCGCGTAGGTGGGTGTAATAATCGGCTACCTCTTGGGGGTTGAGTAGCCAAAATCGGGTATACCCGATGGATGTGTGGCCAGCGTCCGGTGGCGGCCGGCGCTGGTCAATGAGATGGCTCCCTGGGGTCGTCGCGATCACTAAAAGACAATAATAGCCTTTTTTGGCAACAAACCCATCGGCTATACCCGAATTTGGGCACTGCTCAAATGTGAGTACTAGTTAGGCGTTTTGGTAGGGGATAAACACGTTTCGTTTCATTTTTTTCTGAACGATCTTCTTGCAGGTACACCTACCTAAGGCATTCAGGTTTCATCTTTCCCAAAACTATTTGAAGAGCTGACTACGCAGGATCATTATCAAGGCAGATATGTCGCCGAAAAGTGATCTACAGTATATACGGAAGCTGAGTAATGATGAGGCAATGACATTTGTTTTTGCACTTTTACCGCAGACGGGTTTTCGGAGATCGATTTCGTGTTTATACTTCGCGTTTGAATGAGGGCCTGCCAAGCCGTTTGCGAATGGGTGGTGAGTTGTGCACGCGTTTCCCCGAAATGTTTACATGCCCTGACGGACCCTAACTTCGCAAGAAAGACAAATATATATAGAATATTTTCAAGCGCCATCTAAACACGATATTCGGCAACGTATTGACAGGAGTTTCACAGAATATAGACGTACACTATAACGGTTGATATCCAAACACCGACGTCGACGTTAAATGCGGGAGGGGTTTGTGCTCGTAAGCTCGAACCAGCCAGTACAAATTGCGCTTGAGCGTTGCCCTCTCCGCCGCAATGGTGTACGGTTCGTGATTTTGAAGAATTGGTGTTATATCAACGGGTCATGTGCAGTGCATGCTAATGTTGAAGCGTAAGGCATACGTTTATTTGCGGTGTGAGAAAAGCAGGCCGACGGGGGCTGTAGGAGATACAATAATCCACGAGCTTGGCATTCATATAATTATGTGTAATGAGTTGCTATGATCTAGGCCACAGAAGTCCCAGTCGACAAACGACCCTTTTCCAGACCATAAAACCCTGTAAATCAACCTAGATAGGATTTTCCAGCCAAAGTAAATCACACGGCTTCTTATAAAGCCTTGAAGGCGAGGTTTGGGCCCGAGGTTTAGGCCCAGGAGAAGGCGAGGTTTGGGCCCGAGGTTGACATCTGATGGGATCACCCATTGACTGGCCCCACTGATTGCACGATAAACATACGAGGTAGAGTTTCCATGATCGCTCACTGGCACGTATCATGGACCACCCGTTGATAATATGCTTAATGCAGGAGCACGTGGGCCCATTTACCGCTATTAGGCATACCATGACGAATTTGACGAGATCGTGGTATATACACTGATGATTTTCCATGGTGGTCACCGCTGAGCATCCCCGGGCATGGAAAACTCCATGAGGTATCTCTCGATGCATACTATGATATAGCCCACCTAAATAGTATTGTTTGGTGTGATCTGTGTCGTGTTCCTTGCGGAAAACTATTGCCTAACCCTAACTCTAATCTTAGCCGTGGGGTACGTGGTGGTGTGTTGCATCTGACGCCATGTCATCGACCACGGGTCGGGGTTGTCCATAACGCCCATCGCGCTTAACCGTGACGTGCCCAATGGGTATAAAGCGCCTCCTAAGTAGCGAGTTGTTCCAAGATAGGTTTCGTTTGGTTTAAACAGTAGTTACAGCAGCATAAATAATGCCGTACAAGCTGTAACTGAGCGTCTTCTTGTTCCTGCCCACATTATCCTGTCGACGCCACTGTCAGGAGGTGGTGGGCTTGCTTAGAGCGCGGTCGATGCGGGCATGCTAGTCCAATCTGTTGTAAATATGCTGTTCGTCACGACATAATTTCCTGTATATGTCAAAACCCACCCCTGCTGGCCACTGCTATGTTAGCTACCTGATCCGCGGCTCATGGGCAACAGCTGTGTGCTGCTTTCTACGTCTCATGGTGCAGTCGCACCCTGCGGGTATCGCCTATGATATCTCGTGCATAGTGGTTCAATCTCCTGGGTGATCCTGAAGGACATATTCCACATCTCTCAAACTTCCGTGCGTTCGAGTGAAATACGAGTACCATGAACGTTGGGTTTTTCTTACGCCAGGTAGGCCAAATACGGTTCCGAAAGCTATAGACCCGCACACTGCCGAACTTATGCGACATGTTTATTGTGCTGCTACTGTAATGCTGACACAGCACAATGAGGGGGTAGGTATAGCCATGCCCGGGTCTTGTGTTTTAAACAGCGTGGTGCCTTCAAAACAAATATTTGTGGTTACTATCTCTAGCTCGTTCCCTCGGATCGTCTGTTTACACCTACTTGCTACGAGTACGTACGCACTGGTAGGTGATCGGTTGTTTTGCGAACAGCACGTTAAGGCGCGGTGGTCATAATCCGAGGTTTCGGACAGATTTCTGTGTTGGACAACTCATTGTATAATAGAAACCTTTTACTAGACTAAGCACTGGAGGGGTGTGGGGAAGTAGATACCAACAGCTTAACCGTCAGGGGGTAGATAACGTTGTCGAAGTAAGGCTTCACAGTCGGTCATTAGGTTCATGTACCTGTAGCCGTTGCAGCCTTACAATGAGGGAATCGTAACGCCCGGAGGTCAGTTAAATTGACGGGTGTATATACAAGATCAAATGAACGAGTCGATGCCTGGACATAAAAGAGACGAGTACATGCTGTAGAAACGGCCCCTCGGTGGCATGTAGACAACGATGCCCGGTGATTATCCGAACAAAATACTTCTCGCTCGTCCGCGGCAAAGCCATGCCAGTGCACGCCAATGAAGCCAGACATATTCAGTACGCAGACCATGTTTCTCATGGACGCTGGAATCACTCGCTTTGGCATCCCAGTCTTGGTGGTATCTGTACAAGACACAGCTATGGGGCTGCAATACTAAAGGCAGCACCCAAACGACTCCAGGAGTGCAGCGAAGCTCGGGAAGAAAGTGTTGCAGTGAATGTTGAAATACTATATTATGTAGGAGTCTGATTCGAAATTATGTCGCGGTTTCGACTTTTAGACCCATTTGTGCGGTAAGAGTGTGTGTCGCTATTCCGGAGGTAGTGCATAACATGACTAACAGAGTGAGGTGAATGGATTTTGAGCTGACATCACGAGGTCGCCAGGAGATGCGCAGATGCATCAACCAGGCTCACCGTCCAAAACTTTAGATTAACTTACACGATGGTGGAACCCCTGCTGGTTGACTCTCTCTCCATATTTCACCCATACAGAATGTTTAGTGTATCCGGCAATGGCGAACTGTTATAGGTGTAATCTCCCGTGGTGACCCGGCTACATGGTATTCTCAGACTCCATCACATGACGATGTGGCGGAGGTTTCCCGGGATGTAAAGTTCCACTGCTGCTTGGTGAGACGCTGATGTACAATGTCTAATGTTGACCAAAGCGTGGATATGGGAGTTTAAGCGATAGCCCCGCAATCACCGTCGAGGACACGGCTAAGCAAAACGTAAACCACGTAGACAACGATATGACGGTTGATGTGTGAAACAGGACGGCAGATGTGCCTATCAGATTGGGTTCGATCACTCCAATCGGCCTTGCGCCACTTACTACGTCTACATACGGACCCGTTACCCGGGGAATGTTTTGGTAGATAAGCTGGTCGAGGTAAATATTCCGAGAACCCCAACAAACGAACAATCAATAACACAAGGGTGTGTTAGGTAAGGTATACCTATATCCGGGTAAATTTTTGAGGTCGTACCTAACGTACCTAAAACTTAGGTAAGGTATTGAGATCCGTACCTAACGTACCTAAAACTTAAATAAGGTATTGAGGTCGTCCCAAGGCTCGTACCTGAACCCGGGTATTTCGTCGACGTGTATACCCGATACCCGGGTAAGGCATGGGGGTCCGTACCTAACGTACCTAAAACTTAGGTACGGTATCGGGGTCCGTATCTAACGTATCTATTACTTAAGTCAGGTATTGAGGGCTGTATCTAACGTACCTAAAACTTAGGTAAGGTATTGAGGTCGTCCCTGAGCTCGTATCTAAACCCGGGTATTCCGTCAACATGTATACCCGTACCCGTAAGAAAACTGTGAACTTAGGAGGGCTGGGCACTGAAAACAATAGTTACACTAGTGACAGTAGAAATCTACTCGCAGCAGCCATACAGCAGTCAGTACACCTAATGAGAAACAGGAAATCTGGTCCAGGCTGGATTTCTTATTTTAATGAGGGTGCTTTCTACACTAAATTCAAGATAACGACTCTCGAATTATTATTTTTCTGTAAATATCAGCCTGGCTTTCTTATTACCCGGTTTGTTATCAGGTGCCCTGTACTCTGTTGGGCCTGCCAGTAGACGAACACGTTCAGAACAGAAAAAACAATCCCAAGCTAATTCCGAGTAGTTTGTCCGCAAATTTGTGAGGCCAATTCTTAGGGGGTTATCGCGTACAACCAACAGCCGAGTGTTTTAGACGAAAAAAACATGAACATCGTAGTTTTTTATGGGTGAGTGGCTCGTGGGAGTGTCCTGCGTCCCTCGCTCGGTAAAGCTTGGCCCTCCGGGTCTCCACAAGGGATTTAGCTCATTGTCCACGATCCACGACGCTACTCTACCCCTGGTTTGGGCCGGTCTGGGTAACAGGTTTCCTGGGTGTGTCACAGGTGGCGAGTATCCCTAGTGATTGTGTGTGGCGGGGAAATCACATACTCGTACGATAACCTACTTTTTATCAAGTCGAAAAGAAATAAAATACGTGAGGTGTGAGCTGTGAGGCTGTGAGTACTTTGCAATTTGCTAAAGTATATAATATATGTATTATATTTCAATTCAAGCGTTTGAGTTTTTGTCTCTCGCAGATGCCGTCATGTATTTCACATTTTCTTACGTGCACCTTTCAGGTAAGGTATCTGAGCTCGTATATACCTAAACCCGGTTATTTCGTCGACGTGTATACCTGTACCCGGGTAAGGTGTCGAGCGGCGTACCTATCATTTCTAAAACTTAGGTAAAGTATCGAAGTTCGTACCTAACGTACCTAAAACTTAGGTAAGGTATTGAGGTCCGTACCTAGCGTACCTAAAACTTAGGTAAGGTATTGAGGTCCGTACCTAACGTACCTACACCTTAGGTAAGGTATCGGGGTTCGTACCTAACGTACCTAAAACTTAGGTAAGGTATTGAGGTCGTCTATGAGCTTGTACCTAAACCCAGGGATTTTCGTCGACGTGTATACCCGTACCCGGGTAAGGTATCGAGCGGCTTACATATCGTACCTAAAACTTAGGTAAGGTATCGAGGTCCGTACCTAACGTACGTAACACTTAGGTAAGGTATCGGGGTCCGTACCTATCGTACCTAAGTGGTTAGGTAAGGTGCATACCCGGGTATTTTACCCGGGTATACCTACGTACGTACCTTACCTAACATACACTTGCAATAACACACCAAGTACAGTCCATGGCATGCCAATCGCCAAGCTGTCGACTGTGTTTTAAGCTGATATCTACGATATTTCATTATCTGCTGTCCGCAGCTGGGTTTGACTTTCTGGTTGTTGCTGCTCAGCTCCAAGGTTCTACCCTCATACAATCTTCCAGTGTAAAGCACTCCTTTGCCTGATTCGAAACCAGTTGCAGCTACCACCTTAAAAAAACATGCCCGCTTGGAGCCGGGGTGTTGATCTAAGACACTATGACAGGGGAAACGGAGTGAGTCGTTTGTGAAAATGTACAAACTTTAAAATGGTATCCCCCCGCAGGTTAGCAGTTTTGACGGTACGTTGGGTTTTTGATCGATTATCCCCAACCGGAGCAACGAGCAAATTTTATGTGAAATACAATAAGTACACCTCGAGTCCACGGACCGATTAATTATGTTGTAGAGAAAAACACGGGTGAATGTCGGCAGTGAAATATGATAAGACCAGGTTTTGGGTAGGTCCCAGAACGATATCTCCTTCCGCCAAAAGGCTAGACCAATGATATGCCAATTTGTTTGAATGCTGTATGTATATAAGCACAAACGGCCTCGTTGTAACGAGATAGCACACGTGATAGTTGAGGCGAAAAGGCGGTATGTGGTAACCTCGCTCTACGGCACCATTGCAGCAGCGGAAAGTATGTGCGTGGTTTGCAGCAGTATGCATGAGTTCTGTAAAACATTTTGTGCTCTTTTAGGGTCTGTGTATACCATGTTGGTCATTGCCTTACATGGGCCTTGGAGACAGTTGTTTTCCCTTGCCAGCCTCTAGAATGCAGCGCATTTTATGGTTACAGCTGCCGCGTTCGATAAGTGAGGTACCACAGCTAGATCGCATGTGGTACAAACTCACACAGTATATGTCAATGAGATGAAATAGCTCTCGTGCTCATAAACTCCTGTGTGCTTGGCGATATCGTGTGTTTGAGTGACATTTCGTAGGAAGTCAAAACGTAGACGTAGCCTTGAACAATGACAATATTACTCTACACCTCGGCAGTCTTCACACCATGGAATCAAGTCAGCAAACATTTGCGACACCACGCGTGTCCACACAGTATGAAAGCATGTACGCCGTATTCGATGAGCGGGTTGTTGGGAGCGTCGCCGAGGAGTGGGGTTCTATAACCTGGTCACACTGTTGGAAGCTTGGTTGTGAGCGGGAGCTTGCGGTCCTCATTTCCCCACCTTTCAACACACGGGTAGCCCCGCTTCGTGGCAGGGCCATGTAGCGCGGGGATATCCTAGCAAGCCGACCGGGAGGACAACGTCGCTGCTGTCCTGCTTTAGCACAGGCGATGGTTAGGTCAAGTATCTGCGCTAACGCCCTGAGCTTCCTGTGCGGTACACGAAGGCTTTTTTTCAGGAGAAACGACCCGAAACGCGCAGTCGGCAGTAATTTGTAAATGTACCCACGATTAAATAGACACTCGTACATACCGCGCCAGGTATTCAATATCGCAATGCTTTTCGTGTAGACATTTTCACTGGTTGTCTCTACTATGATTTACTTACGGTACCAAACAATGAAAAATAAAACCAACACAAGCCTTCATGAAACAAAACAAAACAGGAACATGCTTCAAAAGTGCAAAGCCCTTAGCATGCCTTGTCGCAACATTTCAGCATTCTACGATTTTCTCTTTGCTCAGTTATGCCGACGCGATTCCAGTGTTAACGTAATACCGATCTTGCTCGCTGACATAAACCACTGTTTACGTTTTTGGGTCCGAACTGAATTTTGCGCGGATAGTGTTTATGTTTTCTAACACCAGACGAACGCCTCTGCTGGCCAACTAACAGGTGCTCTATTTGCGTCCGATTCGTCAATCTACGTCGATGGCAGCACTTCATTTGGAGGAAATACGGCGCTATACGGAGGTACGTTACTAGCTTGACTTTCCCATCACCATCATCATCAGAGTTTTGTGCCGTCTTACGATGTGAGTTGGCGTACTAGACTGGCGAGTTCGTACTATTCTCTCTCACGTTTCGTTGAGGGTGGACTAGGCGGGCGTGCATTAACTTTATGTAGACGACACCAAGCAGTGTGTTGACTGTGTAGGAATTTCGTATTGTATATTAGCACTCCAACATGTTTACCCAGTTGCCCCGACGCGACAAGTCACCACTTTTTCACATCTACTTGTTTTATTTTCATGCGTTTTCGTTGAAATTTCCCTCCCACATAAAATGCTTGCACTGCTGTACTTTCACCAGATGGCTCCTCACCGTGGCGGCTCCTCACCGTGGCGTAGATGTGTGGTCTAGCAGCAAAATACATATGCAGCCTTGTCCACTACGGTAATTTCTTTTTTAAACGGAGAACACGTGCGCACTTTATGGATTCGAGTATATATGTACTACGTTACGTACAAACCAAACAAGCTCTATCTACGTCACCTATAGCTGGAGCAATCGGCACTGTAGCTGTTGTTAATGGCGTTCTAAGCGTAAAAACCAACGATAACCAGGGCGTGCCGGTCACAATGCATGGAATCGCTGAAGTACTGTTCAAACGTGTAACAATCATGTTGAATCCAGGGTTGGCAACCTCACTCCCATACATGTCTAGTCTACAATAGGTTGAACGTAGCACGGGCTCGGTTTTCTATTTCATGGGCCGTACGGTACGGGGCGGGGGGGGGACGCGCACACTATTTGTGTGCTTGCCTTAGTCATTTGGCCATTGACCACGTATCGCTTTCGAGACGAAGAACCGCTCTTACTTCTAATGAAGAGAGTTTGAACTGTTTGACGGCTCATCACAGTTTTCCTATAGATTACAAGTATACGTTTTGCTAATCCTATCGCGTCTACTTTTCGCCGCCTTGGGCAACTATGTTTCTCTTAAGATTGCGATCATTTTCTCGCCACTACCTTGTGTGCACAACCTCTCCATGGCACATTCGTCTATTTTCTCCAGCTTATCCTCTGATTCTTCCCGTCCTTCTTGTATTTTTCACATTCTCCCACTCGACGAGTTCTACGCTCTATTGGTTCGCCAAATGGGGACATCTGTGCATCTACACCCTCTCCTCCCGGCTACTGGTATACTTCTGTATTGTACTCCCCAAACTTATCTCTCACCAATATCTCTTCTTGGTTTCCTCTTATAGCGTTCCTACGTTATGGACTACGCTGTCCCACCCTATTCCAGTTCGCCCTTTAGAAGGGGGGGTATATACCGTATATAATATACTATATAACTAAACACCAGGCAATATATATATATTATTCACTATATACCCCCCTTTACACTACCACGCTTACACCGCTCGGCGGAGTGGCTGGGGTAGACAACAGCGTATCGTTACTTGTTTTCTTTGGCGGTCACCAATGCTGGCGGTTTGGCTACATTAAATGGGCTGGATTGAGAACCTCAACTCCGCACAAGGGGAATCATCGCATCACGTAGTGTGTATACAGTAAGGCACCCACGAGGCAGATACATAGTAATACCCATTGTTGTCTCTAGAAGTGGCCGCAACATAAATCAAACCAATTCATTGGAGGTTGTCGTCCATATGCATGTCCACCTCAGAGGTGGTTCTTAGCAGGATGCAGCTCACCCTCCATGTATTTCGCCCAATACCTCACGGCGCGCTTAGTGCAAGCAATGTCTGCCTGGTTGGGGAAAATCCCACGTGCTCCGACCTGGCATTGTAGAGATGCGAGGGTCTATAGTCATACCACTACGGCAGTGCACGACATGAGTACACCCGCCTACCGTAGAAGTAGTGGTGTCACTTTGAAGCCACGCCCAGCAATTATGTGGGATCCCTCTGTGATACATACATGCATTTCGTTGGTACACGTGGTATATATAGTTGAAACGTGCCTCATGCAATGTGAGTGGCACCTCTCGGCGGTGGTGCTGGTACCTTAATATTTGGCAACTATTATTGGAGAGACAATACAGTGTCATGCGACTGAGAGGGGTTGAATGTTGCACCTACAGAAGGTAAAGCTCCGAACAAACGGACACGGGCATGGCAGGTGACAAAGTCAATTGTCGCAGGTCTCGCATATAATCGGCAACATTGCATGCTGTGCTTTTACACGTTTTGGTTAGGAAGACACGGAGTCCTTGATGAGGATATCTCTCAATCTAACCGACAGGACAATGTGTTCATGGCACGATGCTCGTCTGGTGTTTTTGGCGAGAACTGTCTGTCTTAGGACAACGATTGTCACCTGCAGGCTTGGCGCTACCTATAAGCGCTGCAGTGGGTGGGCACTTTTCACTTTAGCGTGTACACCCATTTCCCGGCGGATACTTTGAAACTCGCTGCCCCACGAAGGCAGGCTGTAGCAGCGTAGATACCTGAGTTTGCCAGGGTCTCCATATAGTCATGATCTCTACGATGATACCAAAGCACGATATATAATGTGTATAATACGTCAGGTAGTGGACGACACATGGGCGAAGCTCGTAACGGTAGCACCACCCTCGCGTTATAACCGAAATACATTATGTTCTTTCCTCGAAGACCCGCTCCTCAATGCGACCGCCCACCTTGACCCATTGGTTAAGCAATTATATCACGGTGGTGGACAACACAGCCAGTCTCTGGCGCATGCTATGATAGAGATGCATCATGTTTTTTCTGAGCTCTTCACTTAAGGAGCTCCATACCTCACCCGAAAAATGATTTTGGAGGAAACCGAAAGTGCTACCCGATCAACAATTCCACAAGCTAGGTATACTTTGGAAAATATCGTCACAAGAATGAAAGTCCGACGAATTTGGGTTAAGAAGCCCTATCGTTCAGAAAACGATTCAGCCAAAATGTGCTTCCTCTATCGTAGCACGCGTCCTCTCTCCAAACCCATACGTTAAAACACATTTTGCTGCACTCCAAAGTACAGGTGTTGAGAACAATGGGCTACTACCCTCGGAGTCCAAACATCTTGCGACTGGACTAGATGTCCACTTCCTATGGCTGAAGTAGTCACCTTGGTTATACAACCAATATAGGTACCTACCATGTATGCAAGACAATGAGTATATGCAAGGGCTGTGGTATATGTCACGTGTTTGGGCTGTAAATGTCGTCGTGCCAAATGTTCGGGCTGCAGGTGCCATCTATGCCGATGACTCAGAAGTCTTCATCGACGGCCACACCTCTTTTGGCCACAACTCAGCCGAAGGTGAGTTAAGACGTAAACGGGGTGCGGAATATTCAAAGTGTTGGAACTCGTGGATCGGTATTCAGGGCCCAGTGTATCAAGCTGAATACACGTATGAAATATGTACACCGCTACATCGTTAGGGAAACATGTACCACCAAAGCGCAGGAAACAACCCAAACATGTCTACATCCACTTCAATTTGTGTTTGACAACCACAACAGGTTACATCTGTATTTCCTGTATGTATAAAGGCAATAAAGAGGCAGCAGCAACGAACGGTATACTTGTATTTGTTCGTGACCGCCTCAACAAACGATGGACGTAGTAGGGTGAATCATGCAGTCAGACCCAGGTGACATATGAGCGCCTGCTTTACAGGTCGGGATTGGGTTTGTGTGGGTTTAACAAGATATCGAGAGGCATGCAAAGTTTAGTCCACGCACTGGGTCCGACTGTTATGGATTTGACACTTGTATCACGTTTTTATCGCGCACATACAGGTCCACGTCGAGCACAATATTCACGTATCCAGGTTGGTGTCGGCAGGGGCAACCAATATTAAAAGCACCACAACCTATGCACACCGGACGCCACATACCAAGTCGCCGTTGTTGCTATTTCCAGGCTTACAATAAATTCCTCGGCAGTACTCCTATGCCGGCAGCCTATGAAGACTGCATATCGTTTATACCAGGCTCGGTTAATATGTACCAGAATAGGCTCGAGTTCTTCCGTATGGTATTTATGAAATGGTTGTGGGCAGGGTAAACCATGTTTAGAATGGTATCCCTGAGCCAGTCTGAAGCGCTTCATCAGTGTCGCAAGCTCCGTCGTTTTGATAGGTCGTAGTGCGGCGGCTGATACGGTTTGATTTGTCACACACACATTATTCTTCATGTCTAGTCGGTTGGTATGTACTTAGGTCGGATAGCAAGAATCATCAATCACGCAAACAATATTCATCGACGTGGCCGATGAGAGCATACGTCTGCATCGCGCAAACATGTCGTCAATATAGCTACGTCGGCTTTGTCCCGAAATATTTAACACCGTCCATCTACTTGATACCTGGTATACGTGTTGAGTAGAAGACATTACCCATTTTCGGATCGGTCTACAACATTCACAATCGCTCAATGACGTTGCCCTTGTATCGTATAGTTATATTTTATTGCATACCCTGATATAAAATATGAATCTGCCTGGTACGTGATGAAGTTTGAAGCTATGCTTTCCTGACAAGAACAACGTCATCACTAATAGCAGACCTGGCACGTGTTGGGAGACGTCCAAACAGGTGCATAAATCCGACATATGGTAGCACGTACGAGGATAGTGTGGACGCTGTTGCTTTTTTTTGTAGACGAGGGATCTTTGGAATGTGGGTCGGATACCTGGCCGGGGAACTGGACGATATCAGCAACGCGAAACCAGAAAACCCTGCTCAGGACCGAACATATTTCCATATCCAGCTTCCTGTTGAAAAGCTTGGTTGAGTGACGAGAGGTTCCTAGGCAGGAGACTGACCGTGTTTGTGTCAATGGCCTTCGAACGTGAACAGCATTATCATTGGTTTTAGAAGGATGAGCGTATATTTCTCCTGACACTGCACCTCTAACAACAAATACAAATACGTAAGGGCCTTGCGTATCGTTGGTCTACTGTAGTAGTCTAGAACGAACGATGTGATGCGAAGGCAGAGTAAATAGACGCCTTTGTCAGAGCACCAACAATGACAACAATGACGACATATTATAATTCCAATTTCGTGAACGAGGGTAAGTGGCCTATTTATACATGGGGTTTCATGAAATAACTACACATCAAACGTCATGAAATACCCGGTGATTCCCAAAGTACGTGGAACCAAGTGTTAGGGTTAGGGTCGTCCATCCGCGACAAGTTCAATATCTAGATCTGCGTCGATTCGGTACCCCTGTTTGGCATGTATGTGCTTCAAATGTCACGAAGATTGGTGCTGACATGTAGAGCGGGTCTTACAGCTGATGTAACGAACTGCATCAAGTATGGCAACAGATAACGCCATTGTATGTGTCCCTACGGGTGTAGCGCGGACGACGTAGAAGTAATATTTCATTCGCCAAACCCGAAGCACCCTGTCACGTGTTGAACGATATATACCCCTCGAAACGTGTTTGCCCAGCGGTCTACACGGCAGTACCGAAGGTACACCACTGCAACGCAGACTACTGATGTCGGCAGCCCCCCGCGTTGGTGATTCGTTCGTGACGACATTAATGAGTAATGCTTCAATCTTTACATTATATACTATTCAATTTTGTCTGTCTAGGTTCATTTGTTGGTTATGTTGCGAACAGGCTTCGAGATGTAGACCTGTTACGCAAGGCATACGTGTCAACCGGAACTATTCGTGAGACAACGAACAATCGCCCTTGGCCGTCGCCCTTACAATGCGACCGACATCCAGTCAAACGGGTCGAAGATTACACCATTGTTTTGTGTAGGCTTTCCTGAATAAACTCTCGCGGTTGGCCTCTCCTTCTTGCAGGATCGAGTATGGAGATCGTGTCGTCTTCCACAGCCTTCAGCGTTACTTATACATCGACCATATCGTCCGGAGGTGAGAACGGTAAATATTACCATACAAATATGTGCAGCTGTTCAGGACAGGTTCAAGTCACGTTCAGAGCGTGTTTTAACAACGTATTCGAACTCAAGTTTGCCCATAAATAGAAAATACTCGCGCGCTTCTGTCATCGACTGATCGTGCGCTTGCAAAATGTATAATATTTGAGAGGCCATGCTAACGGGCTCACAGTACCCAGCCCATTCCCGTTCACAGTTACCCCAATAGCCCCTTGAGACGTCAACGGTTGTGCCGGATTGAACAGTTACGGTCACGGGAAGACGTTGAAACAAACATCCCCGCCGGCTTGGTTATCGCCGATTAACAGAGTGTGTAAACATGTCTATCTGCGTAAATGTAGTAATCGGCCGTTTATACACGACTGACGTATTGTTCCTTGTTTCTGTTCGCATTGTTGTTCCCCGTGCGTCACCATTTTCCCTCCAGAAAATATATTGTTTGCCGGAGACATTGACGCAAGGTGTATAACGTGTGTTCCTTGTACCTGTTAATACGTCTTTTCCTTGTACCTGTTTTTTGGCAGCACGTACTCGTGGCATGTGTTTGCTAAAAACACTCAACCGCTATCATGAATACCTGAAAAATTACAGTGCAGCCGAATCGGCAATCTCCCTATCCATGCTAGGCTCACCAATACTCCGCGAATACTTACATCTGCGGATAATATTTTGTTTCGTGTTTTTACTACGTTTGTAGCATACATCTGTGATTCTCGCAGGCCCAATACTGCAATCCCATGTAGATCAGATGAACCATATACATGTCAACATTGGTTACATTTGTTTGGCCACCTTTCGCTGTTGAGATATACCCAAGTCATTTGCAGCAAACTGACCAGCGCATGCCAGCTTGTGCTGTTCTGATTCGTACGTACAGCAGTATCTCAACGTTTCCGTGCGAGCGCGATCTTCACTACACCTGTGGGATTATAGTTTCGTGCGGCGTAGGGTGCCAGCATGTCGCGCCTCCTTTCAAGCCTGGTCAGAGCCACCTGGTCAAGCGGCTACCTGCTTTATCTAGATGACTACCATTCACTTTTGTTTATTTCGCGATATGCACCTACTTGCAGACAGCCGCAACAACACGTTTTGAAGTGCTTTATCCATAGAGGTACTTCGTCTTTTACAGCAGAGACCATAACTGGGTGTATTGGAGGCCTTTCATATCCTTCACCTCTAACCCTAAGATTCCGCAGTTGGCAACAAAACAACATTGCAGCAAATCCGAAGATTCCATGTTCATTCATTGTGTACTGTCCTGGCGCCTGGCCACTATTCGACAGCTAACCAGCAATAATAAATTGTGCAACGTTATGTGCCGTACGATTAGTAGTTAGGTATACTCGGGTGGGGTATGCGGGTAGACAACCGTGCCCGACGCGTCGGTACATCATATGAAGCCGGCGACAACATACAAATACAAGTAAGACAAGCACGGCGGTAAATCTCTAACTACGGATTTAGATACCACAGATACGCCTCCCAAACTTTACCAAGTTCAAGAATACATACATTTATACAATGACCAGAATAGTGTGCCAAGTATCATATATTCAGGTTGGACGTGTGACATATTCCTTCGTTTATCATACGTAACGCCAGCTGTCACCTCCGCACCTTGACCTGGTTTACAGCATGCCGCATGAACGATAAACAGGTATGGAGTATATCCAACATGAAAATAGTACCGATACCTTCGGTACGATCTTAAAGCGACCTCATACGTTATCGAAGGTTTACCAAGTTAAAGAAGGAGCTCGGATATTCTGCTAATACTTAGGCACGAGTACGTAAAGCGTTCCGCCAGAACCATACCCGGGTAAATATATTCGAGTATGTCTCACCTTCCGAAACCTTGAAACAAGGGGAGTTTTATCTTCCAGTTGTCTGGAAGCTAAAAGGTCGGAAAAGTCACCAAACCGTCGACGGGATATGCTCTGGTTTCAAATACAGTAGTTTCAAACTTAACGTGTGATTTGATGGGTACTCTACGAACGTCGCTAACAGGTCCGCAAATATCGGACGCCGACGAGTCGTCGTCTTACCGCATACATGTTCGTTTAGCTCGAAACCAATTAAGACAACAATAGCACCGGTACATTATTCGGCAATTCTTCAGAAAGGATAGTCTCAATATCCGCAGACAAATCAGCAGATACATGTCAACATGGTGGTCTTTACAAGGGGTGCACAGCTGTCGTTTTCGTGGGCAGATTATATTTCGAAGAATAGACTATACGGCGTTAAATTGTTTATCATCATATTTTAACACGACCAAGAGACGGTGCTAACCATTACGATACTTGAGCGGCATGATGAGGGAGCCCAGGCATAACTGAAGTGTAGTGTAATTAACGGAGGATGGGGTTCCCATTGCGCACCACGTAGTTTCAACCTTTCGAACCCTCAAGTAATATGCGAAATAGTGTGCCTGCCCCTACCTCTGTGGTCATCATAATGTAATAGATGTATACTCCCGGTCTATGGGCAATGGTGTGTCTATGAATCTGCTCGCTTTTGGCACGGTATGCTATTGAATCAACTACCAGTATTTGCTTGGAGGTAGGTGTTCCAAATCCCGCTTCCGCTTACGTTTACTGTTGCGTGCCGACATTCGGCTGTATCAGTGATACACATTTGAAGGTATCCACAGGCTTCCACGTTACAAATTGTTGAACGCATGACTTGCCCCCCCCCCCGTGCAGGGTTGGCGTCGGGTAGCAACGACGCTGTAAAACACGCCACTCGGTGCGTGAGCTAGACAACCAGGGTGCCGTTTTTTTTGTTATTTTCTTTTGGCGGTGATCAAAGCTGGCAGTCGAGTAGATCATTTGTGCGAGGTGGAGAACCTTTGCTCCGCACAAGGGGAATGATCGTACCACGTAGTGTTCATATGGTAAGGCATCCGCGAGGCAGTTACATAGTGCTCCCATTGCTGTCTCCGGAAGTGGCCACACCAGAAATTTAATTACCTCATTGAAGCTGTCGTCCATATGCAAGTCCGCCTCAGAGGTGGTTCTTAGCAGGATGCAGCTCACCGTCCATGCGACTCGCCCAATACCTCACGGCGCTTCGCGCTTGGTGCAAGCAATGTCTGCCTGGTTGGGGAAAAACACAACGCGCTCCGTCCCGGCATTGTAGGGATGCGAGGGTCTATGGTCATACGACTACGGCCGTGCACGACATGAGTACCCCCCCCCCCGTGCAGGTGCAATCTATGCGAACGCTTCAGTGGTGAATATTACCGGCGACGCCCATTTCGCTGACAATTTGGCGTATTTTCGAGGAGGTGAGTGGTTTGGTAAACGTTTGGATCGGACACAATACTACGCAGATATTCAATGTTTACTGCAGAACCGCCGCCCAGTAGTCGACAATCTGACCTGCGCCTATTGCTTGTTCTTGGATAAGGCTCGCAAGGATAGACACTTCAAAATGCAAGCCATACACGCTCAACCAACACCGGAAGGAAATTGCACATCGTTCAATGAACAAACTGCGTCACTACAGCACTAGCAACCACGCTGCCTATTCGCGTAGTAGCCGTGCTACACGGGTCGATTCAAAGATTCCGACCGCCGGTTCGCCCCTCATGATTGTGCTTGTTTCCATGGCGCGGCATTTTGCTTTGAATCACTCGACTCGACTTGACTGGGTGTACAGGGACTCGGTGCTGTATGCACCACGTCAAGTGCAAATCTGACATTTGTCTTGGTTGACGTGTTAACGTATTCCTAGGTTGGATATCATTCTTGACTCATCCCACAGAAGGAGCGCAGCAGAAGTTTCTGAGCTCCTCACATGAGGAGCTCGATATCTCACCCGACACATGACTTGGGAAACATTCTTTGCGCAACCCGACCAAAACGTTCAATGCGGTAGTAAAAAAAACATACCAGTAAAATAATAATAGTGTTTTGTGGTTACTCACGTGAGGAGCTCAACCGGTCAGAAAATATGGAGCCAAAAAGTGGTACCCCTACCGTGGGATTGCTCTCTTCACCAAACTGACATGTTGCTTGGCAGCCACAGTCCGGGGGGATACGACACTATTTCCTGTCTAACATCTACGTGGTTTTGTCCGTGTTCACCGACAATGTTTGCGATAGCTGAGGCTTGTCATTACCTGGGATCAGATCTCCATTTGCTCATAACCGAGTACCACTATGCACTCGTATAATCGCATATGGTAGTCCGAGGTGATCGTTGAACGATATTAGTTGTCACAGGGAAGCTGACTGGCCCACGTGAGTAGCACAGAGTACACCTGTAACAACTATCGATATACTGCAGAGAAAAAACATTAACGGCAACGCTATGCTCGTTTGGCCTGCCCAAGTTCCGCCGCCGCTTCGAGGTTAGGCGGGTATTCGGTATTCATTGTGTTAGCATTAATAACGCACTATTATTAGATTGTTTTCGTCGACAAAAGTCAGCTATGGTGTAGAACACTCTTGTTGACTGGATGTGGTGGTCAGATAAACGGTTTGACACTTTTGTTCAGCAGGCTATACCTTAATTTGACCTAAGTAGATGTGCTTTGCCTCGACATAAAACCGCTGTTTCACATCAACATCATTGCACCCAGCGCCCGTCCTGATTATTTACTACATGAAACATACCAAAGATATGTCACCGATTGTGAGAGAAAGATAATCAATACAACAATCACAACCGAATAGAGGAACAGCAAGTGAATTGTCAACATTCCCTGTACCAACACGTATTAAGACGAGCAAGACCCGAAGACCAGAATCAAAATTTACATCACGAAAACCATATCTGGATTGACATGTAAGAACCAACCGCAGCAACATATCAGAAACGTCGCACGAAGATACATGTACGCGCTGAAGATACATACATATATGCTGCACGAACAAAGCAGCACAAGGAAAAAAATACCCGACTTAAGACAGTAGTGGGGAAGACAACAAATAAACACGACGAAAGACAATAAATAAACAATTGTATTATGTGCTCAGGGCGGTGAGAGCATAGTGGTTTCGCTATCTGCTCTTCGCAACGCAGATATCGGAACCTGGCCACACTATCTGGCAAATCGTTTCTGCTCTCGGCAATAGCGGTGACAAATGTCAGCACTGCCGCAGCAGCTCTCCGCTCAGTGACCAACAGGACAAACCAAATCTAGCAGGAATTAATCGCTGTAGTAGCACACGTTACGTGTATTATTCGAACCGGTAGGTTGCCACATGATATATCATTTACTCAGCAGCATTCGTCGATAGGCGTATCGGTACGGCTCCCGCCACCGCCCTTATACTTGTCGGCACTCTTGGCCCCCCCAACTGCGTTGTGTAGCCTGCTATTCTCCGCGTCGCTCTGTCTCACCTTGCTGCCCAGCTGCTCGCCCCTTTGACGACACCCGACGCCATTTCCCACTCTCATTGGTGGCTGTCGAACATAACACCGTATTTACTTAGATCCCATTTGGACTTTGCATGAGGAAGACTTGGGCGCGTAAACCAAGTGCTTGGCGCACAGGCATTGGTGGTTGCGTACAACAAACTGCACACGGCGATTTAGGCTTCGTACCAATTTGGTGGGAATCAGGCGCCAAGACGAAAGCGAGCCTTGTTAATTTTCATTGTTCAGATTCCTACTGGTAGTAAGCAAGAATGCTCAAAGGGCACCAACAACGTCAGATACACGATAGAGCAAACTATTCTGGCAACCAGGGTGTAGAGACAAGAAATACATATTCACTTCGTGGAGTGGGTAGTGTATTCTTCTGGTGCCAGCACAATAAGCTATAACGTGTGCCAGCATTTTACGCAGACTGCGTAGTGCTTGGTATGGGCGTCAAAATGAGACGTGGTTGTCGGTCATAGGTCGTCGGAGCATACCAATAATACGAAGTACGTACACGATACACGTTCCCGAGGGATCATATAAGAGTGTCGCTGTGAGGGGCCAAGCTCAACGGCTTTGTCGGGTATATCTGGCAGCCACATTCCGGAAAGCGATCGACTGTCGTTGCAGACACGCAGTCCTTGCTCACAACCCAACTCAGAGTTCTGACCTGCACACGTCAATGCTGTTACCGTACGTATTGTCGCTGGGCCACTGGAGACATACTTCAATATCAGTCAAATCACAGCTGTTCCTATCGAATTCCAGGAGCCTGCCGAACAACTGATCACTTTCACTCGTAGTCTTCTTGCTTACACGTCGACAACAGTCCATTTGGGGATGCCCCCCTTAGTTCGAGCGAGGCGAGCTCTGCCCTTTTTACGGCCGAAATAATCAAGGTAGTAGGAGTAGCGTGTGAGTTGGGTGAAGCCGAAATGTTTCGCTATCCAACTGAAGAACGCTATACATTATACATGTACTTGAATATAACCACTGTAGACATACAGAGCAGCAGTTGCAAATGCGAACCAGCTCCATCTTATATTGAATAGAAGGGCATCACAACTAATATCTGCCCGTTTTAATAGGGTGTTTGCGCAGACCCAATTATGGTTTGGTCTTGAGAACAAGGCTATTCACCATCTTCTTAACCGAATCTGATATGAAAACGCTTGCGAAGACCCAAATCACGATATTTGGTTTTGAAGTGGAAATAAAATTCTATGAACTTGAATTCGCGACAACTAACGAAATGAAAGTACGGAAAATGGGATACCAACGGCTTCGATGCGAGATGCTGCTGCTGCTTCGTACTGCTGCGTGTTGCTGCTGCGTGTGTGTGCTGTGCGCTCTACCGCAGTTATGGGAAGGGTGTAAATCGACGCCACAGGGGCGCGTTGTGCAGTGAGCGCATGGGGCGTGCTGTGCGATGTGCGGTGTGCGTGTGGCGCGGTCACACGCCCCAGACCCTAGAGTATTTTCGCTGACTGCTCTGCAGCAAAATTGAAAAAAAGCAAACAGCACACAGAGCAGCAGCAGCAGCAGCAGCAGCAGCAGCAGCAGCAGCGTCAGCAGCAGCAGTCGGCAGAGCACACAGCATCGACGATGCCGCTGTACCGTGCCAAGCCTCCCCCGCATGTGGGCGCATGCCTTTGCTGGCCTTCGCGGCGCCGCTTCGCGTTGATATCGGCCTTGTTGGCATAGCTTGTGTGACGCAAACCATCTGCCCTCTGGTAGCCCTCTTTCTCGCTGCTGCTGTGCGCTGTGCGTACGCGCCGTAGATTATATGCGGGTTTCTTGTTCGTGCGAAGTGTTCATTCGCCCGGGGGCATCTCGGGTGCTCTTGGCTAACGATATATTGTTCTTTTCGAAACCCAAAAGACCCAAACCCAATCCGAAAATAATCTGGTCTTGAGGGCGTTTTCGGACGATTTTAGAGCGTTTTGGAACTTGTTTTTCGGAAGTTGATTATTTGTTTGGGACCGGGAGAATAGAAATTGACCAAACCAAACCATAATCTGATCTTCGCAAACACCGTAATGTGTGACGGGTGTTGTATCATTACAGTCCAGATGTTGATGTTGATGATCTGACAGTAGCCTATTGGCATACTGTAGACCGTGGTTCCGAAACGGCAGAAGGAGTCCGCAGTTTGGACGAAGATAAAGCAGAAAACACCTAGCTATGGCGCAGGGAGATAGCTAAGCCCGCGACCTATTGGACAATCACTCCAAACCACACCACGCTACGTCCGACAGAGTATGGCGTATCGTGGGTGACAGGCAACGGTATTGGGAGAGAAGGGTGCTAATATAATGCACAGGGTAGTCCTAAACACCCTCTCCGCGTTCTCGCTATTTAGAGTGTTCGGGATTGCTCCGCTGTGGATAATCCGTGCAATTATCGGCGGACACGAGTATATCTTCTATATATACCATAAAGGGTGGTGCTTTTATTGGATGCTTGTTAAAGTAATGTATCTGCTGTAGGTTTGTAGCGTCATACGCTTACAGGAAGCAATGTACAGTTTATGTTTTCCAAACACTCCCGTTACATGTGTGTGCCACGCATCAGATTCGGCTGGGTGGTCGAATGTTTTCCATTTGATGTATCATTTAAGACATCGAACGTTAAAGTCACAGCTACCATCCAGAAATAACGCGCCTTCGATATAGCTATGTGCAGAAGCAGTAGGAGTAACCTCCCATACAGTTGTACCCCGTGCGTAATAATCTATCAACGATGGGGGACAAACCACGTATTATGTGTGTGCAATGTTTGGAGGATGTCCGAATTCAGAGAAAACCACGGTAAGTGGTGCGAATCATTCCTAACCCCGCTTGGTGCCCTAATCGCGAAGGGGGCCCATCCAATATCGCACCCTGCTCCCACCCCCAAGTATTTAGTAGTTGCCACCAGAGGCCAACCACCAGGCACCCTGATCCCATCCACGTATAATATCCATGTATCTATCTTACACAGACGATCGAGCATAGCCACGAAAAAGCCAGACGGGCAGCCACAGTCACGAAAAACGTAAAAATAAAACAATCCCGACGCCAGGTTAAATCCAACCCGGTGTCGTACTAACCGTACACAATCGGACTGACCCTGTAGCCATATCAAGCCCTCGCTGGCCGCCGTCCCCAACCGTATCCCGCGCACGATCTTTTGCTGATATTTAGTAGAGGGGCCTACCTGTTCGAACGCCAATTTTGTTCTCTGAAAAATGAGTTTGTGTATTAGCCGTTAATAAACCCTCATGTCGCCAGCGCTTTTGCCTTAAGCCTTTCGTGTCTGGTGCTCCATGTTCGCGAATCACACGTGCAGACGCACACTGACTGTAGTCCGCAATCAATACCGAACAACTCAAACGCAAGGAGACGCCACACATATCAACTGCGCTGTAGTGATTTCGCCTTAAACAAATCGTAGTCAACCACTGGAGTAGTGAAGCTGTCTGCCTTGGCTCAACTTAAAAACACGCCGACTGTAGGTGTCAGCGTGTGTACATCACTATCGGTATATGGGGGGTCGTTCTTCGCATGTAGGTTGCAACTAAGTGTCCGTCGTGAAGAATCATTCACCAGTTGGTATATGCTACCACTCTTGTACACTTGATAGGCACCGTTAGATTTTTGGCGATAACATATTTGGGACAATTTCTTGAAGAAGTATTCTGCTTGTGTCAGAGAGTCTGCAATGATCTGGCGATCCACTGTAACACAAAACCATTCCACAGCAACAGCGGTGAAATGACTGCTGCGACTGTAGGAATACAAGGTATCGGTGTTCTCACTTCAACTCCCCAGTTTCATTCGGCCGAGAGACTACTCGGTCACCATGCCGTGTTGACAAATAGTGCCTTTTGTTCTACCGGTATGCATCGCCATGGGAGTGTTGGTTGCCTAGTCGATGCGAAAAACAAGTCGTAGTGTTTTTGAAGTCGAATACAAAGAATGGTTCAGAGGCACTATCTCAGCCTACTGGCGTCATCACAGTTTTGGATAGAGGGGCTTCTCCTCCATCATACAAAAATGTTTACCTTCAAATAGGCCGACTAAACAAAGGTACTCTGAGCTCACCACACGAGGGCTCCAGTTGAAGGTCCTTCGAACGATACATTTAAAAACCAAGAATTAACCCTGGAATTGATTATTTCTCCCCGATCCAACGAGCCAAACAATGCAACTACGAATGCTACGCTAGAGATGCGCCATGTAGTTTCTGAGGCTCCTAACTTGAGAAGCAGTTGAATGCATCGCCCAAAGCGCCACCCCACCAAAACTCCCATGGACGAGGGAAAAACAACATACATATTTGGAAACCGCAGTGGTATTGGAACGAGGTCGGGGTTAAGGAACCCCCCCATTCATAATCTGTTCCATCAAAAACGTGCTACTAGTACCGTAGCCCGCTTCCAGCCGTCACTCACACCACTATTATATCCCTTCGGTGTGATCAAGATTCTTCTCATCAGTAAATCTACTTGAGGGTGGCTGCGTGAAATTTGTTAGCATGGTTAGAGGAAGGACCCGGTAGGGGTGGGTTTGTTCCCTAATTTCCGAGCTCCTCACATGGGGGAAGGAGCTCAATATCTCACCCCAAACGTGACTTCGAACAACGTTTATTGTCGCAACCCGACCAACATTTGTGGGCGGTAGTCTTGAACGACAATATGAAATCAACTATGGCACTAAGCATCAAGACCTAACGTGGGATGAGTCGTCAAGGATTGTGCTGTTCTATTCGTTGGGGCGGTTAGTGCTTACACCAGGTATTGCTCCTGTGATTTTAACATGATCTCCATATATATATCTCTGTAACTAAGGTATTTCATGGATGTGTGCCTGCTCCACTATTTCCCTTTTGAATTGTGAATATTAATAGTCCTGTGTTTTTGCAAGTCGTTCAAGATGGGCCTGTTGTTGCCCCCCTACTTCTACTTTTTACACTAGGTGCCCAATGCCGTCCGCGCTGAACCCAAGCTCCGCTTCGTAACGAATCAACATGTTTTTTCTTAATGTGATATATTCCGGGTGGTAACGTACTGACAGTGTAAGCGCCTGGCTTAATAGATCAACTCAGAGACTATCGCGTGCCTGTTTACGTTCTCTGCGACAACCCCCGAACGACTCGCGTTTGGCGGGGTGTTACTGGCCCGAATGAGTGCCCTAGTTGCAACCCTGGAGGTTGTACTATAACCCAAGTCCCCCCGACAAACACGTATCCTTTTCGCTGCCACTATTGCACGGTTTTGCGAGTACTATTGTGGCAGTAACGTTGTCAAGTGAAACACCTTTTCGTCGGTGAGAAAACTCCTGAGGTACGTTGTCCTATCGTTCACCTGAGTCGTTATACAGAGCGATATCTCAAATTGGCCAGATGCGTATGTCACAACCTCGTGCGTACTCCGTTTTACATCGAACACCATTTTTACCGCATGTCTCCCCCTATTGTGATACCAGCCAGGATGCAAACTACTACCTCCGCCAACGTCTGGAATGGCGACGTATCCGCGTAATACCACTTTTCGAATACAACGAAATATTTATTTACACCCAGGGATATTCGGAGTCACGGTATTCTCACCCCCACACCCGGCAACCACAAATTTTTATCTGTGGACGTCCGCTCATCACGAGTCATGCCCACGAGGCGAAGCTGCTATATTATATGGGTCTGGTTTTCGCAACCAGTATTTGACAGCATGCATCCGTTCGTCCCGACTCACCGCTAGGAGACGAAGCTGCTACGTTATAAGTGCCAGAGTTTTCGCAACCGGTTTTGGACTGCATGCGGAACCACTCCGCCACCTCTTATTTCGAAAACATAAAACGGGCGGTCGAACACACTTCCCTTTACTACAATTTTGCTCATACCGTCAAGCGTGCGGTTGAACACATTTTATCATTTTATGGTAACTCGAAAGGCGGGTGTTCACCACAACATATTTGTGTACCATCCGGGAACATACACACCCGCGGCCGTCTCATCCCCCTTCCGGACCGGGCCCGAATCATTAGCATGGTGGTTTGTACCTTTACTGGTATGTGCATATATATTGTACCCTATTGTCGTTTCTTTGTTGTAACCCATTGTCTCACCCACGATAAAACGATTCGAAACTGCGTGAATGCTTTTGAGAACCCCCCCCCCTCCGTCCGTCCGCGTATTGACTGGGTTGGAGTCCGCTCTACAACACAAACCTATGCTTGACCGTAGATATTGCGAGGTAACCTATAAATCGATGGGGGGAAATGATATGGCAGCGTGGCACCCTTATCCATACCTACAGCTAACCTGGTGACAATTCACGTACTGGACACTACCCTGTATCGACATTGCCTGTCAAACAATACGTTTGTCTGTAGGTCGCTCCATTTGAGTTGGGTTGTATGCCTCACGCCACAAAGGGAGTACCCGCCGTCGGATATGCTATATTTGGGAAACAGGAGGAAGTCCATGTAGCACCGAAATTTTATCACAAAGCAGTACAGAATGCTTCGCGTTTGTGGCGTCCGTGTGCAATGTTACATTGGATTATAGTTGCTTGTTGTACATTCAGTTTATGTATAGTTTAAGCTTCGTCGTCCGTTTTACGACTAAGGTGGTGTTACGAAGCCACTCGTGAGCATCGTACCAAATGCGTGACAACTGATTGTCGTTCAGACAAAGTCAGGACAAGGACATCCCACGTATATCTATGTCGTATATGAATCAGGCGGTCGAACACTCTTCCCTCTACTACAACTTTGCACATAGCGTCAAGCGTGCGTTTGAACACATTTTTGCATTTTATGGTCACTCGAAAGGCGGGTGTTCACCACAACATATTTGTGTACCATCCGCGAACATACACACCCGCGGCCGTCTCATCCCCCTTCCGCACCGGGCACGAATCATTAGCATGGTGGTCTGTGTCTTTATTTGTGTGTGCATATATTTATGCCCTATTGTCGTTTCTTTTTTGTAACCCATTGTCTCGCCCACGATGAAACGATTCAAAACTGCGTGAATGAACTTGAGAACCCCCATTCAAAACTGCGTACCCCCCCCCCCCCCCCCCCCCGTCCGCGTACTGACTGGGTTGGAGTCAGCTCTACAGGACAAATCTATGATCGACCGTAGATATTGCGAGAGCAACTATAAATGGATGGGGGGAAATGAGGTAGCAGCGTGGCAACCCTATCTATATCTACAGCTAACCTGATGACAATTCATGTACTGGACACTCCCCTGTATCCACATTGCCTATCAAACAAGACGTTCTAGGTCGCTCCATTCGAGTTGGGTAACAGTTGTATGCCTCACGAATACCCGCCTTCGGAAATGCTATGCCTGGGAAACAGGGGGGAGTCCATGCAGCACCGAAATTTCCTAACAAAGCAGTACAGAATGCTTCGCGTTTGTGGCGTACGTGTGCAATGTCACATTGGATTATAGTTGCTTGTTGTACATTCGGTTTATGTATTGTTTAAGCTTCGTCGTCCGTTTTACGACTTAGGTGCTGTTAGTGCACAACATGAGTACACCCCCCCCCCCCCGTCCGCGTACTGACTGGGTGTGAGTCCGCTTTACCGGACAAACCTATGTTCGACCGTAGATATTGCGAGAGCAACTCTAAATGGATGGGGGGAAGTGAGGTGGCAGCGTGGCACCCCTATCCATACCTACAGCTAACCTGATGACATTCATGTACTGGACACTACCCTGTATCGACATTGCCTACCAAACAAGACGTTCTACTGTAGGTCGCTCCATTCGAGTTGGGTTGTATACCTCACGAATACCCGCCTTCGGAAATGCTATGCCTGGGAAACAGGGGGGAGTCCATGCAGCACCGAATTTTTCTCACAAAGCAGTACAGAATGCTTCGCGTTTGTGGCGTACGTGTGTATGTCACATTGGATTATAGTTGCTTGTTGTACATTTGGTTTATGTGTTGTTTAAGCTTCATCGTCTGTTTTGCGACAAAAGTGCGGTTGCCAAGCCACTCGCGATCATCGTACAATATGCGTGACAACTGATTGTCGTTCAGACAAAGTCAGGAGAAGGACATCCCACTTATACATATGTCGCATGGTGGAAAGCAGAGGCACAACTGCTGGACTTGCTTTACCACCCTACCGAACTCGCTTATGGCTGCTGAGGTTTCTAACAGCCTTGCGGACTCGCCTGCTATATGGGCTAGTTCACAGGAACTCACGGGACACCTTTTACAGGAGTCGGCGTCCTATTCCCGATCGTAGAAGCTCTACTGCCACCTATATTCCCGTCACAAACATTGGCAAACAGTATCTACCATTGAACCACGGATTGTCGGTTTCTTTCCGGGTGGGCCCCGGTACGGGCTTACCGACAAAAGCATCATTCCACACACCATAAGAAAACACTCCCTTGCCGGGCGACGTCGTTCCTACCTTTGTGTCGAGAACAACTGTTTCCTCTGAACCAGGCAGCCTAAAGGATGCCCACCTACCGCAGGGTTGTGGGTGCAGCCCCTGCCACCGTTTAACACGGCCAACATGTATGAAACATGGGCGAAATACAGGCTGGTTCGAACATCAGTTTATTGCCCTGTATCTTGTCCACTGCTAACGCATCTTGAAATATTTACTCGAGTATTAAATGTTGTTGTATCAAATTGGTTGCGATGAATAGGGGAAAAGGGTGGTAAAACGATGTTTGTTCGTTAAGGAACTCGAATTGGCGCTGGCGCCTAAAAGGTGTCCACACCAACCCAAAGCCTTGCAAAATATCAACAACAGTGAGGCGTCTTTGGTGGAGACAACTATGTTTCTAGTCATTTGTTTGCCTTCAGACGAATCGGTTCCGGGTATTTCGCACCCAAATATTGGAATATTTACATGCGCTGGACCAAGCTCAAGGTTTAGTAGCACCCAACGTTAATCTTACACAGGTACTAGTATAGTTCAAAAAAATGCCGTATTGTTCACACCTGCACTGCACAAATATCACAATCCACGGCGTTTGAGGCAAAAAGAGTATGAACGTTTCACACGTGTTCTTTATGCCCTTGTGAAACCGTTAGCGAATATTTCGCAGTTATAACCTGAGCAGTATGAGACTCACAAAAACACAAATATCCCCCAGGAGTAAATCATACTGTTGGTATACATGAGGGGACGAAACCACATTCTGTAAAGGCTTGCTGGGGCTCAATGATAACGCGTATCACAATCAGGGTATATGGCGGATGTTTCACAGAGGCCGACTCGCCCCCCCCCCCCTGACTCCGCGCGTGCCCGAACGCGCCGAGGATGTTAGCAAGACAAAGTCGTAGATGCGACCTTTCTGCGGAGGTGTACGTGATGCGATGCAAATATAACGGGGGTTGGTGAATACACGCATCTGGAATCAGGTGCGGTGAACTAACACATTATGTCATACGGCACACGATTCCCCATGCGGCACAAACGTGTAAGACAAAAGGCAAAACACAGGTTCACGCAATGGTCCACAAAGTTATGCCAATGCTGACCTAAACATGCGTCGAACATCGCCATATTTTTGTATCGTTTTAATCTATATCGCCCCCCTTTCCTTTTCCGTTTACTCTGTCGAGGCTAGTTTGAGGTGCCGTTGTAACCAACTTGCACTTGAAATTGCAGCCCCAGTAACCACACTTGTTACCATATACTAATCACTGGAGAACGTAGAAGATTGGATACTCAAACCATTCCTGCTCGCACGATACGATATGATACAACGAGATAAAATACAGCACAGCAATTCTAAAAGATGCCAAACGAAACACAAATGGGGAAAACTACGGCACACACTTGAAAAACGATACGAGGCCTTTTCGAAATATAAAACAAAATGTTCGGTAAGTAACAAGAAAATATAGCTATCTTCCACATCGTAAATGTTTGGTGCTATATACTACGGATTGTAGACAGGTGCTACGAGGGGGGGCGGTTTAAACTCACACCTTTGTACAGTGTTTGCTGATGAGAGGCTTTTTGTTAATGGGTGATTTTGGGTATTTGAGCTTTTTATTTTGCGACATGCGTCGCCACGTGGGACTTTTAGTAATTCTACTATACCATACTAATACACTGTTGCAATACTCTGGGACAAATTACGTGGGACTTTTAGTAATTCTACTATACCACACTATTACACTGTTGCAATACTCTGGGACAACTAGATAGGTTTGTCTCCATTTTGGAGCAAGGTACGGAGACACTCGCTCTCATGGCGTAAACGCGGTACTTGAAACGATTCCATCCCGCACTGGTCTGTACCACGCCTACCTACAGTATGTGTGCGAGTACGTACGATAGACCCTTGAGATGAACCACGTATTTACCAAGAAAAAGCGAAAACAGCACTCAACCCTCCGGGATATTATAAAGCACGGCCGAGGCCACCCCCGGAACCACTAGGAGGGCCGAGAAAGGAGAAGCAAAAACACCAAATATGGTACCAACAGGTGGGCCTCGTCACGAGACAAATCCAACACCACGCAATCGTTGTCTTGAGACAATCCTTGGATTTTGTTCCAGCCAACTTTTACCTATGAATAGCTCATTTCGGTTCCAAAATCAATATGGCATTCCAACGCCTACCGAAATTGTGGCGATAAGCTTGAACCAGCCAATGTAGCCGGCTTCGGTTGCCGTGTTTAAATAAGATGTGCTTTTAAAACGATCGTACGACTCGCAGGAGCCATCTATGTCGAAGACTCAACTATCCACCTTGACGGGAAAACCAAATTCAGCAACAACTTGGCACAAGGTGAGCTAGCCAGGCGATCTGTTTGCTCGCTCCGATTTAGGCGGGATGTCAACATGGTATTAACTCTAGTTTATCAAGAGCACCGGTCTAACGGCTGAATATGCCTTCCGTTAGAGAATATTTACTTCCGTTTAGCCTATATATTCAACTAAGGTGTGGGGCAATGTCTGCAGCCTATTCCATGTTTCTTTTTCGTCGCGTTCGCCGGAAACAATTATATGCCTCCCTTTTAATCGCTGCGTAAGTTACGAAAATAATTAACCCGCCTGACGTGTAATGGCAGTTATGCCTTATTTTCACGTTGTATTGTGTTTCGTCGGATTAGATGCGACATCAGCAGTGTGAACACTTGACCCCGCTTATAGCGAGACTAAGGCGCACACTACAGATCGTGGGGCCAAAAATGTCGGCGCCACCACGTGAAAGAACCCGAAAGTCAACGCTATCGTTACACTATATATACCCCATAGAAGTACCGGCTGGTTCAAGCAAATCTCGCAAAACTGACTCTGTAGCCAAAGTTCACGCTGTTTCTTTTAGATGGACTCTGAATTTTGCCAATCAAGTCGCCGCCAATCTGGGCAAACTTTGATTGTTTGTTTTCGTCTGACACAATTCAATTTTAGTGTTGACTTTATAAGATTTGGGTCGAAAGGGGTCCCAAATTTTCGGGGACGCAACAAAATAATAATAACCGAAGAACCTTTCGGCAAGGACATCGCGAACTCGTGCGCGAAGGTTCAGTGCATTTAATATAGGAACACAGTGGTTAATGCGACCTGCGTTCGGCATAACATCTTTATTCCAACATCGGGTCGCAATTTATCATTGTTGGCGATAAACAAGACGTAGTATTTGATCATTCGCGGTCGAATGTTTCCAATACTTGCTCAAACCTCCGTACCAACATGTCTTGTAGCAGAACACAACATGGGGGAAAATCACAATTCTAGATATCGCGGAAACGCCTTACTATGATTGGCCTCTGCCAAGGCCTGTGATTGGTGGCGACACACTTTTGGCGGTAGCTCAAGTCCTAGGCTCTTTACAATGTAAACGGCTACGTCACCCCCTTCCACTTTTCATGGCGGTCAGTGTGATAACACGTTTATGGCATTAGAGTTGTTGTGTGGCCGACTAAAGTTTCGGTGTTATGCTTGAATCAGCCTATAGTTGTTCTCAATATTGTCCTGATCGTCTTCCCTTTTGGACGTTTTACCCCGTCCCGGCAATGTCGGGATGCGAGGGTCTATAGTCATACGACTACGGCCGTGTATGTAACTGAAGTACCTCCCACCTCCCCCTCTCATGTTTCCTTGTGTTTTTCCAGGCAAGTTTTCATGTGAGTAAAATTTTCTGAATATGCACTTCGAGAAATATTGTTTGTTCGTGTTTCTTCCAATCGTCCTTCCCCGTCCTATTCTGTCGTGTTTGGAGGCATGCTACGGTAGAGGAGCACTACGTATGTTTTTTCTGAGGCTGTTCACTTTAGGAGCTCTATATACCTCACCCTTAACCACATTTTGAAGGCAAGGTAAGTATAAGTGGTATGTATACCCGATGGACAATCCCGTGGCCCACTGTAAGTATCAAATGAATAAATGACGGGCGGTTATTTGGGGGTACGGAGCCCGATCATTCCGAACACGGTTCAGCCAAATAACGGTATACCTCTATCGTAGTACTTGTATAAGATACACTTGTGTTTTTGTTTTGTTTTCCAGATGCATTCGTCATACGTATACTCGCTGTATTGTGTTTCGTTTGTCATTGCTTGTGGCTTGTCTGTATCGAATTGTGGGGCCACACGAGTTGTATTACCGTGGCAACTATACACCAACACGGATAGTAAGTAAGTGGTCTATCTTTGTATATGAGTTCAATGATGCGATGCTATATGAAGACAGCATGCCCACAGACTCATCGTAGTGCGGCCAGGGGATATAGCTCGTGCGTATGCTATCGCACAGGTGGGCGTGGCCAGATGTTAAAACGGGCTTGACACCGAAGCAAATATTTACATAGTGGGGGTCTTAAACGCAGAGAGTCACCATACAAACCTTCTCAATAATATGTTGTCGCGTAGGTGGGCGTGGGAGTTTGGCCAAAGTGTATGACTTGGAAATACAGGACGATAATAGCAACCAAGATCCTTCTTCATTGAAAACATTTTGCAAACAGTCATTTGACTGCTTAAGGGAGAGAGGCGTTAGTACACGAATTTCACAGGCGAAACGCGTATTTCAGTTTTTAACGAAACACGTTGGTAGTTAAATTGACTCGCGGGTTTCCAAACACAGAGGCCCTATTGTACAGTCTCGGTAGCCGCAGAACATGAGCAGTTTCGACGTAGAAGTCAGGCCATGACCCGCGTCACGATAGAGGTAGCGTGTTTCGGCTGAAATAGGTTCTAAGTGACCGGGCTCGTAAGCTGAAATCGTCGGAATGGGGTCATTTTTGTGTTGCACTTTGCTTCCTTGAATAGTTAGGCCATGATATTGTTCATCGTGTATATAACGCTTTTACTTTCCGAAAAAATCACTTTTTGGGTGAGGCATAGAGCTCCTATACTATAATCAAGTGACCTCCCTCAGATAGAAGAAATAAAATGGCGCACCTCTACGGCTGGTAGGGCACTCTGCATCGCAGCGCGTGCCGCATGCATCATATTTCACGTCGGGCCTTATCATGTGCTTTGTATCCGAACACCAGACAAATCGTGTGTTACAGCTGCTTGTCTCTAGGGGCTGCAAGTCCATCGACCTGCCGTCGTGGTGCAGACAATGTTCGTGCTTGCTTGCGGTGTGACGTCGCTCGTTTTTTTCAAGAGACAATCAAACTCATAAATCACACAAAACAATACCAGCGATTGTACCATGTCCGCCCGCCATAGACGTGCGTTTTAAGTGTGGTTGCCCTCTTTCACACGACACCGAAGCGGATGCTCGATTTTGCGTATGCTGATCGTTGCCGTGGCTTGTGGGACGGCCCTTCCGCGTTCGGCGAGCTTTTGATTCAGTTTTTGGTTTTCTCGTACGACTTCAGTTTTTGCTCCTTTCAACGCGGAGTCACACACCTCTTTTTTGCTACCGATCTACAATAATCCCCTATACGTCGAATTGGGGGCAACACTGAATGATAAATGTGGTTTTTCCTCGCCGGCTGGTTGGAGACCAAGGAAAGCACAAAACCCATCAATTAAAGAAACAACTATATTCGTCTAGTCTAGACCAAACACACATAAAGCAACCATCGATCTACTCTAACCGACTCTAGAATATAGATTCACAATACGAGTGGATGAGGAAGTGCATATTATCCCCGCCGCTTGAATCACTTTATGTCGTTTTGTGCGTGTTTCTGTCCGCTAACTTGCGACATATCACGGGAACTCAGTTTGGGTTTTCCTACGTTTGGCACGCCAGCTTACTATCCGTCCTCACTCCTCGCCACGAGACAATCATACCTCAAATTAAGCTCCGTCGGGTGAGGTAAATCAAACCTCGTCAACTCGATTTGTACGGGGTGTTCAAGCTCGACGATTCGAGTTCACAAAACAACGTGGTTAGTCGTTTTTAGCCGCAGATGGCCGCTGTCTGGCGCATCCGACGCCGTGCAAATCCCCATATGGGACGTAGGTCGATTGCGCGGGCTGTGAGTTATTGTGACGAAATATAACCGGCTGCAAGCCAACTGCAAATGTTCAGCTGGGCGAAATTATATTGTATCAATAAGAAGTACGACCACTCCACCACGCAAACGTTGAAGTGTACGCCTCTGTTGAGAAAATGGATCGTGTCATCTGCTACAAATCACAAGCTGCTGCAACAAATCACTGCGGGGATGATACGAACCGGGTCAAGACCCAAACGATGCATTGTTGAAATGGCGCCCCGATTAACCTCACTGAAACATTATGTGAACATTAGACTCACCCGCAACGTTGGGCGTGGGGCGGGGTGATTAAGATTGTATTCGTCAGATAAAGGCATCTCTGCCGTTTGTTATTGTTTTCATGATTTCATCCCATTTACTACCTTCGCCCTTCTTTTGTCTCTCCTTCTTAGTCGTAACTCAGGTCCGGGGTCACTAAGTACGCTTGCCGTCACCCTCCCCACTACGGCACGTGCCTGGCAGATTGATCGCTAAAATATTTAGTCACTTTCTTTCCTCGTCGACTCGCGTCCAAATCCTCCTACCTTAGCTACAAGGGCGCTCTCAGCAATTTATGACTGGCTCCCTATTAGTTTTGCATGTATAGTGAACAAAATCAGTTCGGTGGGATTTGAACTCGGGTATCAATGCTAGTAGCATTTTGAGCTGGCCACAGAACCACCGGGGCGACCTGTTCTGATTATAAGAGTTTGAAGGCTTCCACGATGCTGGCACAAAATAGAAGTAATAACGTATGACTCGGTGGGCCTGGCGAATCACATCGATGGCCAGGATGACGCCCTAAAACATGCCATCAAGCGACCACCAATAATAAAAGTGACTCAGTTCATGACGAGCTTCATTACGCGAACGCGTTTAACGTCAACACCGCCTGGTGTTGTTTTTTATATGTTTGCCGTGGATGAGTAGGCGGATGAGTAGTTGGCCAAATGCTTCATGTCGAACAAACGCATGCCCTATCGGCAGTAGGTGGAAGTACGCCCACGCAATTCCAGCAACTGTTACCTATACCTCTGCTCCCTATTACTAACGAGTGTATCTCCGATGTCATCCATGTGGTACGAGCGATTGCTCGTTACAGGGTTACCATAGATGGTGGCCTCGTGGGTGGATTATACGTCTACTGAAGTTCTCGTTCGGCATTTGATCCTACGTTCGAAAGAGTTGTCGCAAGTTCACTTTGATGTGGCCATAGAAACCTAGCTAGACCGACTGTGGATGATATTTCCACTGCGCCAAGGCTCGGAATGCGCCTCGTCAAGTCCACTTGGTGTCATGAAAAACAACATTTGCCACAGATCCCCGGCGCGAAAGGTCTTCTGGTATAATATATACAGGACAAATGGGACAATGCAACGTGCGTGAATGAATTCGACAGGAGTTTAAGTTCGTCTGTTGGTAAAATACTCAGACACTCACCGTGGTACGTATGTACATGCCGCAGGTGCAATCGCCACGACGCAAGAAACGTGGGGCACCGAAACAGGACCTTGGGCTAAGGGAGGTGAGAACTCTCGCGGAAACAGTAAGCATTAATACTGAACCTCAGGTCAAACTCGTGTAGCTCGTCGACAAGCGTACCGGGGATTGTGTCGAAGATCTCCCGTGAGAGGAACATTTATTTCCGGCCCACTAATGAAGCTATATAAACAAATGACAGGATCCATTGCTTCATAGTTGGTTCACGAGATCCTTCAGGTACAAGTGACGCATGCTACGATAGAGTTGCACCTTATGTTCGGTGAGCTCCTTACTTGAGGAGCTCCATAAACCACCAAAAACGCAATTCGGAGGTAAATAAAAGTCCTACCCGATGAACAACCTCATGACTTAATTATAGTATGCACTGGAAAATATCGAAACACGAGACTGGAACACAAGACGGTTTCGGGTTAAGGAGCTCTATCGTTCAGGAAACGTCTCAGCTAAAACGTGCTATATACCTCTATCGTAGCACGGGTCAAATGTATACCCACACCTACGATCGTCACGTCCCTAACGGTGGAACACACTACCGTCAGCGGCAATGCACTTCACTCTCCTACGCCGGTTCGGCGGGTATTCCCCACGATCCGCGCTCGTTCACCGTCTTCTGTTAACTGGCATATTATGGTTCGGTCCGTTCAGTTTATGAGCTTTACTAACATGTTTTGTGTTTCTATTCAACACTATCTTATGTGGAGCACGCAAACATCGATTGAAAATATTAGAAAAGATGTGAGTCTCTGTTGATGGTTTTACTCGGCATCGTGGTCGACTTATCGCAATGGTTGCTCCCGTTTAACCCATATCCTACTTGGCGATAGCGGTGATGTTTTGTCATACGAACCAACACCCACATTACCCAGTAGTAGCATCGCGGGCTATGTTTCCACTGATTCGGAATGTTGCGTGCGACACGAAAACCACCATAGCAATCACGTACGAGCAAGTGTTAAGTATGCACCTTCTTCTGTGGTGTACATCGGCAACGACACCTCTTCGGCGTACTATTTCACTTACTTGGTGTTCAGTAATATCCGATTTTCGATTCCTTATGAACGATTGTACAGCCAGGTACTGTTAGCAGTACGGAGTTGGCTACTCGACATCTTCGCACGTTGTTGCGCATGATATTTTATTTCCCTCGGACGCTCACGACGGCTTGCTGAATCCTTCATAACATTATCTTTAAGGGACAGTGTCCTCGTCATGACATCACGGCTGATGATGGACCCCCCTCAATTGCGGGGTATGTCCGTAAGTTTTGGTTCATTCTCGATTATAATCCCGCTTGATATACCTGTTTGTGGCCAGGATAGAGGGAGCTCATGCCTACATGTCTTCTTATACCGGCCCTTATATCTGCCGGGTCCATAAAATGTATGAAATTCTACATGACTTAACTGCCTGTTTCTCGATATATGAAGTACATAAATGTGTTTCGTACCGTATTTAGCGTACGCAGATGACACAAAGGCCTTGGCGTCGACACACGTGCTATGACAGAAGTGCACCCGTACCCCACCCGAACCACAGTTTCGTCAATCGAAGATTCAACCGGATGACCAATCTCATGGCCTAGGTCGTGAACATTATCTGTAACTGAAGACACAATAGCACACCAAACACAAATGTATTCCGGACACCAAAAACAAATGTATTCCGGACACCAAAAACAAATGTATTCCGGCGATTGTCGGTCAAGGTGCCCGGTCGTTAAGAAACGGTTTTGGCTAAAAAGTTCCATTCGTACCACTGTCGTAGGCCGCGTGTTTGTTGCAGCTTTCTCTGAGTCGATGCACTTACTGTTCAGCCAGCGCCGGTAATTTCCGCTCGTGCAGTACTAGCATGGTTAGTGGCGAAGGTGCATCACGTACCATCATCCTCCCAGAGTTATGGTCTCTAGAAGTTGTATTAGGTGCACGAAGCATGGCTCCGAGGTCCCCCGGCTGGACTAAACTAAACACTTGCCTTGTCATTCGATTGTTCAACCCACTTGGTTGGGTGGGGACAACCACGATTATATCGGTTTCTCAGGCATCGATCGTTTGTGGCTTATGAGCAGTCGCGAATTCGGTGAGGAGGATACCTTGAATTACCGCTAAAACGTAAACCATGAGCGCCCCATCGCAATAGGATGTAATATGTACAACCGTCAAATATCAAGTTTAATTGCCATGCGACCTTGTTTTTATCTTCACATTAAACAGTTACTTATGTAGCTGTAGAACAACATCACTACACCCAATGTCCGTCATGATCATTCATGCTAGTTAGCTAAACCGTATATGGTCACCCATATACGACAGACGAAACCAAACATACGAAGGAGTGAGCAACGTAAGCAAGTAAAATGTCAAAGCACAGAGTACGAAAACAAAAGCAAAAAAGCTAACCCATAAGCTAAGAACTATTAGACAGCAAACCGAAAGTTTGCGAGAACCATATTTTGCTAAGCGAGTTATCGTCAGTATTGTGGATACAATACGAACTGTCTCCGGTGTGGATGAGATACATTGTTGCACTCCAGTAAGTATTTTAATATCTGTGGACGGCTGGGTGACCATCCACTATGATTTGGTGTACCATATGATACCAAGAGGTACGCGGTACCCAGACTGCTTCTTGAGTCGTTATTTCCGTGTGCGTTGATAGACGTTGCAGCGAGTCGTCCGGAGGCACTGCGCCCGTACCACAGCACTACAACGTAGCAGTGTACGGGAAACCTCACGCAACTTGACGTTTGCGCCAGGCTAACTGCTGCTGCGGCTGCAATCAGCATAGTAGAGAGCACCCTTGTGTGTTTACAAATGCATAGGCGTAGTGGGAAACAAACGCGTTACAACAAACGTGGAGCACACAAACACAGACAAACCCGCAACAAATTTATCTAGAGCGTTTGTGCCCAGGTATCGGTGCCCGCAGGCAGCAATCCAACGCCTTCCCTTGTGTACTCAGTCCTCGCGTCAGCGTCATTGTTACAATCCCTTATCATATTCCTTTCTTTCTGCGGATCCTAACGGCTCTCCCAGAAGAACCCCTGTTGGCCCAGTAGCACAACGGACAAAAACACAATCAACGGAACCGTTCGAAGTCGGAAGATCGGGATGTATGCTGTACTTCTGTGCTAGTAGGCCCGCCGACAATCCGCGATCACAACATCGCCGGCCTCGGCCCCGACCATAGACCAGCGTGAAAACACTTTCCCGCCAAGTAAGGGCGACACACGGTTCACATCAAAGAGAGCTTTGGAGTTAACTCGTGCCCTCATTGCTGACGAAGGTACACTGCTGTGGGCGCTAATACGATGCACCGGCTGGGCAAGCGCTCATCCAATTCACAGGTTCTACGCGTTTAGTCGGTCAACGGAAGAGCCTTGGTCGACCAATCCAGCAACTACCTTAATTTGTTCACGTTTTCAGCAAGAACCTCGGTCGCGGCGTGGGCTTACTTAGCCTATCCGTGGGTTTCGGTGTGAGAGTGAACCCGTGCTCTCGTATTTCTAGGTCACACAATCTGACCCCAATCCCCGATAATACAAGCTTAAGTATCTTGTACAAATAAAACGCGCTTTCCCGAAACTGCATCTGAGGAGACCGTTACTCCGTTTACGGGAAACCTATTATTTAGTCGATCAACCAAATCGGTTCCTTTCGCCCAAGAGAGGTGTTGATCAACCAAGGGTAGGGGCTATGGTGTGCTCCGATAGGGTTAGGGAAATGGTATGCTACGATAGGGTTAGGGCAATGGTGTGCTACGATAGGGTTAGAGCAATGGGATAGGGCGCTCGTGTGCTGCGATAGGGTTAGGGCAATCCTACGCTACAACAGGACTATGTAAGTACTGTGCTACGGTATGGTTAGCGCAATGGCGGGCTACTAAAGGGTTAAAGCAATACTGTACGACGACAGGGCAGTGGTTACCGGTTGCGGCAAAACTAGCACGTCCATGCAAATCAAGATTTTGCTGACTGATGGGCTTCGCAACTGGGGAACTCCCTTTGAATAGTATCGTTCTACCTTTACAACAGTTTATCGGATATACGGTAGACCTTGTCCATGGGGGTACTCATTGGGGATACGCGAATGCACTGGCTTCAATCCGTGTTCGCGTCATATACAGAGCTTTCTAGCATAAACTATGCTGTGCTCTATTCTATGGACAGTATATCATGTGACTGATCCTTTTCAGCTACATAAAAATCTTCTCTCCAAACATTGCTTTTCCAAAATATTTGTCCAGCTTCGACCTAAGTTTCGAAACGGGGTATTCCCAATTCTTCGGCAAGGGGAAATGATAGCGGTCGTTATCAGCATACTTTAATTACATAAAAACTCTCTGATCAGCCAAACGCAGTCCCAAACTATGATAGAATATACATGACGCAGCACCGTAAGTTGGTTGTTCGGAGTTTTTTTAAAACCAAACATGCGTAGTAAGAACCTGACAAACAATACAGACATTCCAGCTACTGTAAAAAGCAGTGCCGTCAAACAAGATACCCACTTCGTAGCCGAAGAAAATCTGGCACCGCGGTAGTCAGATCCCAAATATTCTATTCCGTTTTAGTTCAGTCGTGTCTGGATCCCGTCCCGGCTACTGCGGTAGTAGGATTCCAAACACACAGTACGGCAAAAATGTGCAGGCACCCGATTTCCTGCTGGATACAGTCCGGGGTAGGAAAAGGCGTACCTATGGATACACTACTTTAGGTAGGGCCACAGCTGTGATACTACTCAATGGGCGCAGATAACAGTTGGTGCACCCCACCCGGCGTCGAGTTGGGTGGAGTGTTCATGTCTTCATGCATAGAAAGTCGTCCCTCGAGCGTGGTCGACAATGAGGGCGGGCAACGGTGGGTAAGTGGCGGCGCACAAGCGAAGTTTTAATAACGCGCCCTCCGTAACGAACAAAACTTTGCCTGGCAACGGTCGGCAGGTCCGAGCAAGACCCGTGGTGCCCACCCGATCTCGGAAACACTTTTTCAGTAATTGGAAGCCTTATTTTCACTGTCCAAGCGCAAGGAAACGAAATGTATACTTTTGAATTCAGCATGATGTCTTATACTCAACTGTCCAAAGATACTCTTGCTTTTGACGTTCGCTCTCCATTGTTCTGTTGCAACCCTGAGTCTGAGGATAGGGCGAACAGATAATGCGTTCTTCCAGCGGTAGCGTCAGTGATGCGAGTTTGGCGTTGGGTTTGTTCACGCCGTTTCCGGTGCCCCTCTTATAATGTACAACACTTCCTTGACCCAACACACTGCACAAAAATACTACACCAGGATGAAGGATCGCTATTCCTGTTCGGTCCCTCTCTATTCGCCGTTGAAGGCACAACGGGCAATGCGGAGTCCTCAAGGCATCGACTTCGTTAATCAAGCCTGTACCTCATTGTCGTGGTATACGCCCATTATCAAACGCAGACCACATCCCCGACTGTGAATGTAGCACGGGCCAGGTGCCCGGACCAGTCATTATTCAAGTACAGCCAGGTGCCCGGGGGGGGGTTACTTTTTCAGCTTTCCGTGAATATGCGAGGTAAAACGTGCTCGTGTAGTATGTGGAGCGCACGATCAACCAAACCATTTGTATGATCTTCGTCCGCAGCGACCATCTTTCAACGCCCCCACGGTTCCCCTGTCTGGCCCCTATGCTGTTTACAGCAATATATACGGAGTCGCGGGCGACTTGGCACCCCCATAATCGATGGAATTCAAAATGCATATGGTCCGTGCAGCACACTTTGTCCATTTGTTTTTCAGTATCAATGTGCACTTAGCTCCGAGTAGGGGTATGTAGTCTGTCTTTCTAAAGAGCGAATCTCCAAGCGGCCATCTCTGAACTAATTGGTTTTCATTTCTAGTGTTCCTTGCCCTTTTTATCGTCAATAAACCGGAAAAAGTTGAAAGCGTTCGTTTGGGGGGTATACGTATGTTTTGCAAACAGATTACAGATCACCACCACGGATTCGGGGGGCTATGGGAAATTCAATCGGCAGTACTTTTAATTTCATTGTATTTATATAATTTGACGGAGATATCGGCATAAAACAAAGTATTATATGTGACGCCATCTTGATAGCTTTCATTGTAGAGATTACACTTCACGATTTGAAAAAAAAAAGGGGACACGCTCCCTTTCTGTTTGGCCTTTCCCCAGGTAACGAGGTTTTGTTGGTTCTTGAACACTAAACTTCCCGACGTATTCATGGTTTTGTCCATTTTTGTAGTTTTTTAGCCGATTTTGGCCAGATACTGGAGTGTCTTTCTCGTGACTGCCCACATATGACTTGATTTTAGTATAGAGGAACCATTTTGTTTTCTCGACGGTATTTGGTTCCTTTGGCTTTGGAGATTACGACGAAGTAGTTTTATTTTCCAATTCGACATATTTCAAAAGTTATTAGACGAAAACGAACTGAACACATTGAGCTGCTCGGAAGCATACTTCTCGTTTAGCATATATATGAAACATACTCAAAAGACAGTTCAGTATAATAGCTGTTGCAAGGAGTTCGCCCCACAGGATATCGTCAACTGGTAACGGTATTCCACTTGTGTTCCTGATGGAATGGTGGACGGTGGTAGTTTAGAGTATTAATAGTAGTAATTATTGTCTTCTTGAGTTTATTCCAAATTGTTGTGGTTGCTGTTGTTGTCTAAAACATTTCGGGCACAATACAAAAGACATCGGATGGGGCTCTACTATGCTACGTACTAGAGTACTACTGTAGTACCACACAAAATACAGCAGACACCCGGATCAGGCATTAAGCTCAAACATGTTATTCTGAGGTGTCGTCTATAAGTAGTACCACACAACAGTACAGCCCCACTACCGGCCATACGGTATGACTGGTCTTTATGTCATTGGGCTGCCTCTCACGTTGCACCCTCGCTTCCAAGCTTCGTTTCCTTGTATCGGAGCAGTAGAATCTGCGAAATACTCGAGCTACTCTTCGGTAGAAGTCATATACTTACCGCATGTATGAGCTTTCCCATGCAAAGAAGTAGCAGCTACCGTATTATTTCCAAATGTCGACCCACTCACTGTCCTCTCTTCATTATACCTGCAGGTGTCATGTATGCACAATCATCGGATGTGGGCATCGACGGTAACGCCACGTTCACAAACAACTCCGCTACGGACGATGGAGGTACGACACGACGCGTATTGCGCATCGCTTCTAACCCTGTACAGCAGTTGCCTACTACTTGCAGGACATCTCTTCTGCAGCAATGTTTTAATGTTGGAAAACGAAAACTGCAGAAGACACGGCGTTTTTTCCCCGCAGCATAAACCTGACACGCGCGCCGAAAAATGTCATAAATTCAACCTGGAGTAATTTGGCTCGAGGCAAACCAATAAGGCCTAATCGACGGCGCCTATTAACACCACCACGAGTCACACCACAACACCCCTGGGAGCCTCAATTGCAGTGGGTAGTTGCTGGCAGAGGACATTATGGCATTGTTGGGTCTGGTGCAGGAACAAACATTTGCAGGCAGACGCTTCCATACATTATCTGGTCTGTAATGTGGAATACGGTACTCGACACGTGCTTTCACAGGCAATATCTACCCTCCATGCGTTTTTTATCGGCGCGGTGAATCGGCCCTGTTCTCGTAAACTTCGGCTGCAAAGACACCAGAGTGCTGGCGAAGGCGGCGGAGAGGTTTTGTTTGTTCTACCTGGTAAACTTTTGACAGATACAACTACTTTAGGGTTTCTATTTAGTCAACCAAAGGTATACATGGTCCATTTTGGACCATACACAGGTGCACAGTAAAATCGAAGAAAAATAGGAGGTTTATGTTCTTATATTGTACCACGGTATGTTTGACATGAATCCAACCATGCATGGGTATGTTCATGGAAATTTCGTATAATGGACTACGACAGCACGTGAACCAGATTTCGTGACGTGATCCATGTATGGATTTTCCGCGCTGCCATTTCGGGAATCACAAGATTAACGACAGTTGGTGTGCTATGGAGTACACCAAGGGTTACGGTCATGCGATTGATTGGTTTGTCGCACCGTCAACGGGATCATGACTGGTGCGACGGGTCAATTGATCGATCGAGCAACTATTTTGGCATGGGTTTCCGCGTGTAGATACATGCATACGCAGTATATTGCGCCTACGTGGCTCAGAATGACGCAATAACAGCTGGAAAATATAGTACGTTGAATATATATAAAAAAACGTACCAAGCCGGTTTCAAGCCAAAACCGGCCACGATATGCAGCTGGCCTATGAGGGCCACTACATCAGCTGGACAGCCCGTGGGCCTCCCCATTGGCTACCCCGAAGCCGACCATGACGTACTATGACGAATGGGTCTGTGGCTTCGCTGTTTCTCGCTTGAGGTGTACAATATGCTTAGGTTATGGTGTGTATTTTGATACTGCTGTATGCAAGGCGTTCCACGAAATTGTTCCCACGGCATTGATCCAGGGCTTTGCGTGTGACTCGGATATTTCCGGCAATCTCGTGGTACATGTGACATTCAGATCCCACACTAACACGTCCCGCGAAAATTATGATATGCCGTTCCGCGCGCACTGAATAGTGGAATCCCGCTCCCTCACAAGCATGTCCCGCACAAATATATACATCCAGTTCAACCCCAAACCACTGCAGCATATTTAGGGTATCTTGAATCCCGTGCGTAAAGAGTGATGGAAACCCCCGCTGGACCCTCAAACGCCCAATATCCGCCGCAGACGGGTGCGCTTAGTGCTGTGACTGTTGAAGTGCATTCCAGCGCCAGATTACGAGTTCATCATCATGTGACACGGTTGTTGTCTGGTCATTCCAACGGACACTTCTACCGAACGATACGATCAGTGTACCCAGTGTCCCTCTTGATTATTCCTCAAAGAGATATGTAAAGTATATGGTTACAGATTGTGACAGATACATACATAATATTCGAATTTTCGAGCAAGGGGAGCAAATGAAAGTCAAACGTACCGAGCACGACAACAAAACAATCAAGCTAGCCGAGAAAACAAACACCTAATGCAACGACATCACGGTGTTCGCGAGAACCAAACATTCCCAAGTGGGTGACCATCGATAACTGGAGCACTACATGAAATGTCTATGGTGTGCGCCAACGACATTGTGAGAATTCGGTCTAATGAAGATGTATCTGGAGCCATGGTCAATGACTCGCTGTCTAATAGGATACCGAGAGGAACGTTGTACCCAAAATGTTGCCAGAGTCGTCTTGGCTGTGTGATGATCGACGCTGCAGCGAGTTATACAGAGGCACCCAACTTGTACCGCTGCACTCCCACGCGGCCGAGCACAATACACAGCTGGTGGCGTGCGTTTTGCATCGCTACCAGCTGCTGCTGCTGATGCTGCTGAAGACCGCAGGGTAGAGTGCGCACTACGTTGTTGGAAAACCAAACCACACCAATAGAAAAACACGGGGGGGGAAACCAACCCGCGGGTTTCCGCAGCGGGTTCATGTTCATACAGCGATGCCCGCAGCCAGCGGTTCGAGCGCCTTTCCTGAGTTGCAAAGTAAGCTCGTCAGCGTCCTCGGAACATCCTCGCCTTGGCCAACGCATTTATTTTGCCGTGCCTTGACCCTCTACCATACTAACCACCTTCCTTCCAGAAGTCGCTCAACGAAAACCAAACAACGGAATCAATATAAAACGAAGGAGGAAGATAGGTGCTGTAGGGCATTGTTTAACGAGCAAACGAGTGTAAGCTGCCAAGGAATCATCGACCACAACAACGCAAACCCTGGCTCTGGCCATCCCTCAGAGCAACCCACGCTGCCGTGAAGTAAGCTAAACGGGCGATAACCATATGGAAGGACGTCGGAGTTGTCTCATGCTAATATTACTGACGAGGATCTACTGCTGTGGGCACTGGTGCGATGCATCGAGGGGGCAAGCGCCCCTTCATTTGTCAGGTTCTCGGTGTTTGGTTGGCCAACCAACGTGGTTCATTTCGCCTCAGATATGTGCTCATCAACTGAGCTAACGCTGTGCTGTTCTACGAAATAGTTAGGTGTGTTACGACAGGGTTAGGGCGATGCTGTGCTAGGACAGGGTTAGGGCAATGCTGTGTCACGATAGGGCTAGAGCAGTGGTGTGCGACGATAGGGTTAGGGCAATGGTGTGCTGCGATAGGATTAGGGCAATCGTGTGCTGCGATAGGGTTCGCACAATGGTGGGCTACGATACGGCTAGGGATCGGGCAATGCTGTGCCACGATTTGGGAAAGTGTAGCACGTTTTGGCGAAACACCTATTCCAGTTCCAAAACTACATTTGCTGCTATGCTTTCGTTCGGATTTGTTGTTTCTTTACACTAGCACAAGTGATTTAGCCAACTTTGTGCTATGACGCCGATTGCAGCCACATTGATGCAGTTGGAGTATTAGGCAAATTGTAATTATAAGCATTGTATATTTGTGTAAGAAAAAGTGAATTGATGTCGTATGTAGGAGACGAGGTATTCTCCATATCAATAAACGTAGGCGACGCCAGAAGGTGGCGACGTACGAAATACCGGTTAAGCGGGATCAACACAGCATTTATAAGAATATGTATCCGCTAATCAGCAGTTGCATATCATCAACATATTGCGCAAAAGTAGTATCCACGACGACAGCAGCGACTACACTGGATGGTCGCCTCAAACAAAACAGGAGTGCGCGGATAAAGCGCATAGATATCGGAAGAAACAGCAAACTAAATAAATTTTACGGGTACCCCCCCTCCTCGTAGACGTGCATGATGCTACTGTAGTATACTACAGTATGTACTTAGCGCAGTTGATTTTTCAAGTCGCGCCGCCTGTGCTTAAAATTCTTAGACCAACTATCATGGGAAATGTTTGAGCCGTGATTTCTGTAGTTTTCAGCGATCTCCGAAACCCAAAAATCAGAACCATCTAGTATGGGCCAGGAAATCGTCGGTATTTCTGGTCTCCGTTCTTGGAGGGGGCAAAATCTACAAAACCTACAGGAACTGAGCCCAGTTCCTAGCGGTCTCTCCGGCCTCCAGGAACTGAAATATACTTGAATGTTGTGTATTGTCACTACAGCAGCAGTACTACTGCCCATCTGCCGAGTATATCTGTCACCCACGCCAAAGCATCACACGTACGGCGAGCTGTACTTACGGAATATGACTCCTGTGTAAAAGCTATCGCTTCTCCCTCTCATGGAAGCGATACCAGCAGCAGCAACGGCAAAAACGGCAGCAGCGATGGCGATTCGACGTCCGCGGCCAAAGCTCACCCATACTTGGATGCCGAGACGACGCTCGCGGTGGTGCGGCGGCCGTTGGCTTTGCGTCGTTTCAAGCAAACAAAACGAACCAATACTATACGGAACCAGTTTCAAACATGAGAAGCCGTAATAGATGGTCCTTATTTCTCATGCACATTTATCTGGATCATCAAAACTGGAAAAATATTCGCCAGAAATCACGGCTCAAATTGTTTCCCATATTCACTGGTCTTACTATCATTTATAGAATATAGCGCAAAAGCTAAACGGGCAAAATTAGAATTTCATATTCCAGTTGTGGTGCGCGGGACCGCGAAGAAGAAAGTGGGAAAACCTATAGGCCTTGTGCGGCGTTGCAAACTAGAACATTTGTCCCAATGCTGCCGACCAGCGCCTCGTGGCACCCACAGGAGAACAGACTACGATCGACCACCCGATCAATAGCTGCTTGTGGTTGTGGTCTGTGTGTGCTGTTGGCCTCTGTAGCCCGCCCTCTTGTTCGTGGAAAAACCTGAGCGTACTTGATGATTTATAGGCAGAGCACAGCAAGCAGCAAAGCACAACAACATGTATGGTATGCTACCACTATTGTTATAGTTTCTACTATTAGTATATCATTTGACGCGTGCTGCGGTAGGGGTAGCATGTTTTGGGCCAAACACTTCCTGAAATGCCCGGCACTTTAGCCTACGAGTGTCATTATTGTTGTGCATATGTCTCCTATGTACACATAGATCGTCTGTGTGTTGGTCCGCCTCGAATCAGAAAGCGTGAAGCTGCTGTTCGTTTTCCACGAATGATACCCGACGAAACTCACTGACGCCACCGCGGACACGCTGGCCATCGTTCATCATGTTACCCAGCCTGGACAAGATTCAGCTAGTTTGCCGCCACTTGGGCGATTGTTTGCTATATGTTTCTTGAACCTCGCCGGTCTACCCTACGGGATCTCTTGTGAACTTGGCTCGGCGTCAGTCGGCTCGTCAATGTTAGGGGTATTTATGCATTTTGTGACCCCATCTAAATGTTCTTTCTATATTCGGCCGGAGTGGTATTGTGCTGGAAGTGCCTCACGGAGAAAAACGTATAGAGTTACAGACACACGCGGGTTAAAGTCTACGACCGGCTGCTACGCACTCGCGCCCCCGTTATCTAACCTCTGTCCGGCTCTTGTAGGGTGGCGGACAGTCTTCGCCTCGGGTTCTTCGTGCCTCCTCTCTTTTTTCGGCTCATTCTCTTCATCTCCAGTCGTATAATTCTCTCTGCAGCTCTCTCTCGCCCTCTTGCGAGTAAGTCAGCTGCTGCTCATGACTTCGTGTTCTAATAGTCACTCACTTCCAATTTTGTAGTAAATATTCTTGAAAAATATTCGATGGTTGGTGTGGCTTTCGTTTTTGACACGAACTATAAAGTGGAATGGATTTGTACAACAGAGCGCAGCAGCAGTCCCAATCCACCCGGTGCTGCGAGAACGCGTCAGTGCATTCTGCGGGAGCATATATTTTCCGATCACAAACCCCAACGTCAAGGCGCGAATAGTAAATGTAGAAGACATGCACCCTCCCTCCGCCCTATGCTTTCTTTACCTCCCTTCAAGCCTGTTTTCCTTCCTGGCCCAGCTCGGAGGCGATAGGGCAATTAGCTCGTGATCATCGGTGAACGCCAAAGCAGTAGTAAAGTAAAAAAGTCACTCGCTCGGCACTGCGTGTTACGCACGACATGGACTCTATTGGTTGTATAGATAAAATTGATGTAACGTGTTTTGCGTGGCTGTATTCCTGGGCGCAGGTTGTGCGCAATCTTCTTCATCGTCTTCAAGGGGACCCTTTTGTCAAATACGAGTAAAACAAACCTGAGCCTTTCGAAACAGATATGGTTCATTTTAGTTTACTATTACTAACAACATAATATTACTCCTTAACGAACATGGCATAGCTCCAGTCCTAATGCTCAGACCTTTTCACGACCAACGTATTGTTTGTTCGGTATACAGTAATAATTAGGGACATTGTTGGTGCTCTTTGATCTGCAGCATAGCTGTGTGTACATGACGAACCGGAAGCACTCAGCAGCAAGAGTGTTGATAGTGTCCGAGCTCCTGTTAGTATCAACACTCTGCTGTGGCCGCGTAGGACGCTAGGGACGGTTGAACTTAAGCCCGGGTAGGTTTGATTGTTTAAGTTTGGCGTACTCGTCGAAAATCTCATCTAAAGTGGTATCAGCAGTTGGGCAAACTACCATTGATTAAAGTCGTCTTTAGTTACTAGAGGTATGTGGATTCGGTATTTGGCAAAAAAAGCGATGTTAGGAAGGAAAAGTGCACAGATGTTCCAAGTATCTTGGAGCAAAGTCCCGAGTATTCGAGATAAATTACTTCAGGTACTTCGTGTACTCGGAGTATTTTGGTGTTTAATACTTCGAGATACTGCTCGTACTCGAGTATTTCGGGTATGAACACTCTCGATACTGTTTGTGCTCGAAGTATTTCGGGGTCCGATACTACGGGTACACCTTGTACTCTGAGTACTTGGGCTTCAGTACTGCTCATACTTCAAGTACTCCGAGTATTCAGGCCGCTAGTACTCTGATACTCTTAAGTACTCGGGAGTACGAAATGTACTCGATTCTCGGAGTATACTCGGAGTGTGAAGTGCGTTAGGAGCATCGTTCCATCATTTTAAAGACTCGGCCGTCAATCCTCCCAGGTTCTGGGAGCATGTGACTGGCGTTTATAGCAGTTAAATATTCACAGATACTCCCATTACATCGGAGTATACCTAGAGTATTATCGAGAAATCATTACTTCAGGTACTTTGTGTACTCGTAGTATTTTGGTGTTCAATTCTCTCGATACTCGGAGTACTCCGAGTAATATAGATATTTTTACTCCGAGTACTGCTTGTACTCGAGTAAAAGTACTGCTCATACTCCCAGTACTCGGAGTATTTGGGCGATCAGTACTGATCATAATCCAATTACTCCGAGTATTTTGACCACCAGTACGCTAATACTCTCAGTGCTAGGAGTACGAAAAATACTCCATTCTCGGAGAATACTCGGAGTATCGGGTATACTCGGAGCCTCTGTGGAAAAGTGCGTCCAATTGATGATCCCGGGCCAAATGTTTTGCCCGTAACCTGCGCTCTCGAAAATACCTCATAAGAAGGAGCTGTTGATGTAAGGGGGGCGGAGCCCGATGAGGATTAATAGAGGCTTTTCTATACCGGGTTGAATGTGGGTGGGCATATGTGTATACGCCGGGGTACAAGAACGGACGCACACGAACAAAAAACAGTTATGAAAAGCGCCACAGCGTGCCTTGTTTTAAGGTGTTTTTATTTTCGAGAGTTGTCCTCCCTCGTCCCGCGTGGTTTCTTGAAATATCCCCGTGAGGTGCGCACTCTGGACCAAATCAGACATGCTTGAACTGGTAGACGACCGCTATGTATGCGCACCGCCCTGTACTTCTCGTGTCGAAAGCCGTGCCGAGAAAGGAGACCTAGGCGATAGTGTCTCGTGTCGAAAGCCGTGCCGAGAAAGGAGACCTAGGCGATAGTGAACTGTCCTAACTAACTGGTTATTTGTGCGCAATTGTGACCGAGATTTTGCCTTAGTGCATTCCGTGGGAATACCTCTTTCCGACAACGAACCTCCAAATATCGGGGCGCAAATATTAATTGCAGAGGACGTGCACCCTCCCTCTGCCCCGTGCTTCCTCTCCCTTCCTCCAGACCTGTTTTCCTTCCTGTCCTAGCTCCAAGGCGATATGCTAATTTGCTCGTGTTCATCGCCAAACACCAAGACAGATATAAATGGAAAATAAACTCGCTCAGTACTACGTTTTACGCACAGCATGGACTAGATCGGTTGTGTAGATAAAGTTGTTGCAATGTGCTTTGCGTGGCTGTATTCCTGATCACATGCTGTGTGATTCTTCGTCGTGTTAAAGGCGCCCATTCTGTCATATAAGAATAAATACAAACTTCAGTCTTTCGAAAACAATATGGTACATTGATTTTTTACAGCAACAATAATACATACTAAAGCCATAACATTACTCCTCGCCGAACTCGGCATAGCTCCAGTCCTAATGCTCAGACCTACTAACGACCGACGCATTGCTTGTTTGATATAGTCTTTAGGATGTGTTGGGGCCCTTGGATCTGCAAGGGAGGGCAGGCATAGTTGAGTGTGCATGACGAACCGAAAATGCTCAGCAGCAACAGGCTTGAACAAGATACAAATTATGGAAGTGTCGTTTGCTTCCGTGAGGTGATATTACAGACACTTATTAATAGGAAAAACAATATGAAAATCAAACACAACGTAGAGGAAGACTGAGAACGAAAAAAACGAGCAGGTAACCGAAACAAAACAATTCAAATAACGCAGAGCACCACATGGCTTGCATGTTTGTTCACTTTGTTCGGGGTTTATTGTTTACGCAGTAGATAACACCTATTACGAAAACAGGCATAACGGAAGGCAGGCTGGGATTGGCAGGAAATGATAAATTGGGCAATATCGTGGCTCGCTTGGTGTGTTTTGTTATACTTGATCCCAGGCTGCACCCGTTTTTCAGTGAAAGCCGACCGGGTATACCCGCTTTTGGCTGTTTCCCTTTTATTCACGTCGGCGTATCTAGGACCAGTTTGGAGAGTTCAAAATCGGGCGGGGTCAGCCAAGAATAGGGTGCAATATGTATAGAAGCAGCGTTGTGGACTTGGCAAGCGCGCATTTTTTGCTGGGTCTGGCATGACACCTGCACCTGTGTGATACCTTGAATGGGGATTAGGAGTCCATCTGTCATGTGTACATGTATACTGGTATGTGCTGTAGGGCAAGTGCAATGCTTGTAAGAACTACTGTTCTATACAAATTATATGGTTAACTGGGTATTGGTATTATCGTATGGTATGTTCTGTCGTTTATATTGTTGTTGTCTTCACATTATAAAAAAGTGAAACGAAAATACGGCGTTATAGAGTCTCTCTTAATTAGGATAAGCATGGACAGTAGTTGTGCTTGATTTCGACAAGGAAAGTTCTGTTTCGATTTGTTTTTGTTACGCCTTTTACATCTGCACTCCCGCTATCCGGACACAGTAACACTACGAATATGAGTCAGATTAGTGTTTCCGCAGTAAAAAGGGTAAACCTAAACTGGTGTGGGTGACTGGCGACTTTTAAGAACCCTCATATTCAGAAATATAGCGACATATATATTAATATGCTGTAATTGACGAGACCCTCCCAAATTAATCTACCTACTTGTTTGTATTAATATGTATCGTGCTAAACGTGCTCAGACTCGTTTTTATTTGTTTCCCATCACCCGCGTCCACATGTATTGGTTCCAGTTACGTACGCATTTTTTGTTTGGATATATTATCGGTGCTGCTTCATTTCGATCCGTATTTTATCTGTTCGACTCAAAGACGATGTGGAAACTACTGTAGTACGAAGCATCCAACATCCATCCGCATTTAGGGTGGCACCCAACACGAATGATAGAGGGGGGGGGGTATGGGAAACCGCGATTGTGGAAGGCAGGAAGAAGATGGACGACAGGTTAGCACGGCACCAAACCGACTACTGTAGTAGGTAGAATACGGTTAGTGTTTTGTTTATCTTTGTGAGCACATTTGGATTCCTTGCGCGTGTATGTCGTGCTTGTCGTTCATGGCATTGTATGATTGTGTTCCTGTCGTGTCTTGCGACCACAGAGCTCGATTGTCATACACAGGACACAGGACGAGTACTCGGCACGTAGACTGCGTTCTCCTTATGTGAACCGGTAGAAATATCGATTTCATGTGAAGAGGAGTATTAACCATAACAGCAGGGGGGCCCAGGGATTCGAATATCATACACCTACCCCCCCCCCCCCCCCCCCACCCCGCCGGAGGGCTCGGAAAAAAATGTTTTGTTGAACGTTTTTTTATGTGTGTACCGGTGTACGTGATTTGTGTGACAATACCGGAGAGATTCAAACCCTCACATCGAGTACAATACCACCGCAACATTTGCAGTATTTTTATGTGCTTTGTCTGGGTACGTCGTCCAAGTCCCCATCCAGCGGCAACAGAAACACACACAAAGCAACCGCTTGCAGTGTTCGGCTGCTGTAGCTGCGGGAAGCGATATGCTGATATAGTGCCAATATTTTCCCCGTACGAGCAAGGATGCTGCTGCAGCTCGGTGGTAAGGCAAGGTAACACCGGTACATCAGGTACCACAGGTACGCACATACGTACGTACGAGTATAATGATGATAAATGACAGGTAAGGTGCTCGTATATAGGATGTCGTATACTCGTACTCGTAGGATGTCAAGGTTTTGACCACTATTGATAATAATGGACTGAAGGGTACCACCGCTTTGTACAACAAACAACAGTCCGTGCACGTCCGCACGTTGAAACGTAAGGGTTGCAAACGCTGCTACTACTGCAGTACTGTAGATTGTGGTGCTCATCATGCTGTTGCTCGGAACGGAGGCACTCATGTTTGATGCTCTTCCAAGAGCTCATGCTGTCCGGCAAGTTCATCATTGAGAGCGTTGCCGTCGCCAAAGTCGTTTCCACAGCAGTTACAAACCCACGCCATATCCCCCAGTACTTATCGAGCAAAGCCTGCCGATACCACGGCTCTTCAGGACCTTCTGGTCCACCTTAGAGCGAGCTCGTAGCTCCTTCGTACCGCTCACTACTGCTACAGTCGCTGTCACACGCTGCAGCCTATATATAGGTCCTAGGTCGCAGTGCCGCCCAGTAGTATTGTAGCACTATGGAAGGAGGTACCCCCCCCCCCCTGTCGGGAGGGTCGAAGTTGAACAATTCGACGTGAGGTGTCGAAACATTACTTTACGGGCCCCCTCGATATCAGCTATCTGTGTGTGTGATCTTCATAATAAACCTTCCTTTATACCCGTCGACATCCGACGCACCTAGTGTCCGTGCCGATTCTTCATCATATAGAGATACATGTTATGTGGTCACAAAACTACGACACAGAGATACTACGCTGCAGTGCAGTAAGCAGAGCAGATAATGCAATGCCATATACGACAGGCAACACCTACCCTGCAAGCAATTCCAGGTGCATTAATAAGAGAAAGAGCAAAAAAAAAGAAAAAAAAAGGTAGCTGTCGCTAGGAACTCGCGCAGCAGGATTTTACAGTAGTAACTGTCGTCAACTTGTGTGCATTGGTGGGCATTAAACAGGAAACAGCGTGGACGACGTGCCCCGAGAACCCCCTGTGCCCTCCCTTAAGGCGGTACACGCGCATGATGGCGCAGGCCATGGCAATGAGGATCTGCTCCACTTGCGGGGGTTTGAAATTACTTGATTTTTGTATGCCGGGTCTAAAATGACTCACTTTTCGTATGGGGGGTCTGAAGTGACTTGCTTTTTGTATAGCGGGTCTGAAATGACTCGATTTTGGTATGGTGGGTCTGACAAAGCTTGAATTATATATGGAGGGTCTGAAATGACTCGCGTTTTGTACAGGGTGCCTTAAGTTACTTGATTTCTGTATGGGGGTCTGGAATGACTTCGTTTTTGTATAGTGTGGGGTAAATGACTTGAAATTGTGTGGTGTGTCTGAAATGACATGGTTTTTGTATAGTAGGCTGGAAAGGACTTGGTTTTTGTATGAGGGGTCTGAAATGACTTGATTTGTGCATGGGGGGTCTGAAATGACTTGGTTTTGTTATGGGGGTCTGAAATGACTTGGTTTTTGTATAATGGGCTGTAAATGACTTGAAATTGTATAGTGGGTCTGAAAATACTTGGTTTTTGTATAGTGGGCTGTAAATGACTTAAAATGGTGAGGTGGGTCTGAAATGACTTGGTTTTTGTATGGGGGGTCTTAAATGACTTGAGTTTGTATGTGAGGTCTAAAAATACTAGATTTTTGTATGCGGGGTCTGAATGACTTAGTTTTTGAATGTGGGTCTGAAATGGCTTGGTTTTGTATGGGCAATCTAAAATGGCATGATTTTTGTATGGGGGGTCTGAAATGATTCGGTTTTTGTGTTTGGAGTCTGAAGCACTTGATCTTTGTATAAGGGGTCTGAAATGACTTGATTTTTGTATCATGGGTCTGAAATGACTTGAAATATGTATGGGGGGTCTGAAATGACTTGCTTCTTGAATAGGGGGTCTGAAATGCCTTGGTTTTTGCAAAGTGGGCTGTAAATGACTTGATATTGTGTGGTGGATCTGAACTGACTTGGTTTTTGTATAATAGGCTGGAAATGACTTGTTTTTTGTATCGGGGGTCTGAAATGACTTGGTTCTTGTATGGAAGGTCTGAAATGACTTGTATGTTTGTATGGGGGGTCTGAAATGACTTTGTTTTGTATGGGAGGTCTTAAATGACGTGTATGTTTGTATGGGGGGTATTAAATGACTTGCTTCTTGAATAGGGGGTCTGAAATGCCCTGGTTTTTGCAAAGTGGGCTGTAAATGACTTGATATTGTGTGGTGGGTCTGAAATGACTTGGTTTTTGTATAATAGGCTGGAAATGACTTGTTTCTTGTATCGGGGGTCTCAAATGGCTTGATTTTTGTATGGGAGGTCTGAAATGACTTGTATGTTTGCATGGGGGGTCTGAAATGACTTGTATGTTTGTATGGGGGGTCTGAAATGACTTGATTTTTGTATGGTGGTTCTGATATACCTTGAATTATGTATGGGGGTCTGAAATGACTTGATATTTGTAGAGGGGGTATTAAATTACTTGATTTTTGTGTGTGGGGTCTTAAATGACTTGATTTTTGTACGGGGGTCTGAATTGAGTCTGTTCTGTAAAGTAGGCTGGAAATGACCGGTTTTGCATGGGGGGTTTGAAATGATTTGTTTTTTGCATGGGGTCTGAAATGACTTGATGTTTGTATGGGCGGTCGGAAATGACTTGGTTTTTGTATGGGGGGTCTCAAATGGCTTGGTGTTTATATGGGGGGCCTAAAATGACTTGTTTTTTGTGTGGGGAGTCTGAAATGACTTGATTTTTGTACAGTAGGTCAGAAATGACTTGAGTTTTAGAAGCGGGGTCTAAAATAACTTGATTCTTTTATGGGGTCTGAAATGACTTGGCGTTTGTATGGGGGGTCTGAAAGGACTTGATTTTTTAATGAGGGATCTCAAATGACTTTGCTTTTGTAGAGTGGGCTGTAAAATACTTGGTTTTTGTATAGTGGGTCTGACATTACTAGGTTTTTGTATTATGGGTCTGAAATGACATGATTTTTGTTTGGGGGGTCTGAAATGAGTTCGAGTTTCTAATTTTGGTACTTCGACTATAGGAACGGAAAAACTGCATACGAGTGTATATGAGGCGAGTAGAGTAACGGATGGGATTGCGGTGTGGTACTACTCGAGCCCCGGGTTCGATTCTCTGCGTGAGTCCGAATGCATACGAGTGTATATGAGGCGAGTAAAGTAACGGATGGGATTGCGGTGTGGTACTACTCGAGCCCCGGGTTCGATTCTCTGCGTGAGTCCGAATTCTTCTTGATATAACAAAATTCCGAGTACTCGTACAAGGGCCCGAATTAACGAGTATAAATAAAAATCAATTTGGAAAAAATTAAATTAAAATTCGATTTTCATTCACGCACCAGCACTAAATATTATGCCCCAAGATCCTAATATTTGGTGCTGGTGCGTGCGATGACCAATGAAAAGCGGATTTGAATATTGTTTTCTTCCAAATTGATTTTTTTCTTCTTCGTTAAAACGGGCCCTAACGTACGACGAGTAGTAGACAGACAATAACGATTCTGAGTGTCTGAGTTTAACGTAGTAGACAGATGAAATTCTGAGAAATGTTAAGAGTACGTCGTATTACGGGGGGCCATAGTAAATAGGACCACATATTGTTAGTAAAAATAGGTAAATATTTATTTTTTAGTATTAACCGTAGGTTCTATTTATTATGGTCCCCCGTAATAGTAGACAAAAAAAATCTGAGAATTTGATGAAACGTGCACACAAAATCAATATTTAAATCAAGTAAGGAAACGGCCATGGCCATCTTGCGACGGGTCCCTATCACGAGAGACTTGGGCAAAAATAGAATTTCGCATTCGCTCGTAAGGGCCCATATTAACGAGTATCAAACAAATTCAATTTGGAAAAAAACAAATCAAATTCGCTTTCATTGGTCAACACACGCACCAGCACCAAAGATGATACTCCAAGATCTAGGTCTTCGGTGCTGGTGCGTGTGTTGACCAATGAAAAGATACGGGTATAAACCTATCTATTCTTTCACGATTAGAGGTCCGTAGTAACTCGATGCTCTTTGTCCGTACAGACCAACTGATACACAGCTCTTTGCAAACAGACCTTTCGTTTCGCAACCAGCCCTTCAAACAGGCCAACTGAGCTCTTCGCAAACAGCAACTGACGTAACAGCCAAACTGACGTATTGTACTGACGACGTATTATGCAAACAGCCCAACCGACATCTACCCGCGGGAGGGGAGGGGTTCCCAGCGTATTCGGAGGGCTTTGCGGCCCGGGTCCAAAATCCACACTAATTTCAAGATATACAAAATATCCACACTAAAATCAAGTAATTTTCCTGGCCATACTAAAATCAAGTAATTTTTTCCTAAAGAGTCCCCCAGATGTGAAAATATGGATCTCCAGAACTTCGGTCAAAATCGAAATCGGCCCATAACTTCGCAAGTTAGCCACTTCTACACTAATTTCAAGATGAAAAAGGCCAGACGTAAACAATCGACGGAAAAAAAAAAAAAAAAAGGGCCACTGCTGTACGTACAAGCGCTGTGCATCCATGCCGGCGTTTTGTTTACACTGCTGTACGTACAAGGGCTGCGCATCCATGCCGGCGTTTTGTTTGTGTCCGCTGTACGTACGTACGAGTCGTACTGCTGGACTGCTGCTGCTGTTGTTGTTGTTATTGCTGTTGTAGATGGGTTATTATATATAAGGACTACCAAGGGACTACTACTATTATTATTGCTGTACGTACTGGTGCTGCTGTATACTGATTTCACTCTGCTGTTGTTGTAGATTGCGGATGGGTGGATCGGATGGTACGTGTGTGTGTCGATCGGTTGAAGCGCACGTACGTACGTGGTTGGGTGGGTGGGTCGGTGGTTGGGTGGGTGGGTGTGAGTGATGTGAGTGGATGTTGGTAAGTACGTGAGTGTGGGTGGGTGGGTGTCGGTGGGTCGGTTGATACGTGGTCGACTGCGTGTGTGGATCGTGACCCAGTTCTTATTTTTTTGTACGTAAATGTTCGACCAGCAGGTGGCAGCATGGTAAAACATAAAACGAGAGTTCGTATATATCTACGTGCACAATGTTTATTGTTATTAGTTTCCTTCTTCGTCTACACAATACACGCTTTGTCCGCACTCCTTGGCTTTAGATGAAGATGTAGCAGTGCAGTTTGCTGCTTCTGTCTTTTTTGCTGCTGCAGCTGCTGCAGCTGCTGCTGTGCATTATGTTGACGCTCTGCTGCTGGCGAGGTAACCCGTTTTTCTTGCGTCGCCTTTGCTATATTAAGACCACTCCGTAGGAAAGCCTTGTATATATATATTTTCAAATTTAGTTTATTTTACATTCATTAATATGGGCCCTAATAATAAAAAAAACATCAAACAATCAAACAGCCAAAAAAAACACGACACAATGAAAAGAAGGGCAGCGGCCAAAAAGAGGTATATCTTGTCCGTCCGCGGCCGAAAACAGTTACGTACTTAAAACCAAGTAAAAAACGCACTCCACGTGTCGTGCCATTGGTCGAAAACTTGTTGTACCTGTTTTTGCCACTTTTGAAACCCAGGTATACCTAATTTTGTCAACATTGCTTGACTTTCACTTGTTTTTGTCGTTTTTATGCCAATCAGAGGCCCTTCATAGTTCCGCCCTATGCCCCCTTAACAATGCCGACGTACGCGGGGACCCCCTCCTCCCTTCGCACCTCGCAAAACACGCCACTCCAACGACACATATACATCTGCCTGCACACCTCCGCCAAAACAATACGAGATAAAAGGCGCCACGTCAGGATTGTTGTTGACTTGGAATACCAGGGGTGTCGCAAGCTGAGATAGGAGAATAAGCAGCAGGCGTTCGTTCCTTGTCCTATTAATAGCAGCTATACTCGTATAGGTAGCCACCGGGTGAGCACGAAGAACATGAAAAACTCTACTCTGCGTTGCAAGGAACGGCAGGTTCGTGGGGTGCGTTTTAAACGTAACCTTAGTATGTACCTGTTTTGGCCGCAAACGGACCAGGTGTGTCTGGTTTTGGCCGCTGCCCTAGAAATAAAGTAAGTGTCGCGCCTCTCCCAGAGGAGATGCGACAGAAAATAAGAAGCAGATGAAATGAAACGAAATGAAATGGAATGAAAAATAAAGCAACCAAAGAACGACAGGAAAGGACAGGCAACCGGAACACGCCGAAAAAGCACCTTCCAGGCAGCCGAGGCAGGTTTATACCCGTAGTACAGACACGTTGTTACCAGCTAGTCTGTCTGGTATATTTTCACCTTGGCTACCGTCTACATCCTGCTATCGTCCGCCGCCGTTTCCCTACGAATAACTCCCCCCCCCCCCCGTCTTCACCCCCCTGGGCGCTACCCACGGAACTGATGCGTGGCGCTTCCTACTCAGTTCTGTTTCGTTTTCGTGCGACACGCGAAAGTCCAGGAAAAAGATGTGGAAATAACAAAAACAAAGTGAATTCGTACGTGGCTGAGCAATCAAAGAAAACACCTTGCAACATATGGAAAGACAGCAAAGCGATGGCAAAAACGCGCCCACGGCAAAATGAATAAATACAAGGTAAAATATAACAAAATATTGCGAGGGGCTGTAGCATCGCTGTCGTGCCTCCCTGGGGAAGCTGCGACAGGAAATACACCTAGCAAAAACAAACATAGAAATACCACCAGAAATAACCAAGGAAACGTACTGAGGTCGCTATCCACCAAGCCAGGTAGCTCTTCATTTTTTATCACAGGGATAAGAACGAGAGTAAAAAAACAATAAAACTAAAACGAAACGAAAGACACAACAGGGCGGCGTTCGAAGTAGCTACAGAGGTGCGCGGTACGAGTAGTCTAGATGGCATTTACTGGACGGCCTGGTATCTTGCCATCCTGGCGTCTGTCTCCCTCCTGCTCTCATGATCGGTGGTTTCCTTTCGACGGTTGCCCCACCCCTTCCTATTCCCTTGTGCATCACCTGCAACGGATGCGTGGCGTTGTCTAGTCAGTTCTACCTCGTCCTTATGCCACCGGACCATAAACCGTTCAGCTTCTTCGAGGACCTCCCTGTACCACTCGCCTACCTTATTTGCTGCAACGGTCCACACTGCGGTCTCTCCTCCAACTACCTACGTGGACAGTTCCATGGACCCCTTGGTGGCTCGAAACACTTTGATTCAGGTTTTCAACAATTTATGCCAAGTATTGGGTTGTCGCCCCTGTTAGCGTCCCTCCCCACCCGTCATTGTCTTGAGCATCACCCCACGGGGTAGTCGACTCATGTGTTGCCGTGCCACGGACCCCCTAAAGAACAGCTGCCGTATACTGATCACCGTTTCGATGCTCTCGCAAAGTTCCTGCTCGAGAGCCTTCACGTACGAGAGGGTCATATAGTCGACACGCTGCCGACGCTGGAAGCCAATAATCCACGCAGGAGGACTTGGTGGTGTACTGATCGGAGGCTGGCCAAGTGTTGTGCACTGAGAGTCCACACCACACATGCGTACATCAGGGTTTCAATCACCTCGGCCTTTAATATGCGTGGGGCCGTCTTCATGTCGTACCGCTTCGGTCTGAACCGTTTGGAGCATGCCCGCATGATACGGATCCGTCGTTTGATTTCGTATGAGAGGTCAGCGTCTTCGTTAACAATGCCGCCCAGGTATAAGAACTGGCTCGTCTGTCTATACCTCTTACCAGCTGCTTCGATAACGAGCGGCGGAGGAGGGGATGCCTGGTCCCGTGCTTGTAGAATCATCGTTTCCTTTTTTTTTTCCTGACACTGTGAGGCCTGCTGCTTCGAAGACAGTCACGATGACTGTCATCATTCTAGTAAGACCCTACGCAGACTTCGAGACAATTCCTGCATCATCAGCGTACAGCATACCCCATACTTCCCTTCGCACGCATGCCAATGGCACCTCTTCTCCGACCACTACATCCTCCTCGAGGTGAACCAAATGCCTCATTATGTCTTCATCTTCGCTGAAGCGCACGGAACAACGTGTATCACATCAGCCAAAAACACGTTGAACAGCAGCGGCGACAGCACCCAGCCTTGCCGTAGCCCCTGCGTGACATCAAACCAATCAGAGTTATCACTATCATCTATGCGTACGCAAGCGCGCATGTCGTCGTGGAACTAGCGGATTATTGCAAGTAAGCATATTGGTTGGTATTCCAACGTGCGGAAGTACCTGCCACAGCAGCTCTCGGTCAACAGAGTCGTATGCCTTCTGCAACTCTATGAAGCACATGTATAAGGGGATTTTTCTATCTTGTGCAAGTTCTTGTAATCGTCGCACGACGAACGGTATGTCTACTGTTGATCGTGTAGGACCACAACCGCACTGTTCCTCAGGGAACATGCCTCGGTCCTCGCAACAGTTGCGAATATGGAAAGCGACGATTTTCAGCAACACTTCTCCTGTATGGGCAAGAAGCGAAATCCCTCTCTAGTTGTTGCAATTAGTTCGGTACTTCTTTTTGTAAAGTACCTTGATGGTCGCGTATTTCCACTGCTGGGGGACTTCACCCGTTATCGAAACATGGGCAAGGTTGTGGTGGAAGCATTGGATGAAATCGGGGTGATCAAATTTAGGCAATTCGGCTGGCAGGTCGTCTGGTTCTACCGACTTCCAGTTCGGCATAGTCTTTGCCAAGCGAGTGTTCAAGCGTCCGAGGTGGCGATGGATCCATTATGTTGGAATCAAGTGTCAGCGATTTCGTCTTCAATAGTTTGCGTAAGGCTCTTACCAACCGTTCCCTAATTCGCACATTATCCCCAACAGCGTGCCATCCTCGTCGCTAGTGGACTGTTGGCTTCGCGCTTTCTAGCCCTCCAACCCTACAGTACTCTTCAGATGCTTGTAAAATCATCGCCGGTCATTGTCGGCTAGGAGGCTTTCGGTTTCGGATGGGTACTCTTCAAAATACGCATGTACGCATAGAGCGATCACCTCCTGCAGATTTGCACACCCGGTCCTCGGAGTCTATCACGCGGTACTATTTCAGGGGTGGGCGCGTAGGTGCTGTTGTGCATCTTCCCTCCCGGTCCATGCTATATATTTGAAGGCAGCCGAAGTTTCGGCCGACTCACACCATTCACGCTTGCGTGGCTGGTGGGATGTGGGTGGTACCTTGTGAAACAATGACGCGTGTGTCGAGGCTCTGTCTCTGCTTAGAGAGATGGCAGAGGTGGCACCGAAGTGTTTGTGAAGATCACTTGTGAAGAAGAACAAAAGTCATTGTTTTAAAAGGCGCTTATTTGACCATATTGGAAAGAAGATTGACCTCAGGGAGATCAATGGAAAAGGAAGAAGAGAAGAGAAGAGGAGTGGAAAGTGGAGTGGAGTAGAGTAGAGTTGAGTGATCGAGGTGGGCGATGCCCTCACCTGATCATCCCGGTACAATGCCCATGCTATGGGCAGTTACATTCTACCGTAGTTGGTACTGTTCCCTGTAATGTTCTCTACAACGTTATAGGAACGTTCTAGCAACGTTCTCAGCATCGTTCCTGATGAAGATGCTTGACACATACAATGTGGCGTACTAAGAGTAAAACAAACGCGTAATCTATCCTCATATTGCAATAACCCGAATATCTAGACTACGATACTCATATACTCGTATCAGTGCGTAGTGACTGCACATCACAATAGAAACGTATGGATCTCAACGTCCATATGCTAACACGCCCCCGTGATGAAAGTCAGTAGCTAGAATAATGCCTACGGTGTAGAAACCTGATACTCAAAAATCAAAATAAACGAGTGTGAAGAATGAAAGAATGGTACAACATATTTAGTCCTGCGCGACTGCAGCGGCAATATTGAAAACAGTCAACACAAATTCACTACACATTCAGTCCCGTGTGACGACGGTGACAATATGGTTGTACTCATGTCGGAAAAGCTAATCGTTGTTGTGCATGACTACTGAGTCATAATGCACGACATTGAGTCAAAACCTACAATGAAAAGCGTAGAAAGTTATATGCTGTACTTGCAAAACGCCCCCTCAACTGAATGCGACATGATAGAGCTACGGAAATGGTACGTAATCTTGAAGAAACAAAGAAAGTCGGTGGGTGTGTACCCAGACAAAAACAGCAATGACCTACTGCGTGTACCAGTATGTGTTTATACTCATTTGTCCAGCAATCAACATGGGATAGTTGAAGAGACAACTGATAAAACTAAGACGTGTGTCCAGTGAGGAGTAAAGACGTGCGTACGTACTCATATGAAGCCTACAGAGCAGTACCTGTTATAAGCAAAGTCAAAGAAGAAAACGAATCGAGGTGTAAATACCAGCGAAGTATACCCTAGAACGGAAGCGTTAACCCGTGTGATGGGTGTGTTCAACGCGCCCCCTAAATAGATACCTGTAGTAAACGGATATCCAAGCAGAAACTGATGACGTCCGTCGAGTACAGCGAAACGTGCACTGTTCATTTGTGTACATGTATTTGCGTACGTAATCGCAATAAGATTAGGAGTACAGATAGTACGGCAATACACTACGTTGGGCGCAATCGTATCGCAAAATAGACTCGTGATGCTGTGGTGTTGACCAGCGAGCTGTATCCTAGCAAAGCAAGAGTAAGAAAATATCTACTGTACCTATATGCTACGCCCCCCCCTCAATGGATCCTAGGACAAGAAATCGAATCGTGGACGTATACAGGTATCATATGTGTCCAGCTATACTGACATGTGTGAAGTACAAACCAGCATGGTGAGTGTGTATATATGATGCGTACTCAAAAAAAAGAAAGCTGTGGAAAGCTTTGGAACAACCGATGAAAAAGCAGATGTGTATCCGTGACAGAATTCACAGCAGTGCACATCATGTTGGATCTCACGTAAAACGCACTCGTGTGAAAAATACTCTACATACAGCAAAGCCAACAGAGAAAAAGTATAAAAAATACACCCCCCCCCCACCAAAACCGAGGTAAAAAAGAGACGCAAGGAATGCGCATGATGATGACGATCGTGATTTGTCGTTCTTCGTGCTGGTGTTGCGGAAACCTTGTGGAACATGTAGGACGAGTAGTTGTAAAGAAGTGGTGCTGCTGTTGATGATCTTCTTAGGCGGTCTTGTTGTGAAGAACTAGTCGAAGCATAGCAGACCGAAATGTACGAGTAGATGAAGATGGCTGTGAGATGCTGATGATGGCGAAGACCTGAAGAGCTGGTGAATCCCTGTCCTCGTAGTTAATCCCTAATGTGTGCTGCGCCGTGTTGCTCGACGTGTGCGAGTGCCGGTATTGTTGTTGGGTTAGACCGCGTTTGGCGCGGCGTAATAGCAAATGTTCCAGGAACGCAACAAAAAAAGTTGGAACTCCCTATTTGCTGAGAGGAACGAGAAAAATCTCGCGCCAGAGCAGTGTTTGCTTTTAGGCTAAGATGTCACCGAATACGTAGCTGGTCCCCAATGCGATGGAGATGGTGATAGCCAGCTGCTTGATGAACGCTTCGATGGTGTTGCTGCGGAGCTTAACCCCGGTGAGCATGCAAATGTTGATCATGTCGCCTCCGATCCTGAAATAAAATCTTGAAAAACAAAATTTGAATGAATTGCTGCAGCCAAGGGTAGACCATCGATGCTTCCAAAAGTCGAGGTAGTGATGTTTTAGCTCGTGCAGGAGTAGTCGAAGTAGATGTAGATCCTGGCGACATAAACTAAAACGTTAGGGCTAGATGAAGTGCTGAGGATACCTTCTGTAATCAACGATGATGATGATGGGGAAGCTCAGCATCTATCGTAGGTGGCAGATGAAGAACTTGAAGTCCCGTATGATGTTGGAGGTGCTACAGAAGCTCCTTGTTTTTCCTTCGAGTCTGAATTCGTCCTTTCGCCTCAAAGCGTGTAAAGCCGATGCTGGATAAGGATAGAATGAGGTAATCCTCCCGATGCTACGCTAGGTAGCAGATTCGTCAACGACCTGGCTGTTTGATCCACCACGTGTGGGTCTTCTCGGCAATGCTTGCACGAGGATAAATCTATTTGTACGTACTTCGTGCGTAGTAGCTCGAAAACACGGTTTTGATAACGGCCTCGCGCGGCAAACTAGCTTGAAACCGGCTCGACATTAACTTTAGTGGTGATGGCAGAAAAAACAAAGGCCTTGTAACGTTTCTTCATGCTTTACAGCGTGGAAGTAGCGCAGAGCTAGCTTCGCGTGTGATGAGCAGAAATGGTTTCGTGACTTGTTTCGCGCTTACAGCTTCAAAGTATCATAGTATCGAAAACAAAGCTTTGCGTGTGATGTTGCAAAAATCGTCGGTGGCTTATTTTTATTGTTGCAATTACAGCGTGAAAACGATGCTGAATGTACGAGTACGAGTTTCGCCCACAGAGGCGTGAAACCGGACTCATTACTCGTACGTGCTACCCGCGTAAAAGCGTGACAGCTGTCTACTTACCTGCCTCGCGCGTAGAAGCGTGAAAGCAGTACTCCTTGTAGTAACCCTGTTGAATGATATTGATGAAAATTGATGATGAGAGTCGATGTCGATGCTGTCGGGTAGATGATGGTTTTCTGATTTTTGGAGCCAAAACCGTATTCCTCCGCAGTGGAAAACTTGAAATTTCTTCGAATGTAGAACGTGACGCACTCGCCGGGAGACGTCGTTCCGTGATGCCAGTCGGTGCGTAGACCAAAGTCGAGGCTCATATCCTGAACGAATGACGCGTGTGTCGAGGCTGTGTCTCTGCGGAGAGAGATGGCAAAGGTGGCACCGAAGTGTCTGAGAAGATCACTTGTGAAGAAGGAAAGTCATGGTTTTAAAAAGCGCTTATTTGGACATAATGGTAAGAAGATTGACCCCAGGGAGATCAATGGAAAAGGAAGAAGAGGAGAGAAGAGGAGTGAAGGGAAGAGGAGTAGAGTGGAGGAGTAGAGTGATCGAGGTGGGCGGTGCCTGCACCTGATCATCCCGGTGCAATCCCCATGCTACGGACAGTTACATTCTACCGTAGTTGGTACTGTTCCCTGCAATGTTCTCTGCAACGTTATAGGAACGTTCTAGCAACGTTTCAAGCATCGTTCCTGATGAAGAGGCTTGGGACATACAATGTTGCGCACTACGAGTAAGACAAACTCGTAATCTATCCGCATATTGCAATAACCCGAATATCTAGACTAAGATACTCAAATACTCGTATCAGTGCGTAGTGACTGCACATCACAATAGATACGTATGGATCTCAACGTCCATATGCTAACACCTTGAAGTCTACCGCATCGATGGTGACTGAGGTGAACAGAGTAACCTTACCAAGAACATGACGGCTTAGTTTGTGGGAGAACGCTATGAACATCGGACTTAATCGAAATCAGCGGGCAGCACAATGTTCAAGGTGGTTCACGCAAAGTTCCACAATGGCATTCAAATGCTTGCTCAGGATAGAGATGTTTCTTGTTGACGGGCCCATACATCCTGCTGTGAATCAGATGGAAAATGACACAAGTTGACAACGCATATACTATAACTATAGCAGTGATATATTTACATCATGTTGAAATTATGACTGTGGGATAAGCAATCAGCGCTGATGTCACTGTGCTGGATGCCGACAAGAAGAACGGTTGAGTGTCCAGAGCACAACTTGTAACGAATGGTTAATTTCGAAGAACCTATGCATTAATTGACCTATGCAACAGTGAATTGTTTGAAATAAATATCCGATTTCTAATTGATAATATATCAGCGAAGCAGAAATAGTGAACTCTGTGTGATGATATTGCTGACGAGGCACGCAATTGTTATGCCTGATCCCACACGCCCATTTTTCACGTGGGTACCCTGCCAAACTCCGGTGAGGGGGGGGGGTACTTGATATTGTTCATGGCCATAGTCGTACGCTCATAGCGGGTGGGGGTAAAGCGACCCCTCCCCCCCCTCACCCGCGCTAGGAGTAGCGCGTTATTATCGAGTATCCGGGCGCTTTGGAGATCGGAGAAATTGACTACCTATAATGGCATCGTCATGTTGTCCGTCAAGTCGTCTTGTGTCGTGCGTAGTAATTGTTTCCGTTCTGAAAGTGATTACAGGGGGCAGGACTCGACATTTGCATTCGGTTGAGAAACCACCTGCTTGGTGACTACTGCTGGCCGCGGAGAGGTATATATCCCCCTTTCCTCGTGTGTTTCTACGCTGCCATACATTGAATGGTACTCACCCGTCATGTTTGTCGTCATCCTTATCTACGACTCTCTATACGCAGTTTCGATTATTCGACGTACATGCACGTCGAGGTTATCATAGCAAACACAAGGGATCTTCAACTGGCCCACACACATTCAATTCATACACATGTGAAAGTTGTATGGTAATACTCTCATGCCGAAAACCAAACCTGGACTGTTTTTTCTTGTGCTAAGTTTAAGTCGGTTTGATCACGTGGGCAGACCAAGACATGGTGCTGTTAGGCACGGAGTCTTTGAAGGAGTTTTTCGACATCCATGCAGATTCGCTTCATAAATGACGCAAAACGGATATTGCGAACGTTTGTTTTATGTACCTCTGGTTAGCAATTGCTGGGTGTTGTACTCCCATTGTTTTCATCGAATGCTCGTCGGTTTGAGTATGTACCAATGAATTCCTTGCTGCGCGGCGGATCTATTATATATCTTTTTTTCACCCGTACAGGGGACTTTCGGGTTGTGATCTATGCCTTGCGACCCGGCTTACCTCTTGTTACAATAACATCCAAAAACCCACCCACTGTCGTCCGAATAATGTACCTGCAGGTGTCATTTACGCAGACTTGTCGGATGTCAGCATCGACGGTAACTCGAGGTTTACGAGAAACTCGGCTGGGGACCTGGGAGGTGAGGAGTACGCGGGGCGTGCATCGCTTGTAATGCTTTTCATAAACAAGTAGTCATTCCTTGCGGGCGAGCACTACGCAAGCCCATAGGTACTCTTAGAAAGCGACGCACAAGGCGGACTGTCCGATTGTTTGTCATTTCGTCGCGAATCTGAGTGCGACACGAAATTATCACCTACACTATCGGGTATAATACGGATTTCATGTTTAGGTAATCTATTCGTGCATCCATATTTGAAAGACTCTCAACATTCACGACACTAGGCATGCTTTCAGGTATACGGTCGTCGAAATGGTGGCCTCTGTTGCTCAATGAAATGTTTTGGATATAGTTCACTGCAGACTGTGGGCCAGGATTTCTCTTGCGTTACATACGTCGTTTCTTGTGCGTTTAGTTTCCTTGAACATAACCTACCGGTGATAAAAGTTTCAATTTTTCTTTGAAAGCTTGCTCAAACGTACTGTGTGGTATAAGAACAAAGGGGTGGCAGCGTACCGTCTAATATTGTACAATAACACGCGATGTTTTGCAGTTTGCGCGCAGGGCAACGACAGTGCCCCCCCTCCCCTGTTCCTTTGCTAGGCTCGTTATGCAAGTTAAATTGTTTAGGTCATCACCAGAACGTGCTAAACGGAAGTCTCAGGACGTCATGCATGTACATATGTTTATCGCGGTCCTCATGAACGTACCCGGAAGGCATGCCCATCGATAAAAGTACCATGGGCCCGGTGCCTGATGCCATTTTTGAAACAAAAATGGGAATTGATTTCACGGCTGCAAGACAAAACTGTCCAATGCCCTTTCTGTCCGATATTCGAGGCGAGGCGTGTTCCTAAACGTTAACAGTGACGGGGGAAAACCGAAATGTCTCATAGCTACCTCTTTGCTGGACCATCTGCACGTGTTGCAGTTCGTCGCCGTATGATAGGTAATTTATATATCGCTTTGTGTGGTTGTGGTATTGTGCGCGCAAAGCAAATACAAATACACACCTTTCAGAATCCACAACGTCTATGACTGATACGCCGACGTTATTGGTTGAAATGAGGAGGCATACTAGCCGCGACCATTCGGGTCCGCGAATACGGCAAATCAATGTCTGAACTGTGAGGGTTTAGGCTCTGTTTAACTTTAGATCGAGGTGTTGTATATTTGGAATATTTTCCCTGACTCCCGACACCACTTTTAAATTCGGTGAAGCGAGTATGAGGGATCGATGCTGTAACGGTAGGGGCTTATTGTCTGTTTAGCTACACATCATGGTTCTGGATGTTCGGCATATGTTCCTTGACTCACCACGCCTTTTTTGCGGCACGGTAAACTTTATACCACGTTTGCCTGAGCTTTATATCATTATGATTAGCTCTATGAGACGCAGGACACGTATTTTGTACCGGGATGAAAGTAATATTGCTCCCCACCCAACGGAACCTGTATACCCAAAACAAACTATGACCCCCACCGCCACCCTTAACGCGTGTTCTTCGCGCCGAGTTGTTAGGTGTCAGCGTAATGGCAGGTGTTTAAGCTTCAGGGAACATAACGATGCTTGTCCACCGTCCTGCTCACTTACACATTGTATGCAGTGGTCGTGTGTTGCTTTGTCGATAACCAAGTGAACTATTAATAGCCGAACCATTCGCCACATTTAATATCCATCTAACGTCTCTCATGTTCACCTGCCGAGATACATTACCACCCAGAACACGGCCAGGAAAACATGATTGACTCTTGGAAAGTTCACATATACTTCGTTTCCATCCTGTATATCGTCTGCATGGACATCTCTCGGTCATTTCGGCAACAAATATTTTGCACCCAGTTACAAGTTTAAATATCGCACATCAGTCGCCACGGTGTCACCTCAACAATGTCTTAATCGGCATTAGCAGTCTTGATATATGATGTTTACAGAAATCGGTGTTTATGGGGACCCGAACGCCCCTGAACTGGAAATTTGATAACATCTTCTGTTTCACGAACCAACAAAGACTGATGTATCATATAGGATTTGTTTTTTTATATCATCGGTACCTAGACGAAGAGCATTCCAAAATAAAATCGGTCGTGAGGGAAGTGCATCACTGAAACAACATACGAGGTACACTAAATCGATTATCCCCCTCGTCGCAAAAACATCGACTAATACGGAAAAACAGCTGTTTTGATGTCACAACACAAATTATGTTCAAATGACCTAACCCGATAAGAAATCCCATTATAGCCGATATCATCGCAGGCGACACGCAGGCGCCAACCCCACACGTCGTTTCCAAAGGCCTCTGCGCTTCCTGTACCAACGAGAATGATCGGCATCACTGATGTTCAATTGTAGACACCACCGGTGTATAGCCAGCGTCCTGGACCTTTGTACGAAAGCCCTAAACGGTATTAAAACAGGCTTGCACACTGAGCAGAGTGCAACGGGAAGTTCCGAGCCGTCCACAATCAGACTCCGAACGCACAGCTAGGTTGTTTGACAGGAGCTTATATTTTGACGTTTATATCGTCTACGTTGATTCATTGCCTCCGTTTTTACTTCTTCACCTGACGACATCCGCGAGGCCGCCGTTTTTTCGCTACTCTGGGTGCGAATCGAAATGTACCTAGTTGACGTGTAGCCTCTACATACACGGTTGCGGAAACTCTGTACAGTATTTTCACGTGCATGAGTTTGAGTCTTACGATTATGTCTGTCCCGGTTATGTTCTGCTGTTTGGGCGCGTTGGGCGACAACTTTAGTATCTCGCGAAACCAATGCTTGTGTGTCCATTGGACGTACTCAAGCGTTATGTCATTCAGATGAGGTGAATTTGTGCTGCCGAGCTCCTTCCCTCGTTGTTTAATTGTTCATCAGATGTGATATACGATCACTTCGTGAACTACAGTATGTTACCCCCGTTAGGTGTGGATATGTTGTCGGCCCCCAGCAAGATCACTCTGCCACTCCCGTCACCATGTTGCCGAATGTTTATTAACTAGATGCGGCGATTCATGGAGACAACGTTGTCCCTACCCATGTTCGGGTTTGGTTTGATTGCCGTAGGGCGTTCGCCGTGGGTTAATGCAGCCTTCCCAGATGTCAACTACCACTTTGTGATAGCGCTCGCCTCGGATACTCTCTCGCGACCCCGGCCCCGAAGTCGTGGTTCATGATAGCTGTTACCATTCGCTATATAAACGTGGTAATTTCACCGTCGAAGATTGCGCGAAGTCTGTGCAGTCTGCAGCCGGCCTTCTTTTTCGATTTCCCTTCCTTTTCAATATTTGGGTTTCCTCCACGGGTGTTCGGCCGTCTTGTTGCTGACTTCGTTGCTGTGACACGCGTATACATTAGTGCATGCCGAAACGCTTAACCGAGGTGTGCTTACATACCCAAGTAGCTACGTCCGACACTATACCGGTATTATGGTCGTGGGCCAACATTTTCGACGTTCGCGACCACTATTTACTTTTTGGAGTACTGTAATAATTTCCCGTTGGCAGGCTCAGCCAACCCCGCAATATTAAAAAAATCGGCTCAGCTCTAGCTTGAGCTACCTTTACGGCCTCAATCATAATTGTGCGCTACATATCGCAGATGTCATTCTACAGCATCACGACGAACAACGTACTATACATATTACGAGTCAAATCCTTCACCGGGCCGGTTTGCTTTTGTGATGTATCCCCTTGACGTTATTGACGTGCTGGCGTGTTGTCATCGCATTACGTGCTGTCAAGTCAACTAGAAACAATATTCAGTTCCCCCTCCATGGGAACGTTCCTTGTGTGGTACGAGGATACGCTTTGCGCTGGGGTCCTGATACTCGTTTCGTGTCGAAAATCTGTACCCAAAATAAACCTTTTTATACAAACCTCGTGTACTTCCTCTGCAGCTGCAGTCCATACAATTATCGCAGTTCATCCTTCGTTTTCGTCCGTTAATGTAACGATCCGTTTAGGAAAATATTTTAAGGCCAGGAAGGTTTTTTTTTTCCGGACCTAATACTATGCTCATAAAGTGTTTTCAGCAAAACACTATCCGCAACAACACATTGGTCTGCTCTCGGTTCGAGAGAGCGCATCGCAGGCCATGTTCCTTCTTTGTCTGTGGCGCTGTAGAGGTGGTAGGGAGGCTACACCAGGTGGTTGATGGCGTGTGTTACCCCTGGAGTCGACATTCCAAGCAGCCGACTGAAAAGTTGTTCGGTCGCATGCCCGCAGCGAGTGGGCTTGTGTTCGCAGGAGGACATTGTACGTTCTGGTGTGCGCGCAAAGCCGTTTCTCGTCGTATCAAAGTAGAGAAACAACAATCAACCACTGCTGCAACCAACACTAAACACCTTACATACTACTGTTCTGCATATAGGTGTCAGTACCCAAAAATGTTTGTTAAGATAATAGAGGGTTTTGTGATTCCCGGACTGAAAATTTATGTCTATACAACAAGTTTAACCTAGACAAACTGCGCAACAACACAGTTATTTTGGCTCGAGAGCATATCGCAGATATGGTTCTCTCTGATGTCTGCGCTGTGTTTGCTGGCAGAAGGTGCGTGTTATCATATCGGCATTGCCGACGAAATGCCAACCAGTCAACTGACGAGCTGTTCAGTCGCCTTCGCGCAGAAAACGGGGCTTGGATTATTTGAAAGGCATGATTGGAGCAGATGTGCGGATATCCATTTCTTGTCGAATAAAAACCTACTGCTGCTGTAGCTTGTGAAATTCCTCGTTGTGTGGAGCGAATATATCGCGTTCGATCCGTGTTGATGTGATATTCAGAGTTCCTCAGATAAACGAGAAATACCACAAAATGTCAGGTGCACCGCTACCGTAGCCCGGGTCCACTGCAAGATACTACACAGTACTATCCTATACTATACTTATATTCTACTACTAGTACTATGCCTTGGTCCGTATATCCTATTCGGCTTCGTCAAATCTTGCTTTCCAATCTTTGTATATTCCGGAAATTTTCCTCAAGCTCGGCCCAATTTGAAAAGCAGGGTGTGGCCGACTGTGGGACACAGGACTTAGGGTTAAAGTAACACACGAACACCTTTGTTTAGCAGGAGGATTACACGTGTCGCGGTACCCTAATTTGTTTTCAGCTAACGTTTGGCAGAAACAACAGTTAGTACAGTAAAGCTGGCATAAGATATTGATATTTCCGAACCTGGACGCAGTATTGACGTCAAATAGAAGACTACTTCGTAGACGAGTGCAGGTCGACCAGAAAATATGTGGAACCGCGGTAGTTCGATCCCGGCATGCTATCCTGTGTTATCCTGTCGTGGCTGGAGCCCGTCCTAGGGAATTCCGCGGCGGTTGGATCCCGAACTAACCGTCCCAGCGAATCTCGTCGTGGCTAGCTCTCGTAAAACATTCCCGTCGAGTTCCGTGCATTACGACTCCCCAGGCCTGCGGTGTTCACTCCCAATATCAACAATACCTTAAAGTACGGGGGTAACTGATTTTCCGGTGGGTACTGTCCGGCAGTGTAAAAGGCTTCCCGAGGAAGGCCCCGACTTTGTGTAAGGTGACAGCAGTGATACTGCACCATGGTGCGTCTACCCCACTCTGCGTCGATGTGGGCTCAGTACTCAATACAGGAAAAACAAACCACCAATCGCAGGTGGTTCCTCGAGGATGGTTGGTGATCAAAGCGGCCAACGATGGGGGCGGGCATTGCATTCGATATCATGCATGGCTGTTGTCGTGGCGTCATTGGCCAACCCGTTGTGGTGAACAAAGCAATGAAAACCGACCATGCTCGTTTGTAATTTCAGTATGTACCTGTGGCTCAAAAATAAATAAAAAAGAAAGTGGTGTCTTTGGTGTTTGTCGTACTTTATTCCTGTTGGAAGTACGGTTTCCCTCGTGATACCGTTCAATAATCTCGGAATCCTGCTACTATACTGTAGTTGCAGTGGCACTGATCTTTCGCGTTGATTTACGCAGTTTGGGGTTCCCTGCTAAGTGTAAAAGCCTACTCCTACCCAAAAAATTGTGCAACATTAAATGGATCGGCTGTTCTCTCGGTATTCCTTTTGGAACTCACCCCCATTCGGCATTGGATGGCACATGGCATTCATGCTACCGAGCGTACTTTCCCACATGGACTCGTACAAAGCCTGCTATATTTGCACGTTTGAAATTTCGACGATACAATTTCACAATTTCGTGGGCTTTGACTTCACTCGTGCTGTGTATACGTCGCGTTGTGCGCTTAAGACTGTCTTCAACCTATCCCAAAAGTGATCTTAGTTTTGAGTTCAGCTTTGAAATCGTTTTAAACCGGATGTTTTGCCTTTAGAAAGCGTGGAAGTCCACAGTTGCGTGTTGTACCATATCAACACTTGTACTGGTAAGCGCGAACGCTACCGTATGTCGTCCCCCTTTCCATCCGGTATGGACTCGTTGTCCATCAGACCGGTGCTACGGTAGGGGAGATAGGCTGATTCTCACTATCACGTTTACTCCACTCGGGCGAGTGGCTCTGTACCTCACTCAACACTGGACGCAGGAATATATATATGGTGTTATCGCAGAGTAGCAAGCATACCATGGTTGTGCATATCTCGAAAACGTAAAGCGTTCAGACTTGAAAAAACAAAAAGAAATGTGGTGGTCACTCGCCGGAGTGGCTCTCATCCTCTGAAAATAATAGACTTGAAAGCTACCCCCGTACCGTAGCGCCAGTCATCATCACACATTGTGTTCCAACGCAGAAAGTGCTCCACGGACTTCTCAAGACACCATGGGTGTAGCTCAAGCCTGTACATGAGCACAAGCCCGTATATAATCAGCGCGGTACCCATTAACGCACACAGACCCTATCCCCACCTGCGAAAGTTAGCACAGGCTCGATCCCTAGAAATATCAGTGTTGAAACATGGCCTAGTGCCGGAGGCAATGTTGTTTTGGACCGTTTCCATTGCATACGCGTTGTTAGAGAAATGCGTATTGGTGGACCGAGCGATCAATCAAGCCGATAGTGTGTTCTTCACTTACATCCATCGCTTTTCATGGCTGTATGGCAACACTCTCCAACACCTCACCGGTTCTATGCCCCTTTCTTGTCCGCAGTCGTCGATAGGGTCTCGTGTACGGATTGGCACCGCCCCAATCGTCTGACGACGATTATTATATTGAGGCTCGCCTCCCATTTTACTTAAAAACCGTATTATAAGGGAGTATGTTTGTTGCTACCAACGTGCACGGCGGGATATTTATATACCTGTCGCCAACATGTGTTGTGACTGGTTGACGGTTGTATAATATTGGTTGTTGGCTCATCGACAAATATTGTAATCTGTTTTGCTGTTGTTATTGCTGTTTTGGTAACAGAACAGAATAAATCAGATCAACATTCAGAATGGTACAACATCTGTATTGTTGTGCAACACACACTACAGTCGGCCGAACTGTCAGGCTTAAACGCGTTCGCTTCTGTGTCATCTATGGAATGTACCACAGACCAGCACAGTCGCACGACCGGCTACACGTGCTCCCTGCCAGTTGTGTCATTGATGTACCTCTTACGTTTCATATTCGCATTCAAGCTCTGTTCCTGTATATCCGCACTGAAGGGGCCCCTTCGGGCAAACCATATTAAAGCAACTGAAAACAAATCATTTTGTTTGTTTCGGTTGCTTCACTATTTATAGTAAAATTTCTACCGTTTCGTGACTCCCTACGCAAAACGACCTTTATCTTGTCCAGATACTCATAATGCCGACCATTGGGTAGTTTCACGGAGCTTAGCTCCTTGACCTCATTTGGGTACCAGGAGGCGTATCGATCAGACGCCTTTTGGATCACGAAAAGGGCCTCTCACAAAAATCCGACTGGCTATACCCCGGGCGCCCAAAGACGAATTTGAACAGTGACAGTTTCTTCGCCTGTTGATACTCTATCAACTCAGATTTGCGACAAGGACGCCAAGCACTGGAAGGGGAACCTAACTGGGCCTCGTTTTCGACCGTCCGCAGCGTCCTACGTGGCCACAGCAGTGTGTAGATACCTAAACCGGAGCTCCGAAACGATCTAAAGTCTTGCTACGGAGCGCCTTCGTTTCGTAGTGCAAACACAGCAATGCCTACGCTCCCTTGTAGCTCCAAGTGCCCCAACACCTTATATAGGCTATAACGAGCAAGATATACTTGGTCGGTCGGGGGTCCGAGTGTTAGAACTTGAGCTACTCGGTGTTCCGCAAGGAGTTACTTATATGGTATTCTTGTACCAGAAATAGTATTACTTCTGTTAGCAAGCCGAAAAATACATTATGTTCTACACTCAAGTACTCTTTGTTTTTATGACCGAATGGGCTCCTCAACACACCTGCGAAATACGGTGCGTACTCTACGGATGAAGTCATATACATACTGCATGTAGGAGCTTGTTTCAATCCAGCCAAGTCGCGGCTCCCTTACAAGGTAGGATTATTATGAAAACCCACGCACCCATATAATGACGAAGCGACGATGGGTCATTTATGCAAACGGCTCGAATGTGGGCCTCAGCGAAAGCGCCATGTTCACGAACAACTTCGCTGAGGACGATGGAGGTACGACACCACGAGGATTGCGCATCGCTTGTAATGCTGCACATATGACTACTACATGCAGCAGAACAACCTTGCAGGACAACTCTACATTATCAATGCTTCACGGCTAGAATACGAAACACAGGGCGTTTCTTTCTCATAGCTAAATTCTGCCAAATGCGTCCAAACATGTTATAAGGACAACATTGAGTGATCCGCCTCAACGGAGACTGATGAAATTCAATCGACCGCGTCTATGAACAATATCACCAGCTACATTATATCGTCCTTCAGATTCTTAGATGCAGTTTGTATTTTCTGGCAGGGGACTTTGAGCATTGCCAGGCCTACCGTAAGAACAATACTTTGCAGGCTTTGTATTCCTACGTCGTCGGACTGTTCAGGGGTAAATCCTACGCTACACACGATTTGTCATGCACTCTCTACACTCTATGTGTTAAGTTCGGCGCTTATTAGATGGGTAGACGGACGCCCCATTCACGCATTGAGTTGCTCATAATATTTTTGGTTTCCGCTGCGACGTTCCGAGTGGCTGGTGAAGGCGGCGCAGATATTTCTCCTTCACAAGAAACGTCTGATAGTTATATTCACCAATGGTTATTACGTATTCAAAAAAACAAATGCCTTATTCATTTCGGACCTAACAGAGGTACACACTAGAACCAAGTGAACAACAAACGCTACTGATCTACATTAATGTAACGGCCATGGAGGGTTTCGTTATATTTTTAATGAACCATGGTCTATATGCCACGAAGCCAACCATGTTTGGGTATATTTATTGCAATGAACGCAGAATGGACGATGCAAACACGTACGCCGTGGAACAATCGTTAGTTGTGAGTGTACCCATAATGGAAGAAATACTAACGTCGCCATAATCGAGAAACATGGAAGAAATCATTGTGTGCTATCCACTACACCATTGTTTACGCACGGGTATTCCGTTTATTGGACGATGACACTGTGCACGGGCCCATGGTTGGTGCGAGGCATTATACCATGGGGCTACATTGTTTTCATGAGTTTCACCATGGAGGTATCTCTAACACAGAGTGTACAACCTAGAACCGAACACGAGGGGGCCACACACGGAAAGAGCGAAAAAAATACTTTCGGCCTTTGATTGGCCCAACATCATGCGAAAAAACATGAAATCTACCCAAGGGAATGTTCGGTAGGGTACGTACCGAAGTATACCGGTGGTATTTTCTCGGCAATTACCGGTACGCTACACTTTGGTAGGTTGTGTATTTTTTATACACCGGTACCCGACACTTCGGGAAGTTCGGTACTCCTACCCCAATATACCCCAAGTAGCGGTATACCCTCGACCGCAATACCGGGGGTAACGGTAATTGTTTGGCACTGCGCTCGATACCCTACCGAATACTTCGTTAAGTTCGGTACGATTTCAATTCCGGTACCCGACACTTCGGTAAGTTCGGTACGCCTACCCGAATGTACCCCGTGTACCGGTATACCCTCGACCACAATCCTGGCGGTTATCGGTGCGGTCTCGATTCCGGAGAATCGGGTATGTATGTAATACGAACACACATTATGACACCATACAAAGTATTTATTTGTGGCAGCAGCAGCAGTCTTCTCTACATTGACGTATTTGGACCTTGGCTCTAGAGTGACGCAACGCACTCATATCACACCCACCATCCTCGGCTGTAGACACAACACAACAACCTCCGAGAGTACGGAGCTACAGGATAGCTAGTATTATCACCAATTCGCGCCGTTATGGTTCGAGGCGCCGCCGAGGCGGTGCTACGTCACGCTTTGCGCAAACTTCGTGTAGTGGGGGAAGCTTGGACTGCTCGCCTGATAAAGTACTCGTATCATGCATCCTTCTAAATATTTACCGACTTGAACGCAATATCTCGAATCCATCGCTGCTCTAAATATATAAAAAAACTGATTCACCAGAAGCAGCGGCAGGAGTACCAAGCGAGTAGCCGAGGATCTATACTGTATGCCGACCTTCGACGTTGGCAAGTTGGGGCATAAAACGGGCTTCAAGCGCAGCAATCGACGGCGTGGCACGCGTGGACTGTATACATATACCGTAGAGCCCATAGTAGCAGCACATTGCCTAAGGTGGAGCTGCTGCTTCTGGGCCTCTGTTGCTGTGTTCTGTTGGTGCTCTTGCCTCGTCTGGTGCTGCTTGTAACCGTGCTGTCGCTTGCTACCTGGTTGGGATTGAGGCGGCGACATTGCCGCTTTCTCCGCCGTTGCCGTTGCCATATGTATGCGGTTGCTAAAAAGTACATGTTTAGGATATGTTGGGTAGGGTACGTACCGAAGTATAACGGGGGTATTTCCTCGGTAAATACCAGTAGCTGACACCTCGGTATTTTCGGTGTTTTTTCAATGCCGGTACCTGACACTTCGGTAATTTCCGTGTTGTTCTAATACCGGTACCCAACACTTCGGTAAGTTCGTTTTTTTTTCATAACCGGTACCGGACACTTCGGGAAGTCCTGTACTATTTTAATACCGGTGCCTGACACTACGATGATTTCGGTATTTTCCCAACACCGGTACCCGATACATCGGTAAGTTTGGTATGCCCACTTAAATATACCCTGGGTACCGGTATACCGTCGGCAAGAATACTGTGGGTACAGGTATTTTCTCGGTAGTGTGCTCAATACCCTAACGAACACTTCGGTAAGTCCGGTACTTTGTCAATAACGCTAACCGACACTTTGGTAAATTCGTTTTTTTTTCGATACCGGTACCGGCCACATCAGTAAGTTCGGTAAATTATCAATACTGGTCCCCGACACCTCATTAAGTTCAGTACGCGTATTACATATACCCCCGGTACTACCGCACATTTCCTAGAAAATTTAGAGTAGGCCTAGATGAAAAATGCAAGTGTATCAAACCCTTTCAAACTTACAAACAGGTGCGATAGTGGCTGATCAATCGGTGGCCCTGCACCTGTTGGACAAGCCTTGGCCGAGCTATCGACCAACCCAAGGCCGACCACGACGTACCCTGGTGAATACGTACGGTGTTTGTTCGGTTTTGCGGTAATGATGTTCATTGTACGCATGGCCGGTCGACCCGGTGGGCCGGCAGATAACCACGAAGCCTGTTAAAGTCAAGCTCGTGAGTCCGAGCCCCCCCGAGTGCATGCTCGTAGCGACTTTTTATCGCCAAACAATGTCTTGACTAGCGGAAAGTGCGAGAGCGTGAGTTAGCAAGATTCGATGAAATTCAACGAGCGTTGGGAAGGCTGAACCCTCTGCGCGATAAACTCAAGGCAAGAACCGTAGTGGGGGAGGAGGGAGAGGAGCCTAATTTGTGACCTCGGATCTGAGTTACGACTAGAGAGGGAGAAATATATGAGTGCGAAGATAATGAAGAGCATGGAAAAACAAAACAAAAAACAGAATAAATGTGCTTGGGCTATAGGGTGTTGGTGTGTACTGTCGTCTGTTGGGCACTCCCGGGAATGGGTTCCTCGGTGGTCGCCACATGATGTTTTGTGAGATGCGGATTTCCCCGCTGGTCCCATGCTAATTGTTACATCCATTTCCCTCACGAACGTGTGCCGAGCAAGTTCTTGCATCCCGTTTCCGGGCCATGAAAACCTATAAATGCCTCTCCCTCACGAATGCGTCCCGCGCAGATGCGCATATCTAGCTCCGGCACAACCTTGTCCCGCGCAAATTATTGTATCCCTTTTACATGCCACGGAGCATTATAAATCCCGCTGCCCCACACACATCACACATGTCCCGCGCAAAAACGCATATCCGATTCCCGCACCAACAAGTCCAGCCGAATTCAAGGTGTGCTGAATCCCGTGGACAGTGTGACAAAACATCCTGCAAAGCACGCCAATGCTAATCATCCCGCCGCAGAAGGGTGGGCGTGGTGCTGTGTCAGTTTGGGTGCATTTAAGCGTAAGGTTTCGAGTTCAACTATTATGTAACTCTGCTGCTGTCTTCAAATTATTATTAGGTAAATACTCATTCGGGGGTATACCCCCTGGTATTCGGCCATTTGGGGGTATATGAAAAATGCGCTCGCGGCGGGCGCCCCCTTTCGCCGAAACAGACCTCAAATGCAATTCCGACGCCCTGGTTAGATGCCAAAATCTCATGCCAAGCACGCACACACCGTTGTGTTTATATTCGGGCAGGTTTTCAAGCCTAACAGGACTGCGGCACAATAGGGGTGCAGATGAAGCCCCTCCCCCCTTTAAATATGTGGTATATTTATAGGTTGGGTTGGCGTTGGTTGGCAACGACGCTGTAAAACACGCCACTCGCTGCGTGAGCTAGACAACCAGGGTGCTTTTTTTTTGTTTTGGCGGCCACCAATGCTGGGGGTCGAGTAGATCATTTGTGCGGGGTGGAAAACCTTTGCTCCGCACAAGGGGAATGATCGTATCACGTAGTGTTAATATGGTAAGACATCCGCGAGGTAGTTACATAGTAAAACCCATTGCTGTGTCCGGAAGTGGCCACACCAGAAATTAAATTAACTCATTGAAACTGTCGTCCATATGCAAGTCCGCCTCAGAGGCAGTTCTTAGCAGGATGCAGCTCACCCTCCATGCGACTCGCCCAAAAGCTCACGACGCTTCGCGCTTGGTGCAAGCAATGTCTACCTGGTCAGTGAAAACCCAACGTGGTCCGTCTCGGCATTGTAGGGATGCGAGGGTCTATGGTCATATGACTACGGCCGTGCACGACATGAGTACACCCCCCCCCCTACCCCTTTGACCACATGTTGAAGGGGGATAACTCCCGTATCTACTATTAGAAATGTATCTACTACCCCATATGGCCGTGCCGAAACGCTCTTTCGACCACCAGTGACAGCCTCAAAATCGACTACAGCGTACGTACACACGTCACCGCCCAACATCCCGAATAGAACACGGTGGAAACATCTAGAACTCGGGAGTCGTCGCGACCGTTTGTCTGCCTAGAAATATCGCCACAACTATACAAACCAACTTGTTTGACTATATGAAGATATCGGTTCGTCTGAGAAAACATGATGGTAAGGGAAAATCAGAACACGTATGCGTCTGGGTCGTGGGTTAGTGGGTGTTTGGGACTCTGTTGCTGGGTGATCTGTACACGAACACACAAGGCCGCCATCTAACGCACATGACAAAACAACCAGGGGCTTTCACCGTTGAGTCAGGTGGACAAACTCCTTCCCGCCATGTCGAGTTGGTTGCGCCTTACGTTGCTCGTGTCCCAAAGACCCCTCCCGCACAACGTTCCTCGCACCGATCACCCAGCACCGAAACACACAGCAACCTACGACCCATACGCGAATGTGCCTTGATTCTCCCCCTACCATCATGTTTTGTCAGAAGAACCAATATCTTCATATACTCTGTAAATATTTGGTTTGTAGAGTTGTGCCGACATTACTAGGGAGACAAACGATCCCAACTATTTGTAAGTACTGGATGTTCCACCCTGTGGTCTGTTCGAGCTGTTGGGCCGTGACGTAGATATGTGCACTGCAGTCGATTTTGAGGCTGTCACAGTTGGTCAACAGGGAGTTTTCGTTTTGTTTCGTCAATCCCATTTATTATATCCGCCCTTCTTTTCTCTCTCCTTCATAGTCGTGACTCAGATCCGGGGTCACAAAGTAGGCTCTTCTCCCCCCTCCCCCACTACGGTTCCTGTCTTGCTTGTTATCGCGAGAAGGTTTCAGCACTTTCTTCCTTTGTCAACGGTCGTCGAAGTGTGCTTACCCACGCTATAATATGCGCTCTCGACAGTTGGTGTAGTTTTAGAATAAAAATCTCCATACGAGAAGAATCGAACCCCCGATCTCCAACGCTAACGAGCTTCGTGGCTACCCGTTAGACCACCGGGGCGACCGAGTATGATTTCGCCCAAATGGGGGGGGGCGGTGGTCAATTGGGAGTAGTAGATCCATTAAGTAGATACGTGGGGTTATCCACCCCCAATATGTGGTCAAAGGGGGAGCTCCGTCTGCCCCCTCATGCGCCGCTGCCCCGTTAGACCGAACAACGTTCCCGAATATAAAACAAACCGTTGTGTGCGTGCTTGGCATGGATTTCCGGCATCTCGCCTGGGCGTCGAAATTGCATTTGGTGCCTCTTTGGGCACGCTGGAGCGTCCGCCGCGGGTGCGGTTTGCCTGTACCCCAAATGGCCCAAACGCCAGGGTGTATTATCCCCCCGAATTAATATTTCCCTTGGGAATAGTATGTTTCGTGAACGTAATCTTGAGTTCACCCAGTGGCCGTCTTGATATGATTATCCTAGAGAGATATAGCAGGTGGTCACTAACAGTGAAAAATCACAAAACAAAAACATATTGACGCTTTTGAGCAAAGTAAGCCCGCATGAAGCACCAAGGTACCGAGTACAACAACAAAACATATACGCTTACGAAGAAATAAAACGAACCTAACACTGCCAGTAGAGTGTTTGCGATAACTTGAAATCGCCAAGTGGATGGCCGTCCGTAACTTGAACCTATTATTATGAAATATTGCCGGAGTACTAGAACAACATTCCCCATATTCGTCAAAAACAATAAATGTCAGGACCACTGGATGGTCATACGCGATCATTCGTTGTTCGTTGTACGAGATGATGGCGAGTCATACAATGTGCCAATATTGTTGCTACGAGTAATCGTCGTGTCCGTGAGTGTTGATAGACTTTACAGCGAATCGTCCAGACGAACCACGCTCGTAAAGCAACACTACAACGCAGCGAAGTACAGAACAACTCTTGCCGCTTAGATTTTGCATACGCACCAGCTGATGCTGGCACTCTGGTGTTGTTGCTGCCACAGGTAGCAAAGTAGAGTGCGCACCACTTTCTTTAGCAGATCCGAAGATGTTGTGTAAAACAAACCACACAGATAAAATTTGCAAACAAAACAAACGGCGAATCAGCGTTTCCGTTCGAGCAGCGATGCCCGCAGCCAAAACTAGAGCGTCCTTCCTTGGTTGGTGAGTCAGCGCGTCAAAGCCCCCTTAACAACCTCCCCCCCTCCCTGCCCGACGACATTTCTTCCGCGTATCAAGCAACGGGGTCAATCTTAACCGAAAGGAAAATATATGTTATATACTAAAGTGCAAGCCGTCAGGGAGTCCTCGATCACAACGACGCTAACGCTGCCCTCGACCATAGCTCAGTGTGAACACCTCGTCTGTATAGTAATGAAAACGGGCGATAACCATATACGAGCTGGTTCAGGCATATCACCCAAAATTTCGTCAGTCACGAATGCCGGATGCAATAGCAACTCCAATGTCACATATTTGGTATCATACTGACCGCCATGAACAGTGGAAGAGGGTGAAATCGCCAGCCTTTTGTTCAGGGACCTAAAACTGGCGCTACCGTCGAAAATGTGGCCCGACCAATCACAGGCCTTCAAAGTGGTCAACAATAGTCAGGCGTTTCTGTAGGGAAACATGTTTTCCCCCCAATCGTTTTTTCTAAACGAGCCGCTTCCAGGTGGTCCAAGGAATGTTTGTACAAAGTTTCACGCAAATATTCGGAGATCTGACTGGGTATGACCACATTAAGTTATATTCAACGCCCAAAATCGATTCCATACTGAAACTGAGTAATTACGAGGCGACGCCTATTTTTGCACTTTTACCGCATAAAAATCGAAATGTCCACGTCGTTTTTTGGAGACAGGCCCTGAAATTTGATACACGTGTTTTATGCGCCATACCCGAGCCTTTTACGAATGTTTTTTGTTTTTTTTTCGCCGGAAATTTCGGATCTCTCAAGACCCAAATTACCCAAACAAATACAAAACAAGCAATATCTGACAAAAAAAAAAAAAAAAAAACATCCGTTAAAGTCTCGGGTAAAGGCGCATAAAACACGTGTGCCAATTTCAGGGTCTATCTCTAAAAAACGGCGTGGACATTCGCCACTGAGTGAATTTTGGGTGATATGCCTGAACCAGCCTGTAGAAGGACTCGTATCCGTCCTGCCGGCGATAGTCTACTCCTATGGGAACTGCTGCGATCCCCTCCAATAAAAGGCAAGCGCCCCTCATACAAATAAACTAGCTAAACGCTTACTCTCCCGTCTTGTACATGTGCACCATGCTGGTTTCATATATTACTGCTGCAGTTGTTTTTTTACATATACATGTTCAGAAGGCGTGCTGCCTTGTGTTAGAAATACTACCTTTCGTTTATGGAAGATGACGCAACAAATAATGGGCAAGAGTTCAGTGTGCACGAGGCGGAGAAGAAGAAAGGCGGAAAAACTCAAGCCCTGTCCATCGTTGAAAACTATTTAGTTTGTTCCAATGTCGGCGACGAGCGCCTTCTTGTACCCACAGAGGGACATACTATAAATAAACGGCGCGATCGATAGTCATTCGGGGTGGAAGTTGGTCTGTGTGTGGTGTTGGCCTCTGTATCCCGCACTGATGCTCATGTAAACACACGCTCGTACTTGATGGTTTTACAGCAGCATAGCACCACAACGCGTACAATGTAAAATGCCACTTTTATTATACATATTAACATATTAATAGTAGAGTATTAGTAAAACATTTGCGGGTGCTAAGTACGGTAGGGGTAAAATATTCTAGAAAAAGTTATTTCTGAAACACAGGACTCTATACCATATTTTTTGTAGGAGTGTCATTATCGTTTTGCAATATGATTTAATTAAAATCAGTTTTGAATTGTGATTTTAATTGCACCTAGGCCGTGTGTGGTTGTCCACCTGGACTCAGAAACTCATAGATCTGCGCTTTGTTTTGCAAGAACCAAACCCACTGATGCCACCGACGAGATATTGGCGATCGCTCTTCATGCTCCCGACCCTCGACATGCTTCATCTCGTTTGGCGTCATCTAGGCGTTGTAGTGCTATATATATATATCGTTATTTGATTTTAAACTCCCGGCTATACTTCCGGGTCTTTCGTAAACTCGGCAAGGCGTCAGTCTGTTCGTATTACGTTAGGTAGATTTATACATGGTTTGACCATTTAAATGTACCTTATATTTTCGGCCGGAATGGTCTCGTGTTGGACGTGCCCCACCCAGAAAAGAGTCTATGGTGACGGACACACGCGCGTTCAAACTCTACGACCGGCTGCTGCGCACCCACGCCCTCGGTGTTCAATCTCTCATCTCTTGACAACTGTGAGATGACGGACCGTCCTTGCCTCGGTCTCTTCGGGTGTCCGTTTGTCTCTTGGCGTCCCTCTCTTTCTCTCCAAGCATCTCTTTTTCTGTTCATTTCTCTATGATCCTTTTGCCGATGAGTCACCAGCTGCTCATGATATGGCGTGTTAATAGTCAATAATTTTAAGTTTTTCAGTATAGATTTAGCTGCTCATGATATGGCGTGTTAGTAGTCAACAATTTTTAGTTTTTCAGTATAGATTTTTAACAATATTAGATGGGTGATGTGCCTTTCGGTTTTTGCACGAATGAATACCCAAGACGAATCAGAAACACGACAGTTTCTGCTGATACTGTTTTAACTCAGATATTCGACGAGGACGCCGAAATCTACAGGGGTCCGCATTAAAGTTACACCTGTTTTGTTTTCAATTCTGCCGATACCTTTACTGAAAGAACGGATACAACAAATCACACGTCGTTTGTGCCCAACGGCGCCGCCAGTAAAAATGATAATTCGCGTTTGCGTTATTTTTTTTTCATGTTTTTTTTGTTCAGTATTCACCTCGAAGGCAGATTTCGTATGGGATCCCAAATGGGCCATTTTCAATGCACTTATTTCCCGAAGGCTCTGGAAATCAAATTTTCGACACGATATTCAATATGTCAGAATCATCATGCAACTTGTTTTGGTGAAAAATCATCATTTTTGATGGCGCTGAAATTTTTCCGTTCCTGGGTTTTTTCCTTACTGGAGAATTGTGGTGATAGGCTATTCGATCATCATGCAACTTGTTTTGGTAAAAAATGTTTATTATTGATGGCGCTGATTTTGTTTCCGTTTCTGGGTTTTTTCCTTACTGCCAGTAAACAAAAAACCCAGAAACGGGTTTTGTTTTAGCGCCATCAAAATTGAATATTTTTCACCAAACCAAGTTGCATGATGATCGTATAGCCTATCACCACAATTCTCCGTGATCACATTTAGAATATCGTGTCTAGAATGTGATTTTCGTAGCCTTCGGGAAATAAGTGTATTCGAAAATTGGCCATTTGGAATCCCATACGAAATCTGCCTTCGAAGTGGAAGGTTGAACGAAGGAAATCTGGGGTTTGTGGAGAGGTATTGAATCGTTGGCATGATCGAAAGAGGGGGTCGGGAAAGGTTTATCAAGTACGTATCATGACGGTGCAGTTGGTTGAGCTGGAGAGACAGAGGTTGGAAGGTTTGAGGCAGGAAGGAAGAAGACCATCTATATAGTACGGGGTTCTACTCGTGGTGTTGACGGGCAAGGGTTTGGCACTGGGTGGAAGGTCGGGCAGTTGAAAGAAGAACACGCCCGCCCTTCCCTGGGGGGTTACAGTATGGTAGGGTTGTGTAGTAAAAAGTAGTAGTCTATATCGGGTGTGTTTTCATATGTGCTAGTTTAAGTGTGGATAATATCCAGCACGTACTAATAATAATTCCAGATTCATAAGCAAAACAAAGGTGAATACTAAACAAAAATGACACGAAAAAAAAAGACGCAAACGTAAATGTTCATTTTTACTCACGGCACCGTTGGACACAAACGGTGTGTGATTTGTTGCTTTCGTTCTTTCGATAAAATTATCGGCAGAGTTGAAAAAACAAAACAGTTCTAACTTTTATGCAGACCCTTGTAGTAGGTGAACCTACTTGGGACCCTTCGTAGTGCGACCATCCGAAGCGTCCTACGTGGCCACAGCAGAGTTTAGGTACCAAAAAGGAGCTCCGAAACGATCACAATTTTGCTGCGGAGCACTGTCGTGGCGTGATGCGAACACAGCAATGCTTGCCCCCCCTTGCAGATCCGACAGCCAAAACACCTACTAGAGACCATAACGAACAAGCTATACGTTGGTCGGTTGGAGATCTGAGCGTGAGAGCTTGAGCTATACCGTTTTCCGTAAGGAGTTCTGATATAGTGTTATTATATTAGAAATAGCATTGCTGCTGTAAAAAAAACATAAATACATCTGTATTTCAATATTCAAGTACTCAGGTTTTGTCCATGACCGAAGGGGCCCCTTGAGGGCCCGTATTAACGAAGACAGCAAAAAGTTCAATTTGGTGAATAAGATCCTATTTGGATGTGATTTCGTAAAAAAAAACAGGTTTGCGTCCTATGGGGAATAGATAATTGCTTGTTCAAATATTTCTGAAATCGGAAAAACGCAGCATGAGTCACAACGCCCAAGTTAGAAAAACCGTGTTTGTGGTATGCGGTTGCTCGATACTGATTTCCCGTATGTGGCGGTTTCATATATTGGTCTACGGAGATCGGGGTTTCGTATTATGTGTCGGGGCATTATTTAGGATGCCTCGCGGTACCTGGTGGGTTGCTGTCTCCCTCCTGGGAGCAGTCTGCGATACAATGATGATGCGACCCGGGCTTTGATGATAAGATACTGCCCGTATACATGTGAGGGTGGAGCGTGACAGAAAGGTACGGCTCACTCCTGTGTGGTGTTCATGATGGGCCTTTGACGACAGGTACTGGCTCTACTTGTGTGTGTGTATTTGGTAACGTGGTGGTACGAGTGTATATTATCTACTACTCCTCCTTGACGACCCACGGTATAGGCACGTGGCTACACAGAGCACGTTTGACAGCAGCGTTCACAAACAAACCGACGCGAGGAGACGAGAGGGAAGGCATGCGTCGGCGCGTGCGCGCCGCCGCCAGCATACGTTTGCTTTCGGCGGCCCAGGCTAGGAAGCTATCGCTCTCAGTGTATCTTGGGTGGGCGTAGGGATCCCTGAAACGCCACGGGCGAGACGGGGACAGCGATGGTGTTATAGAAGTCTTGATGAGCGTATCCTGCTGTTTTTGGGTCAATCGCTCGGATTTCGATCTCGTTGGAGCATCGAGCTGGCTGGACACAAGGGATTGCGACCGCCATGATTGGCTTTGAGGCGCCACCGCCAGGGTACGTTGTGCTATGGTCTGTAGGTGTGGGCGCGGTTGTTGTCCCGGTGACCTCGCGTCGTGGTTCACGCGTTGTCGTCTTGATCGTGGTCATCGTTGCGATCAAGAAATGAGTAGATTGTGCCGGGGGCGTTTGTCCACGGTGGACATGCCGGTCCAAGTCAAGTCAACTCCTCAATTTAATTTGAATTCTACAGTAGTAGACAAAGCATGATAGTAGATCTTCCTAAGGGAGTTATCCAGGCACTCTGGTTGGCTGAGGGTATGTTTTACACGGCTCAATCAACTTGGACTATTTCCCAGCCACAGCATCCCGATTCAACGTACAGTCGTTTCGAGCTCAGCATCCACGCCGGCCGAGTCAACTTAGAGTCTGACCGAGCACATAATCCCAGCACTGATCACTGGCATAGGGTTCGGGTTAGGGTTCTGGTCGGAGGGTCGGCTTCAGGCGACAAGCACAAACCCCCCGTAAAGATCTAGTACCAAGGTGTGTTCACCCCTCGAATTTTATTTACCCAAATAAAGGTCCCGTGTAGAGATGGCTCCCGGATTCGAGACAACCGGGTACCCGGAGGCGGGTACCCGGAACCGTCCGTACCGGAACCGTCCCGGTTCCATTTTTATTACCCGCGGTACTGGGTACCCCAGGCACCCGGGTACGCGGGTACCAAGGTATACGGGTACCCGATAGTTGCGCTCCACGCAGCTCCCGATAGACGGGACACAGACCTCTCAACCACTGGTGCACAGCGCACAGCATACCCTACCTACCGTCAAACAACACGCCATACACACAGTGATTAGACCAATGGCCAATGTCTAGAAAAATGTACATGTAACCCCGGGTACCCGGGTACCCGCGGTGCTAGATATTACGCACAGCCTTCTCTCTTTCGCATTTTTATTCACCGAGAGAGACGCAACTATGCCTTGTCCTCCCGTCTTCCGCCTCACCACGCCCACCACCCCGCCTGAGGACCGTTGACGCCGCTCAAACAGCAGAGTGGAGCAAAATGTACATTTAACCCCGGGTGCCCAGGTACCCGGGTACCCGGCGTACCCAGTACCGCGGTACCCGGGACGATACTGATTGAATCCCACCCCAGGTGGTACTGGTCCCGGCTCCAATTTTTGAAGCCGGAAGCCAACTCTAGTCCCTCGGGACCTTCTTGGTTTTTCCGTCCAAATAAAATTGAATATACCCCAAGATCCTGATAGTTGGTGCTGGTGCGTGTGTTGACCAATGAAAAGTGAATTTGATTTGTTTTTGCCAAATTGAAGATTTTTTAAAATCGTTAATACGGGTCCTAGCACGAAGTGGCCCCTTAAGAGTTGAATGACTACCATGCCACACTAATTATGTGTTTGTTGTTTTCAAAAATCGTTTTTTTTTACTGTCGACACCCCGTAAACCCAGTGTCTATGCCGATTATTAGTCGTAGGGAGATCCCAATGTGGTCACAAAACCACGACACAGAGATACTGCTTTGCAATGCAGTAAGGATAGCCGACAGTGTGTTGCAATATACGACATACGACCTACCTTGCTACCATTACAGATGAGTGAAAGATAGACAAAGCAGAAATATGAGAAAATTGAAGAAAAACCGAAAAAGAAGAAGAAAAAGAAACACACCAGACAGACAATCGAACAAACAAACAAACAAAAGTAAGCACCGTTCGCTCCCGTGAGATGTGACACAGATAAGTATGAGAAAAAATAATAAAAAACGACGTAAACAAAGGAAGACTGGGAAATAATACTGGGCAGGCAACCCAAGCACAACAATACAAATACAGGGCATGACATGGCTTCCATTTGTGTCGTACTGTACTAAACAAACAGCCAACAATGATAATAGCAGGTTGGAGAAATTCGGCAGTCGTACACAAGTCCCAGGTTCGTATGTACGAGTTCCAAATTTTCTCTTTCCCTTCCATACATAGTCGCAACTCCGATCCGGGATCACAAAACCAGCTACCCTTGCCAGCGGCTTTGTATGTACGTCGACGTACGAGCTAGGCCAGCCGAAATGATGTTTTTAAAGCAGATTGGCCATGCCCCGATCAATTTAACGAATTGGGACCTGGAATTTGGACATAGTGTATATCATGTACCAATCAACACCCTTGCCGCCTGCCCTTTTTTTTCACGTTTTTTCTCGAGAGAGATATGACCATCCCGATTTTTTTTTATAGCGAAAGCGATCAAACCTACAGTAGTTGAAAAAATAGGAAAAAGACAGAGGGTATGCGACAAGTACATTTGCACGTACGGTTCAAAGACGTGGTTTAAATTTCAGAGTATAACTCTCAAAATCGATGGGGGCATAGCGGAAATGCCATTTTTTCCGTAATTACTTGACTTATATATATGCAATCGAGGTTTGGTCATATATCTTGATGGGTGGCGAATTGGGCAACGAGACTTAGACCTATGCCAATGGGAAAGCAAAGTTACCCTAAAAAGTTTGAATTCCTAAGACCCCCGCCAAACTTTTCCAGAACAAGCTTGCTATCGGACCGATTCTTAAAACGGAATATTCTTAACTTTTGGAAAAGCCCGAGAAAGGCAATTCTCAGGCCGATGTTGGGACAAGATCGGCTTGAGAAAAACTCAGGCGAATGTTAGTTCGAAGCGGCGAGATCAACGACTGCGTCATGAATTCTGAACGCGGTGCGCTCGTTACGGGCTCCGACCCATCCTAGGGTCACCGTGTCCACACGATGGCCGGTGATATGTGGCGGGCGCTGGCCAGGCGTCTGATAAACAAACAATTGGCTGCTGGTGTGCATAAAACAGATGACAAAATTACTTGATCCGTCTCAAATGGCAAAAAATAGTTTTTTTTCGGGTTTGGGACAAGAGCGTAGGACGCCGCCGGCAATCTCTCGTCTCCTAGACCATGGATCCACCTTATACCTTCGAGGCCGTCATCTACGCTCGTTGACCTTGCCCGACCCGAAGCGGGTTGGCCGTGGGCTCAGTCTATGTCGAGACCGAATGTCTATCGTCGCACGAGCTGATTTTTATCAGGGTGTTGACGATTTGCAACTAGAAAAGGCGAATTGCGCTGTTTGAAAGAAAATAAGAAAAACATCAAACATGTTTTCCCTTTTTCCCCACAGCGGCGGTACGAGCGGATCTTCAGCCTGAAAACTCCAGGCAAATATTTCAAAGATCGATTTCCATATTTGCTTTCCCATTGGCATAGGTCTTACATCGATCTTGTTATTGTGTCTTCAGCACCGTCTGCACCAAAGTTCATCTTGATTGAAAATTAGTTTTTTTTACACGGATTTAGAATTAACAAAGTTGTGTTTTCGAGTCGGGGGGAAAACAAGGTCAAAATTTTCACATACATTATTTGTTTGCACAAGCACGGTTACGTCGTACGGTAGTGCTTCCAAGTTTGGTAGCCTAGTTTGCAGTGGTTCACGAGATACGACTTTAGGAAGCTTTGCAAGTTTCTTGGCTGGCCCAGCTCGTATCCAGGATCAGTTTGCTGGCCTCAGGTCAGGGCGGGCTCAGGCAACAAGCAGTTTGTACCGTGCTTACAAGAAGAGCTCTGGAGGTGGCAAGCGCGCGTGTTTTTGCTGGGTTGTAGCGTGACATGTGTTCTGTGTTGTATCCTATTGATAAAATGGTTGTTATTATTCACCATGCCTACTGGTACGTGCTGTACGGCAGGTTAATGGTTTGTAAGAGCTTGTTGTGGTGCATACAAGTAATATGTGTAGACGCAGTTTTATCAACTATGATATACGGTAAAAAGTGTTTATCCTACGTTATGTTCTGTCGTGTGTCTTCTACGTAAACTGAAAACTCGTGCACACCACGTGCGGAATAACATCTCTCTAATATATGACGTAGAGGGTCAGGACGAATAATGAGTGAGTGTGCTTCATATAGACAATTATATTTTGGTTCGGTTTTGCTTTCCAAGCCTTTTTGAACTGTACCCCTGCCATGCGGAAAATTACTACCTGGCAGGAATGAAAGGCAGACGAGTGTTTCGCAGTAAAAGAGCTACGGAACAAATTGCTGTGGGTGCCCCCCCTTTACAAAAAAATAATTTGAAGACATACGGCAGTATATGCTGCCGTACATAACCCTTCAAATTTACTCTACATACGTACTACTCGTGTATATAAACAAATCTATTCTTTCACGATTAGAGGTCGGTCGCTAGTCGATGGATTTTCGCTAACAGACCAACTGATACACAGCTCTTTGCAAACAGACCTTCTGTTTCGCAACCAGCCCTTTTAACAGGCCAACTGAGCTCTTCGCAAACAGCCCAACTGACGTAACAGCCAAACTGACGTATTATACTGACGTATTATACAAACAGCCCAACTGACATCTACCCGCGAGCACACGCGACGTAAGGCACACGCCCGGTAAGGACTTCCAGAAGCGTTTAAAAACACAAGAACAAAAAGGAACACGGGTACCAATCCACAGCAGAGCAGCAGCAGCGGCGGCAACAGTGCTAGAGTAGTAGCAGCGGTATAGTTGTGCATATGTATGTGTGTACTCCTGTGCTGCTGCTGCTGTGCTGCTGCTATTTCGTACTGGTGTTTCGTATGTTGATATTGCTGCTGCTGCTGCTGTTCCTGCTCCTTCGGGATGTAGCAAATAAAACAGGCGGAACAAATTATTGATTTTTAATCAAAGTTTGTTGAAAATACGTCCAACAACTATTTTTTCGCGCGGGGCAATTTGCCTTCTCGTTCAGCCTCACAGCGGTACTTTTTCATTTTTTTACTATGTTTTTGCTGATGACAGCAGCACGACTACAACTACACTACTCCGTACTTCACTTTACTTCGTCGTCAGCAACATGCACACTTTCAGGCAAATCTCGACATTGTTGATCTGTACAACGCAAGATAGATTAGCACAGGAAAACAAGAACACGGGGGGCAAGGGAGGAGGTCCTGCTCAGATGCTCTCTTCTGCTGCATGCTGCTGCTTGCTACTGCTGCTGCTGCTGCTGCTACTGCTGTACGAGTGTGTGTGTATGTACGTACAGCAGCTGCTGCTGCTTTTTATAGAATACAAAAAATAGAAAAATCCGTCGGCTGGGAGTTAAAATAAAAATATTGTATAAATACGTCACCTGGGAGTTCAACCGATTGAATAGTAGATACTCAACTTTGCGAGTTGCGTAGAATGTTTGTTCTACCTGGTATGTGTTATTTGTGGTGTTGGTGTGGGCTTCGTGATGTAGCATTAATATGAACCCTGGTAGTTACTATGAAAACTCGATTTTTATAATAAGCCGTTGTCGAGCAGCCAAATAATTTGTGAGGCAATCGTCATGATGAGGAGTTTTCAGTTCAAGTACGTACGAGTACAGCAATGATACAATAAACAAACAAATATTACCATAAATATCTGCTCATCCAATATTACAAAAAAAAACAGCTGTGAGCTCGAGGATTTGTCGAAGCTCATCTTTACTAGCTGAGGCTGTTTCTTAAGGAAGTTCGCTTTGTTTTTTTTGGCCATTTATTGATGTTTTTGACCCGGAACTCCGTCGAAAGGGTCGTGCGCTTCTCGGAATGCATTATTCTACCATCCCACAGGTACCCCACCAAAACATCCGCTTCTCCATCGAAACAATTTGAAATATCCAGCATTATCACAAATCGAACAATAGACATCAAGTGGAAGCTTGAACGAAGGAAATTAAGGTACATTCCAGTCAGAAATTACGGAAATTTTGAATAGCTTGTGCCTCTGGAATGGTATTTGTTGGATATTATTCGAAATGCCACATACCTCAAGAACTTGAAAATGCTTCGATGGAGAAGCGGGTTTTTGCGTTGGATACCTCTGAGATGTTGGGCGCACTCATCCCGAGAAGCGCACGGCCGATTAGCCCGCATTCCCGGTCAAAAACATCAATAATGGGCTGAAAAAAACAAATCGAACTGAAACAAATCGAACTTGCTTAACAAACAGCCTGAGTATAATACTTCGATCGCGCGTACTTACGGATTTTTTATGTCCTCACGTAGGATGTACATCCCGTATGAGGGGGACACAATCTGAACCTGTAGACTTCAGGAAGTGTGTGTCTATTTGTGGGGGGAAAGTATTTGAATTACATTAAACTATGAATTTAAATTAAACAGTCTGAAATAAACGTACTAGGTGTACTATAGTGTTCCGACGAGTTGACGTGATAGAGTGGGTCTACTATTAGTAGCTTTGTATGGTATATCAGAAGAGGTGTGCGAGGACAGGTTATGGAGTAAAACTTAAAAGCACCTGGATGAATTTAATTTATTAGTGATTTGGGTTTTTATTAGTGTGCATTACTAATTTGTACCTATAAGTTATCTTTAGTGGCAATTAGTAGGTAGGGGGTTTTCTCTCAACAGTTTTATCCTTCACACCTGTTAAAGGGGGGAGACACACAGAGACAGGGGTATGAACCAACCAACCATGTTGACAGGAGGTGTGTTAAAATCTAGTACGAATTTTCAGAGGTTTTTGGGGTGAAATGTTTGTAACATGTAAATAGTGGTCAATCAGGCGATTTTATTATAATGAGGAGCTATTGATGCGAGAAGGGCGCTAGCCCTTAGAGCATCAATAGATGCTCTTCCTAGTGGGTTGGGTATCTGCCCGTGGGGGTGTACCCCCCTGATCGCGAACGGACACAAACGGACAAAAAACAGTTATGAAAGCTGCCACAGCGTGGCTTTATTTAAATAATCCTTAATATTGAGGTTTGTCCGTCCGCACGTCCCTCGTCTGTTCGCTTTGCTTTTGCCGTGCGACGCGTACACCGAACCGATTCAGACGCGCTCGGGACTGATAGACGCCCGCTATTTACGCTTAAAGTTTAGTACTGCTCGTGTCGAAAGCCGTGCCGAGATCGGAGAGCTAGGAGATAGTGTGATAAGACTGGGTGAGACACAGAGTATCCCCTTGCAGGTTTGTCTATTAAGCATCCTTGGTGTTACTCACTTTCCGTAGAGTCAAGCGTAGAAGAGAAGCAGCTTTTATTAAACCCCGAGCCAGATGACATCTGCTCGGGATGGGCTTCAAGTATGGCCCACAGATATTATAAATACCCCGAATACCGAATACGAATGCCATCCAAGTTATACGAAAACGGATCAATTACCTATGCAGAGGTAATTACCGGCCTTCCTAGCCCATACCATTACACTAGCCCACCCTGATGAGCCGTATATGCAGGAATATGGGAAAAACGGGGAAATCCCAGTTCCCCGAATTAGAACATGAGTCGAAGATGCGGCTCCTCAAAACCCCTCCCACACCTCTAAATTGCTAGGCTAAGAAGCCGGGAAAAAAAAAACCCACTCCATGTTGAGATGCCATCCGAGGGGGACAGGGGCAAGGCTCGATGGGATAAAAGATGCCACTTTTCCGTGTGTACTCGTACGCGAAACTCCACATGAAAAGAAAGAAACAAAACCCGAAAGGGTCGGACCAAAGAGCTAGAAGACTAGTCGCAATGCCAACGACGCCACGTGTGATAAGACTGGGTGAGACACAGAGTATCCCCTTGCAGGTTTGTCTATTAAGCATCCTTGGTGTTACTCACTTTCCGTAGAGTCAAGCGTAGAAGAGAAGCAGCTTATATTAATCCCCGAGCCAGATGACATCTGCTCGGGATGGGCTTCAAGTATGGCCCACAGATATTATAAATACCCCGAATCCCGAATACGAATGCCATCCAAGTTATACGAAAACGGGTCAATTACCTATGCAGAGGTAATTACCGGCCTTCCTAGCCCATACCATTACAATAGTGACTGTCATAATATGTTACCACAGTGACAATTGTCACTGAGATTATTTTCCTGGCGGGAGTCAACCCTCCGCACCGAAGAACACAAAAACACACACACTCTGCAGACGAGCCGCCCACACGCACAGATTGCAACCACAGCACTACAACCACCACCACCACCACCCACCACCACACGACCCCCAGCCCACCCAGTAACTCTCTCACCCACCACGCACACCCATCAACTACTTGCCGGTCACTAAAAAAAAGTTTCTGTGCTGACACAAATCGCTTACAAACAAACCATCCAATCAATCACGATTATTGTAGGAACACAGCAAAACGAGAAGAACCGCCAACGCAGTAGCTTAATGCAGTTAGGAGTTTGACCACTTGAAAGCGTCTGTCACGCTCCTCATTCCACCCGTTCTTGTAATAGCAGTAATACATTTTGCAGTATGTTCGTTGTCCTGATGAGATTGCATATCATACGTTGCTGCTGGTGTTTTATGGTTTCGTGAGGGCTGCGATCGTATGTATGTGTTGTTGGTGTTATACGATTTCGTGAAGGATATAGGTCTGTGATTATTCTGAAACAGTGGTATCGAGGTCAACAACAATAACAGATGTTTAGGTTAGGGTGCGTGGCAGGGGGGAGGGAAGAGTGCCTGCGTGTTGTCCTGGACCAGAAGAAGGTTGCAGATTACGATCTACTTTGAAGATCATCTACTCGTATCTATTACTACTACTGTACTACACTACTACTACTACTACTACTACTGCTGCTGCTGCTGCTACTACTACTACTACTACTACTACTACTACTACTACTACTACTACTACTACTACTACTACTACTACTACTACTACTACTACTACTACTAGTACTACTACTATTACTACTACTGCTGCTGTACGTGCTGTGCTGCTGTGTACTTAGACTACGGTTGTAGTGAGTGGGTGGATCGATTGGTGCGTGTGTCGACCGGTTGGTGCGTACGTGGTTGGGTGGGTCGGTGTGGTTGGGTCGATTGGTACGTGTATGACTGCGTTCGTACCTGTTCGTCGTGTTTATCCGCTACAAGGGCTCCGCGTGGATGCCGGCATAGAGTGTGTCAATTTACCTGATCAATGGATAGCGTTATAGCGTGTGGATCGTGGCCCAGTTATTATTTCGTGTTTTTGTTTTGGGCAGCGGCCAAAAACAGGTACACCTGGTCCGTTCGGGGCCAAAAACAGGTACATACTAAAATCAAGTTAAAAACGCACCCCACGAACCTGCCGTTCCTTGCAATGCAAAGTAGAGTTTTTTCATGCTCTTCGTGCTCGCCCGGTGGCTACGTATACGAATAGCTGCTATTAATAGTACGAGGAACGAACGCCTGCTGCTGTATTCTCCCTTCTCAACTTTTGTGATACCCCTGGTATTCCAAGTCAACCACAATCCCGAAGGGAAGCCTTCTATCTCGTATTATTTCGGCGGAGGTGTGCAGGCAGATATGTGTGTGTCGCTCGAGTGGCGTGTAGTGCGAGGTGCGAAGGGAGAAGGGGGTCTCCGCGTACGTCGGCATTTGTATAGGGGGCATAGGGTGAAACTATGAAGGGCCTCTGATTGGCTTAAAAACGACAAAAAAAAGGTGAAAGTCAAGCAGAGTAGACAAAAGCAGGTATACCTGGGTTTTGAAGAGGCAAAAACCGGTACAACGAGTTTTGGACCAATGGCAGCGCACGTGGAGTGCGTGTTTGACTTGGTTTTAACTATGTACCTGATTTTGGCCGTAAATGTACCAGGTATACCTGTTTTCGGCCGCTGCCCTTTTTTATTTGTGTTCGCTCTACCGGCCCTGCCTTGGCGTAGTTCAGGGTACCACTACTTATACATGTATAGAACAGCAGTGTGTGTTGTCTTCACATGAAACCCGTCATTTCTACCCTGTAATGCGTTTTACAACCTAACTACAAGCAGTACACCAATTGTCCTGATTCCTAATCTTAGAGAGATACAAATTATTATATGGTCACAGACTGTGAGACAGAGAAAAACCAAATAAACCATACGTAAATGAATGGGTAAAGCAAGTGAAATGTCAACTTACCGGGTACGAGAACACAACGGCACGAGCCAAACCAAAGAGTAAAGACAAAAAGACAATACAAACGAATTTTGAAATGCACGGAATCAGAAGCACCCCTACAAGAAAAGCATGCGTGCCCAAGAGAACAGATGACTGCTGCACGGGCAAAGAAACACGAAGGAGAGGACGACACCGGCATAGAAGTACGTACTATTAATAATAACGTAGGAGATACTGTACGTACATATTCGACCAGCAGGTGGCAGCATGTTAAAACATAAAACGAGAGTTCGTATATACCTACGTGCACAATGTTTATTGTTCTTAGTTTCCTTCTTCGTCTACACAATAAACGCTTTGTCGGCGCTCCTAGGTTTTAGGTGAAGATGCAGCAGTGCAGTTGCTTCTTTATTTTCTGCTGGTGCTGGTGCTGCTGCATTATGTTGACGCTCTGCTGCTGGCGAGGTAACCCGTTTTTCTTGCGTCGCCTTTACTATATTAAGACCACTCCGTAGGAAAGCCTTGTACATATATATATGTATGTATCGTACTACACGTAGTTTTACCAGTATATATTTCAACTTTCCATCACCCGCGTTCACATGTATTGGTTTGAGTTAGGCACTCATTGTTTTAGATATACGTTTGGACGCGTGCTACGATAGATATAGCAATTTTTGGCTAAATCGTTTTCTGAACGATCGGGCTCCTTAACCCAAATCCGACGTTCAGTCTTGTGTGACGAAAACATGTTCAGGGATACTTTGGTCATGATTTTATTCATCCGGTAGCAGTGTTATTTTCCTCCAAAATCATTTTTTCGGTGAGGTATGACGCTCCTTAAGTGAGGAGCTCAGAAAAAACATGGGGCACCTCTATCGTAGCATCCAACTTTGGTGTTGCTTCATTTCGTTGTCTTTTGTTTTCGGCACGAACACAAATTTGAAATTAGTAGGTAGCGGCCAACAACATACACGCGATGGCTGGCGCCCAAAGTAGAGGGGAGAGGGGGGGCATGGGAAAGAGCGATTGCCGGTAGCAGCAAGAAGGTGGCAGACAAGGTAACAAGGTACCAAACCAACTACTAGGTCGAAAACCCTTCTGTTCTACGTACCGTGTTCTACGGCTTTCTTGAGGGTGCCTCTGTTGTCCTTCGGTTGTCTGCTTTTGATTTTTGTCCTAGGTCTTACTCAGTTTGTTATGGGATGTGCGTTTGTTTTTTTGTGTTTCCGTGTTGTCTGTCCATCTCCGGGGGGGGCACCACACTACTACTGTAGTACTTTCATTTTTTCTTCGGGGTTTTATTTTTCTTCGTTTATATTATGTCTGAGAAACACATCTGGATTGCTTCCACGTGTATGTCGTGCCGGTCGTGCATGGCATCGCATGATGGTGCCTCTTTGTATTGTTTTGCGACCACAGAGATGGCTCTCTCTGTGATACGAGTGCATAGGAGATGAACAACCGGCACGGAAACTGTGTGTGCTAGATGTCCACGGGTAGAAAGAAACGCATTTGTGTAAAGACGAGTATGAACAAAAAATAGCGTTCTATTGTACAACGTGAAGGGGAAATCTATCACCATCGGACATAATCGCGGTCAGCGGGCAGCATTAAAGTGTTGAAGGTTGTTCAAGCATGGTTCCACAATGACGTTCTAAGGGTTGGTCAATATGTATATGCTTCTTGTTGGTGGGCTCATTCACACTGCTGTAAATGGGATGGGAAAACATTAAAATGAGACAACGCATAAACTACGACAATAGCAATATATATTTCATAATTTTCAAACTATGTATCTCTACGGGATGGACGACCAGCACTGCTGTGCTGGATGCCGCCCAATAGAAGATTTTTAGTGTCCAGAGCAGAACCAGCAATAGTTTGAACGGTTGAACGTGAAAAACATACCAAGTACCTGTATGCAATAATGTCCCAGGTAAGACCGCGCGTTCAAGGCACCACGAGATCCATAAATCAACTTTGAAGGTGGAAGCCTGTCGGTGTTGACTATCCACACTGTGGGATATCGGAAAGATAACCGATAGCTATCCGATGCGGACGTGTACACCCGACATTCGATAAACAACGCGATACATGTCAGATCGGATAGGATTTAATCGCTACAAAATCCGGTTCCTATACAAAAAGCGACGAGCGTGGCAGGAATACAGAAATACAGGTCATTGCAGTACCGACGAAGCACGCAGTTGTTATCCCTGACCCCGCACGTCCATTATTCACTTTTGTCGAAACGGGGGGGGGGGAGGGCGTACTCGATATTCATGCCTGGCCGTAGTATTATGGCCATAGGGAGGGGGGGGGGGGGCTGTCTAGGAGCAAGGCGTTTTTATCGGGTATCGGGACACTTTCGAGGCCAGAGTACCTGACGACCTATATAAGTAAAGTCTGGTTGCTTCCCAAGTCGTCATGTGTACTAACAGATATGTAGTAATTGCTCCCGTGCTGAAGTTGGTCACAGGGGGCAGGACTCGGCATTTGCAATCGGTTGAAGAACCACCTGCTCGGTGACTGCTACTGGCCGCGGATATATATATATACATCATATTGTAATCACCCGTCGTTTGTGTCATCATCCGTATCTACGACTCTCTATTCGGCTTCGTTCACTAATTGACGTACATGCACGTGGAGGTTATCTTGCCAGCCACAAGGAATATTCATCTGGCCCACACAAATCCTACTCATACACCCGTGAAAGCTGTGAGATAATACTCGTATGCCGAAAGCCAAAATTGGAATGGTTTCGCCGGTGCTAAGTTCCAGGGTGTACCAGCGCCCCAATGCACCGCTGCGTAGTTGATTTGGTCACGTGGGCAGACCAACCCATTGTGTTTTGATGACGGAGTAATATAATTTGTTGCTCGGCCTTCATGCAGATGCGCTTAATACTTGAAGCAAAGCCGATATTGCACACGTTGTTTTGTGTACGGGTCGTTTGCAATTGCTACGTACTGTACTTGATTAGCTTCATCAACTACTTGTTAGTTTGGGTATGTACCAATCAATTATTCCCTTCCTGAGCGGCGTATATAGCTTATATCGCCTACTTTCTCCCCTATACGGGACTTTCTGGTTGTGACTCACGCCTTGCGTGCCGGCATACCTTTGGTTAACGTGACATTCAAGGATCCACCCACTGCCGTCTCGATATTATTCCTCCAGGTGTCATTTACTCAAACTCATCGAATATCAGCATCGACGGTAACGCGAGTTTCACGAGCAACTTGTCTGGAGGCGAAGGAGGTAAGAGATTCGCGGGGCGTTCATCGCTTGTAACGTGTTATCTACACCTAGTAGCCATGCCTTGCAGGAGAGCACTATTTTAGCCCATAGTCAGTTTGCAAAATCAACGCACAGGACGGACTGGCCGTTTGTCCTATTGCCGCGAATCTGAGTGTGACACGAAATTCCCACCTACACGTTTTCACTAATCATGTTACCGTCGGCTATGATAATACGGTTTTGATGTTTAGATCACATACACCCAGTATTGACGGGGACCCTGTCTTCACAACACTAGACATATTTGCGCGCAAATGATCGTAGAAAGATTGGCATGGTTGCATAATCAACTTATTAGCATTAGCGGCATATTTAACCGAAAACTGTGGGCCACGATTTGTCTTGCGTTATATACGGCGCTTCTTGTGCATTCAGTAGCCTTGAACACAACCTGTCGGTGATACGGTATGCGTTTTTCTCTCAAAGCAAATTGAAATATTTTGTGTGGTATAAGAACAAAGGGGTGGCAGTGTAAAGTCTCTTACCGTACAATATAACCTGCAATGCAGCAGTATGCAGCGGTATGCACGAGTAACAACGGCCGCTCGACCCCCTTATTCCTTTGCTAGACTTGTTGTGCAATATAAAGTGGTCTCTTTAACACCAGAACGTGCCACACGGAGGTGTCAAGACGTCATGCATGCAGCTGAATGCGATCAATGTTTATCGCGGTCCTCGTAATTGTACGCGCACGGAATGGCCATCTGTGAGAGTGCCATGGACCCGATACCTAGAGCCATTTCCAATAAACAAATAGGGGAGTGATCCCACGGTTGCAAGACGACGCTGTTCAATGCCATCTATGTCCGACACTCGAGGCGAGGCCTATTCCGTTATGTTAAGGGTGACAGGAGGGTGCCAAATGCTCTCAGATCTCACACCTTGATCGACCATCTGCACTTCTTGCAGTTTATCGCTTGTATGATAACCGTGTTAGATGTTCCTTCGTTTGGTTGTGCCTATGTCCAAGAATAGCAAATAGTTCACAATCTGCAACGTATATGGCGGATACATGCGCGGAATTGCTCGAAGTGTGGAACGCCAAGAGCGATCATTCGGTCCAGCGAGTACCACCGATCGGTGCCTGAACGGTAGGTGCCTATGCTCTGTTTAGCTGTACACCAAGGTTCTGGATCTTTGGCGTATATAGTCTGAATCACCACGCCACGTATTGGCACGCGTTAAAATATATACCATATTTGGGCTAGCGCTAAATTGCCATGATTAACCCCCGGGAAACGCATGGCACGATACTATTACTGCGTCCAACGGAGCCTGTAAAGCCGAAACACCTATGACCCCCACAGTAACACCTGACGCGTGTCCTCCTCGCCGAATTGTTAGGCTTTCTCGTTACGGCAGTTGCGTAATCTTGAGTGGATCGAACGTTGCTTGTCGACCCTCTTGATAACTAATACATGGTCTGCAGTGGTCGTGTGCTGTAGTTTCGTTTTCCAAGTACACCTGTCAAACCGCTCAGCGGTTTTCAGTATATATACGATGTCTCTCAGATTTACCTGCAACGATATATATTACAACCCAAACCACGGCCATAACAAAATGACGTAAACCTGAAAACATCGCGGGTACCTCGAGCTCATGCTGTCTAGCGTGTGCGTGCATGAACATATCCCCTGTTTTTGCCAACACATGGTTTGCACCCCGCCACAAGTTTTATTACCGCACATCAGTCGCCGCTGTACCGTTAAATATGGGGAGATCCGGCTGTCGATCGCACCTTGCCCCATGCTAAATATATAATCAACGTTTGAACTCATGAGTTTACACTCTCTTGAAACGCGTACTCCTATGGAAGCCTACTGTCGTAGAATCCCAAAGGTCCCAAGTGATGTGGTAGCTTTGACCCGCTACCGAGGGCTGCACGTTTTCTTCCTTATGCTTAGGGCAAGGAGAGAGCCCTCCACGTTGGGTTACCAGCGTGGAGAAGAGATAGATCGAGTGAAGTTCGGGCGGGCAAACAAGGCCCGTCTCGACTTCAAGGAGGTTCGGTTATTATGCCGAGTCTTCCCGTTCTCGGAAAGATACTCAGATGTGATACCACTTCTGGTGTATCTTCCATGGGTACATGTGCAACGACCATTCTACGAACTTTCCCCAAAACCTGTCCTCCACAGTACCCCCCTCTTTTTTGCGCTACAAATCCATCTTGTTAAGAATGAATTGTGGCGATCATTCAGTAAGGGAATGATACTTGATATGGTAGTAAAGGTACTTGGGTCGTAGTACATAGCATTGGTACGTTCGCTAAACTTACTTGTGTTAGGTGTTCGTCTCCTCACTGTTGTGTTGAGCAAACACAGGCCAGTATAAGAACTCCATACACTAGTTAGTTGGCATGTTAACAGCTTCGTTTAGATTCGGAGTTTATATGAGTGCCCTCATATATATTTCAATGTAAAACTAAGTGTGGCCGCACGAAGTTAACATTCCCATGGTAGCTGATAGAGCATGGGCGAATTCGTTTGTTAAAAGGAACTTCTGCTACCCTCAAATTGATTTGAGGTGTGCTAAATTGTACCAATTAATATCTCAGTTATACTTTATCAATGTATAATCTGGACTTGTTTTCCATTTGAGTTAAATTTTATTCTTGTTGCTGTTGTGTTAAAAAACACAAGCCAGTTTTATAGAATTTATCAACATCTTATAGATGTGCGGATTAGGTTCGCGTGGACCGTACCGCTTGGGTATTGATCTGATACACCTAGAATATTTATCATTTTATGAGTATTTATCTAGTATGCCTTGATCAATGTCAGACTACGTAGCAAGCGGTGATTGTGTGGTTGATTTAGTCGTTTTTATGGTTTGGTTTGCTAAACCAGAACCCATTAACGATCTAATCACCTACAATTTTATGACTTGTCTCCCTGTCCACATACGCCCAAACATATGTTATTTTTCACCGTGGTTAATCTTGTTCCCTTTTAAAGATTATACCTAAATTTTGCTTTCGTGTCCCTTATAGTTGCTGCTGAGCTTCCAGTATATTTTCATTGATTTTGTAAAGCGCTTAACTGGATTGTTGCTCGTTTCCTGGTTGGATCACTGTTTCGTAACCAAAAGTTACTCGACAGGATCATTGTGGGAATCACGATTAACCAGAGACCATTACTCTGTATGCAGCAATAAGTTCGTGATATTGTGGTACTTCGTCTGCTCGATATTCAATATCCGATTCAGGGCCATAGCCTTGCAGACGTAAACGGTACTTGTAATTGTGGGTATGTTTTCTGCCAGGACCACGTTTGTGGCCGACTACCCTGTCAACGATATATGACTCAATTCTTGGTAGAATTTATCATTTTCTTAGTGAACTAGCCAAACCATTGGCGGCATTCAATACCCATCCGACGTCTCTCATTTCACCTGCAGATATATACTGCTACCCAGAACACGTCGGGAAAAGTTGACAGACTCTCATAAATTTCACATGTACTTCGAGTCCATCCTGTATATCGTCTGCGTGGACATCTCTCGCTCGTTTCGCCAATAAATGGTTTGCACCCGGCTACAAGTTTCAATATAACACATCAGTTGCCTCGGTGTCACCTAAACAATATCCAAATCAGGATTAGCGGTATTGATATATGAATTTTACAAAAATCGGTGTTTATTGGTACCCGAACTCCCCCAAACTGGAAATTGGATAATATTCTCTGTTTTACGAACCACCCAAGGCTAATGTAAAATTTGGGAACATATGTACCTATGATCTGTACTAGACGAAGAATTTCCCAACCAAAATCGGTCGTGAGAGAAGTATATCACTGAAATAGCATATAGAAAAACGATCATCCCCCTCTTCGGAAAGCCATCTACCAATTTGGATAATCAGCTGTTGCAGATACGATTTCGGATTTATCGGAACTTGCCATACGACGTGAACCACTATTATGAGCAGTACTTGAACACGTACGCCTCGTTCATTCTGTTTCTCTGTTGCATCGACAGCACATCTGGTGGGGAATACTGCCTTCCCCTTGTTCATCGATCGAAACGAAAGTCCTGTTCTAAAGCACGAGCATGGCGGCAAAATACACTGGCTTAAAACAAAAGGCAATACTAGAACAAAACGCAGAACAGGTGGAGGGCGTAAGCTTTATTTTGACCCATCCGCCGGAGGATTTAAAAACAAAAAAAGGCAGTGCCGGCTTAATATATGCATGGGATGGCTGAGTCCGGTTTCAAACACTAAACGGGCATGCACAATTCGGAGCTTAGCACCTCACCACCCTTATATTACATTAGTGTTCTACGTTAAACCTCGCGTACGCTCGGTTTTTCGTCTGCCGGTCGCTACAGTAGGGGGGTACAGTATTTACATATGCTATATACTATATACAAATTGTTTTGATTACTTTGGCCTTTCTTCTCTTCCAGCCTGGGGCTGTTTGTCGTATTATCGGCTGCGCGGCACGAAGGTAGCCCGCTTGTACACAACACTGCATAGGCGGGCCCCAGCCAACGCCCGTGGGATTTGCTCTGCCCCTTCAAAGTCACGAAATCTTGCGAATTACCACGGGGAGACGTTTTGTTTGTCCGCAAGAATGTTGATGGTTAGGTATTGCCTCGCCGTATAAACGGAACACACAGCACGCACCACGGACGACATGACGAGGACGACACCGAGCTGACATTAAACGAACAGCATATCAAGAGTCGTTCAGCATCATTTGACACCATACGTCATGCGTCTGTGCAGATCTCCCCCCCCCCTTGTCTCTGTCTCTCTGTGTGTGTTCCTGGGTGGCAATGGTAACGCGTGCTGCGATAGAGGTAGAGGTATACCGTTATTTGACTCAAGTAATTTCTGACTGACGGGGCTCCATAACCCAAATTTGTCGGAATTTCGTTGTTGCGTTGCACTATTAAATAATGTTCGTTTCACGCATAAGTAAGGCTGCGGGATTGTCCATCGGGTATATCACATAAATAGCACTTTTTAGTTTCGCCAAAAAATTGTTTTGGGTGAGGCATAGATCTCCTAAACTATATTTAAGATACAGTGACCACCCTCGGGAGGCCATAGCAGCAGCAGTTGCATATCAATTGAAATACACACGCCACCCCACGTCGAGACGGGCCCAATTTAGTTACCCGCACAACAACTTCTAGCATAGCAAGCGGTCCCCCGATATGGTGAAGGTCGAATATGACAACTGGGGGTGTACTCATGTCGTAATACTGGCGCGCCCGCCGTGGCGATTTAATACAAAGGCTGCTTACCCTCCGCAGGTTAAAGAAGGGCGCGTGGTACTTAACCTGTTTTCAGAAACAAAAGTAATTAAGAGTTTGGCGGCCGAACACGCACATTTCAGGCAACAATCACGTTTGTTTTGTGGTTTAACCTTGAAACATGTGTTCTTGCTTGTGAGTTTGCTTTACTCATCATACCTGTTCTAAGCACGTTTCTGAGGAGAGGACGCAAGGGTTTTGCGTTCCTCCAGGCGTAGTTTCAGTGACGCTGAGTTTGTCATAGAGTTTACGCAGTTTCTGATGGCCCGCCGACTGAGTCTAAAATCCATTTTTTACCATAAGTACTGAACAAAATTAGTACCATAAGCTGATGTAACGGATTTTAGATACTGCTCGTGTACTTGTCCGAAGCTTGCTATTGTTGCACATTGTTCTTGACGTTTTGCGATACACTTTTACTAAAATTGTGGGCCTTGCCTTTTCATGCTGCGTACTCAGCGATTTGTGCGGCAAGCGTTGTTTGAACGTACCGAAGCAGTGATATTTATTTCGATTTTTGATCGGAAAACGTTTTCCGCCAGATTTTGGGCCTTCAGAAGGTGTGGAACTCCACAGTTTATTATTGCAACATATACCTGACGCTGTACAAGTGTGCACGAAAAGAACTGTACCCCCCGTTTGAATCGTGCATAGACTCGTTATGCATTTGAAAACTGTGTGTCTGAGAGCTTAACGTGATGCACGGTGTCTAAACGACCTTGTGGAAGTAGCACAAGCCTGCAGGTACATTATTACCACGGTATCCGCTAACGAACACAGACCGCACCCTCACCTGGAAAAGTAGCACGGGCCCGATCGCTCTGCTGCTATCATTAGTTAAATATAGCTAAGTGACCGAGGGCAACGCTGCTGCCTCTGGTTTTCCTAGAACACTCTGTGTTAGGAGTGTTTGTACGGATGGGCAGAACGAACAGTGGAACCATTAGTCAGATAGTCGCCTGCTGTCGTCGCATTCCACTGCCGAATGGCAACGTTGTTCTTGGCCCACACGGTGCGACTGTCGATGCGCATTTATGAACGTAACCACTGACAGGGGAGTAGCGAACGATACCATGCCTTCTGCCGCGATCGACTGTTCGCGCGGGTTGCACTCCATCGGTTTTATATGATGGCCAATTTCGGTACTGGTTTTGTTTTTGGTCGTGGTTATGGGAATTCACAGCATTTTCAAATAGCCAATGCGCAGAAGCCACCAGCTTTCTGAAAGATACGCTGTCGGTACTAGTAAATAGTGGCAGTGCGACATACGAAATGCAACACCTCTGTCGAGCGAGTGCGGCATATAGGTGTCTGAACGGTACGGTCATGTTGTTGGTCCTGCTGCAGATAAGGGTATTACGTCTTCGTCAGGTTTGGACACGGTGCAAAGGATGGTATCCGTGGCTGAGATCTAAATTGCATGCGTTTCTCGTCGATAAGCATGTCATGTCGATTTGTCAGACATGAAGATGCTACTGGTCTGCCCAAGCGAACCCGTCAATCCCTGAGGCCGTGTCTTAACTTCATTCGATAGCTTGGAATGGCTGGAACGGAACGAGACTATTCGCGTTCGTTCGTTCCATTCCATGCTGTTTTTGCGGTTTTTGTCCGATCGAATTTTTAGGCACCCGATCCTGGAACAGGCCGCAACAGAACGTAACCCATGAAATTTGCCTCGGGACTGTGTAGCTGGACTCTAGGACAGGGGTACCGTCACGTAGGCAGCGAGTGCTCCTGGTACAGAGGATAGCTTCACACGCAAATAGAGCGCCTGACATGCCTCAGACCAAGCAGTGCTAGCCGTCCAAGTGGCAGCCTCGGGACAAGTCTAGAAGTTATTATATCGCCGTCGCGGCTCGACGAGATATCCTGGTGCTTCTGTGAACATCGGTCCAGCGTTTTTGCTAGATATCTATGGCCACAGTCTCGTTCGCCACCCGAGGTTTCCCCTCGTGAGCCTCCTGTACAGGCCATGGCCGTATCGCGTGACTCCTACCGCAGGCGAGACCTGTGGCGTCTGCACGTGCTCCATCGCGTGCTCCCATGTCATCTCATTCTGCCTAATGCCCTCGTGGGCCTCCCAGCAAATGTCGCAACCAGTTGCAATATTCCAGCACCAATCAACTGCCGTAAATCTCGTTCCAAGTGGGCCGTTCGGTTCTGCTGAACAAGGATTACTGTTATGACACATACGCTTCCTCTTTACACATTTAGGCCGTGTCTTAACTTCATTCGATAGCTTGGAATGGCTGGAACGGAACGAGGCTATTCGCGTTCGTTCGTTCCATTCCATGCTGTTTTTGCGGTGTGTGTCCGATCGAATTTTTAGGCACCCGATCCTGGAACAGGCCGCAACAGAAAGTAACCCATGAAATTTGCCTCAGGACTGTGCAGCTGGACTCTAGGACAGGGGTACCGTCACGTAGGCAGCGAGTGCTCCTGGTACAGAGGATAGCTTCACACGCAAATAGAGCGCCTGGCATGCCTCAGACCAAGCAGTGCTAGCCGTCCAAGTGGCACCCTCGGGACAAATCTAGAAGTTATGATATCGCCGTCGCGGCTCGACGAGGTATCCTGGTGCTTCTGTGAACATCGGTCCAGCGTTTTTGCTAGATATCTATCGCCACAGTCTCGTTCGCCACCCGAATTTTTCCCTCGTGAGCCTCCTGTACAGGCCATGGCCGTATCGCGTGGCTCCTACCGCAGGCGAGACCTGTGGCGTCTGCACGTGCTCCATCGCGTGCTCCCATGTCATCTCATTTTGCCTCATGCCCTCGTGGGCCTCCCAGCAAATGTTGCAACCAGTTGCAACATTCCAGCACCAATCAACTGCCGTAAATCTCGTTCCAAGTGGGCCGTTCGGTTCTGCTGAACAAGGATTACTGTTTTGACACATACGCTTCCTCTTTACAAATTTACGGACAGCTTGGAACGCTTGGAATCTGTTCGGTGTTTTTGTTTGTCAATATCCAATCAGCACCACTTTTTCAGGCAAATAATTTTACGTTCGTTCCGTTCCAATGCCCGCGAAGTGAAGTTAAGACACGCCCTTACGGACAGCTTGGAACGCTTGGAATCTGTTCGGTGTTTTTGTTTCTCAATATCCAATCAGCACCACTTTCTCAGGCAAATTATTTTGCGTTCGTTCCGTTCCAATGCCCGCGAAGTGAAGTTAAGACACGCCCTGAGCATGCTTTGTAGCCGACACTCACTCTTAACATATGCGAGTTTCTAATTTTGACTAAGTCTCTCGTGATTGGGACCCCTCGCAAGATGGCCATGGCCGTTTTCTTACTTGATTAAAGTACTAGGGAATAAGTGGCCCTCCCGCCCCCACGGCGGTAGGGCCAGATTGAATGGAGATGATAGAGGGTCGAAATAAATATAATAGGAATAAATAGGAAACAAATTGACGGTGAAGGTTAATAGGAGTACAAATAATGGTGAAGAAAATAGAAACGATGGGGACATAATCACAACCAAAGATACAAGAACTGCCAAACAGTTAGACTTTGCGCATAGATATGTTTCCTTTGTTTCCGTGGTTTTCTGCTTTCGGGAATGTTATGAGTGGTCAACGCTGAAGGTCAATGATCATGCTGCACATTGTCGGATGGCAAAGATGATGACAAAAATGATAAGATATAATACGCTGAAGAAGACAGGAGAAGGCAAGAAACAATAACGAACATATAAACACAAGACTGTCAACCTGATAACTCCGGAATTAAAGAAGAGTAAACAACGTCGACAGCTCTAGCACAAAGCGTGTAGGGGCAAACCTATCCTCGGTTGTCAATATTACAATGTCGGCGGATTTCCGAAGTCTAGATAATATAGGCCAACATACGAGTATAATTTATTAAGCATCCGTGCATGAACACATCCCTGCGTAAATATAAACGATCTTGCTCAACGACTGTGGCCTTGGCTAGGGTGAACAGTCACCGTCGCCAGTGTACGAGAGAGTGCTGTGTGCTGTCTTACGTACTCATATATCACTCGTATACCTGCACATACATACTCGTACGAAGTGCTTCTTGGAGCCGGGTCGTGGATACCAAACAACACATATACTACAGTATACTGTACGCCAACTCAACACTACTATGATACACCATCATCAGCACTTATACGAGTACCATCACCAGTGTGGTACGAAAGGAGAGTGTCTTATGAACTCGTATACTCGTACATATGATATATACCTGCACATACATACTTGTACACTTGTCGGAAGCGCCCGGTAACATCTTGTCGGAGATCACCGTAGGGATCTCCCATGCAAGTATCACCAATTCACCCTGTCATAAGATCTCCGTATCTTATCGTGCAAACCAGATCTCGTGTGATCAACAACCTGGCGTCTCTTCGACGCGTACACAGACAAGAAGGAAAGTGCCACAGGCTCAAGCTGTGAACCTGGAGCCCGTATTCATACTTGTATTCATACGAGTACGCATGTACGACGGGGATGCGTAGTTGATACCAGGTTCGTTCATACCAGGTACCAGACAGCACATACATACATACTCGTACATACGTCAAGTACTCGTACGACGACGGGGATACTTGGTTTTTATACCAGGTACGTACGATAATATACAAGAAAAAGATCGCATTTTTTCAAGTTTGACATTTTGACGTATCGATCGACAAACCCAACGACTGCGTCATAAACTCTGAACGCATCGCGCTGGTGAGGACCTCCGATCCACCCTACGAGCGTAGTGCCACAGTTCTCACGCCTCGGTCGATGATATGCGGAGGGCGCACAGCAGGCGTCTGACGAAAACACAGTTGGCAGCTGAGTTCAAAACAGAACACGAAAACTCTATCCGATCGCAAGAACGAGTGTTTTAAGGTTTTTCGACGAAGACCGTCGGACGCCGCAAGCAACCGCTCGCCCCCTAGACTACGAATCGTAATGATACCTTCGAAGCCGCTATGTACACTGGCTGGCCTTGCCTGGTACGAAGGTCGTTAGTCGTGGACTGAGTCTATGTCGAGATCGAAGGTCAATCGTCGCATGCAGAATATATGTTCTATTTGTGGTTGATTTGGGAATTGGGCATCAAAGCGAACTGCTGTACGAAGATTTGTTTTTTTTCATCAGCGCTACTCTAAATTGCTATGATAAAGTGGGCATCAAAGATCACTTGATTAAAGTATTGTTTTTTGGGCATCAGACGAACTATATAATAGATAGATATATTTTGTGTGCCCGTTTTATCAAATTCTCAGAATTTTATTTTGTCTACTACTTTGTTTTTTGCACTTTTCATCAGTTTCTCAGAATTTTATCTGTCTACGTACTATACATAGTTTTTTTTTTACCCTACATAAGAATAAGTTATCAGTGATACATGGGTCTTGAACCCCTGACTCTTGTGTTGAGAAGATGCTGTGCCACCTGCTACTCTACACGTACAAGTTGTGATTACCTCCATTTTTTCTGTACTTCTGTAGTAGACAACTTTGTTTTTTCCCTACGGTCCTCACGCAAGTGGAGCAGATCCTCATAGCCATAGCCTGCGCCATCATGCGCGTGTACAGCCTTAAGGGAGGGCAGCGGGGGTGCTCGGGGCACGTCGTCGACGTTTTTTCCTGTACTTTTCCCCACCAATGCGCACAAGTTGACGACAGTTACTAATATCCTGCTGCGCAAGTTCCTAGCGACAGCTATAATACTATTTCCCCCCCCGCGGCATGATAGGTTTCAGAATCACGACAGTTGTCCCGGAGTAAGTGACACTAGCGATACTTACAGACACTTCTATTCACTTATATAACAATTTTATCATGTCTGCAGTAATCGTGGGCTGCTACTTCCCTTCCCATGCACCAGTAGATAGATCATTCATCCAGCATCAATGTCCATACGATTTTTTGCATGTTTGCCTGGTAGGAGGTGTGGCCATCCCGACACACGACCAGCAATAAACCAACAGACTACTTTATGTAGTACACAGTTTCTATGTACTTAGTGTCCAACCATTATATCGTGCATGAAGATCTCCTGCCCGTTTGGGATAACAAAGTAATGTAATTGCAAATGGCTCCGACATGTATGATTCCCGCACATTTATCGTAACCGCGTCGTTACTGTGAGGGGTCGTTTCATCCATGGCTCTTGCACGCAAAGTAAGTATCACGTTGAACCTATCAGTTTATGCACCTTGCAAGCCTTCATGCCCTTCTTTTCCTCTGCATTACACTATATGGTGGCGTGTACGGGTTGTCATACGCTCTAATCGTTTATAGGTAGCATTTACACCTGGAGTAACGCATCACTTAACGCTCCTCATCGATATAAAAGCTCGGCGGTTTTTGTTGTTTTACTTTATAATACGTTACCTGATGTCTAGATAGTATTGTAACTTGGTATTTTGTATATGAATTACTGTAGTACGTAACTATATTGGAGGGTGATTGCGAAACACCAAGGTATGGTGTTAACTAGCTAGATACCGCACAGGCAATAGTATAATTCTAGTGTGATGTATAAGACTCATTGCGAGTAACATCACGTTAGGATGTTAGCTAATTGCAAGGTCAAAAGCGTAAGGGAAACAACGTACGGGATCGATATAGCACTAACACGGTGTTCACATCTTATCTCGCACGCAAATTGTGTTAGCACAAGTTGGCAGATAACGTACATCCCCAATAAAACATAAACAATATTTTACGGCTGTATTAACTCGTACGTGCGAGCATGCAGGTTTAGGTATAACACGTCATAGATGGATAACGTACTGACGTCGAAGATGGGTACCGTACTGGCAGGTTTCGTTGAAACATTGGAGGCATTTAGTGAGTGGTGATCCCTCCTGAACATCCCTGTTGTCGGGGTTTTCAAATTGTGCAGGCATTTGTTGTGTGGGGATTCTATGTTGTCGGCCGTCGCCGGGGATACTACAGAAACATTCCTATCCCGGGGGCGATATGTTGTCCTAGATATATTGTGGTAAGTGTCCCCGTGTCGGAGAGGGTATATTAAAATGCAGTAAGAAATGAGACAAAACGTTACTCCGCAACCCCGTTTTAAGTGTGAAGCTGGTAACCCGTGTTATGTCCCAAGAGCCCAGATAGGAAATCTAGCAACAATATGCAACAGCGGTGCTATATCCGAATCGAACGTAGTAACGTAGTGTTACGTCCAGTTGTCATTTATTGTAGCGTGCTCACGTAACCTTACAACCGTATCGTCAGTGCGAGTGACATGCTAGCATAATGTTATACTCTCCGCATCATTGAAGTAACATCCTAGCATGTTTGTTACATCGGGACCAGATGCGAAGGTTAGTTACATAACTTACGGTAAGTGTTACGCTATCCGACTTCATGGACAGATAAGGGGTGCTCGAATATCGTTCGAATGACAAAATATTTAATGTCATGGAAAACACCCGAAATTCCACTACTTATGAGGTTATCTATGGTTGATATGGCTAATGCCACCCCTGACACAATGTTAGGGTGCTATGCGTAGAGCCTCCTACATCGTAACATTATGGTAGGAAGCTAGCGGACTAGCAGGTTGGGATCACAGTACATGTTAGGCTGACGTTCGAGTCTGGGCACATCCTAACATCGTTTTACGGTGGTATAGTAAGAGTGCCGAAACGGCGTGACACTATGCTACCGTACCAGGGACGAGGATTTCGATACTAAAAGCATGCCCATAAGGGGTTATCCTTCCTGATATGCTTCCAACCCTGTGTTGTCCCGCTACATGATTGTTCCTCCACTGATACCATCATATTATTTGTGATGGGCCCCAAAATATTTTTTAGTGTTATCCGAGTGTTGTTTTCTCCGAGATGTGCATTAGTTACGATTCTGCCTATCGCTGTTCATATTTTTACCTATTTAGGCGACGAATTTTGGTTTGAAGCTTACCTTGTATTCCAAATGTTTTTATGTTAATCAAGCATGCCGACCAACCTGAATACGGGTTGGCCCTAAATAAAAAAAATGTAGGACTGAAGGTATCATAGTAGCCGAACGTTTATCACGTCAGGAACTCAACAAGTCAGCCAATATGTAATCTATGCTTCAATCAAGTGAAACCCCTACTACTCTATCAGTAGTACTAACTGCAATAAAAGTATGGAAACAAACAGTGTTATGGAATACTACCCAATCTCCCTGTTGTGGTGCAAATACCTCCTGCGGACGTTTTAGTTTTATCTCAAGCCGGCCTCTGACTCGCTAAAGCAACCCTGTATTCAGAACGGATCGAGTACCGTGCTGGTCAGCGTAAGTTCCCTTATGCATCTCTCCAACGTGTTATTTTGGGCGACCTTTTTTTCCCAAACCCATTTGAGCCACAGTGAAACGTGAACACCGTAAATAGTTCAGTCATAATGAAGTTTAGCTGTATTTGACCTTTGGCCCTCTCCCTTAGTATGTCGTCCACAAGTCTACACGTTGAGTATAGGACAGAAAGAGCACCAGTACTGATAGACCACGAAGGATCGAAAGCGGTGCATCGTTGCTTTATCAAACATGCTAGTTGCTCTGCTATTGATCTAGTACACACGCGTCTCGCCGCCATCACCCATTATCTCCATTTCATTTATGAACCTCGTACTCACGGCGGTTTTTAGTGTTTTATCTAACCTATCAGCTGGTGAGGGGGTAAACTGGATTCAATACCCTTGACCCCCTCGCTTACTGTCGCGAATGTCGACAACCATAATAATTGTGACACGTACGTAGAACAACCCCACATCGTCGCTTTGTCAGTGAATGTTTATTCAGGCGCCAATACCGTACCATATGTGTGCTTGTATTGGCGAATCTAACAGATCGTTTCTTCTCCCGTCCAAAGAACTCATGCATTGCCGGTAATGGAAAGCTGATGAGTGCCACATTCGTGCCGCGTACATCAAGTATTTAACTGTATAGCCCACAGTTGTAACATCTTCATATTTTCTCAGTGGAGAATGGCATTCCAAATACAAAGATAACCTACATTCACGTTTTGGCGAAACTTTGTTTCGCCGAGCTAAACTAAGCAATGCAAAATAATTCCAGGCGTGGCAGATCTTGAGCACAAACAAAAGTATTCCTTAACGTCATTGGCGAGGTTTATAATTGGATCATACCCAAAAAAAACATGGCGGAGGCGCTTGTCTCCGATCCAGAATATTTTGTTATCGCCTCTGTTTCACAAGCCACGTAAGTTTAATGTTTCAAGTATTTTGAATCGAAAATTATTTTACCAAATTCACCCCACGTTCAATTTTAGCCCGTGAAGGAAGTACACCTCTTGAAACAAACAAACTCGAACCGCGCTTTCAATAAAAAAAGAAAACAATGTTTTCAGGTGACATCGAAAGTACAGTTGAAAGACTCCAACCCGATATCACGCACGAAATCGCTTTTGAGCTGGCATTCCAACAAGGGGCATGCAGGTTCTAACCACAACATATTTTGTTTTGGCCTCTGCGCCGTTGGTGTCAACCAGGAGTATCGCGGAAGCGTACGGGTGCCTCATTGTAGAAATTCAAATGTGTGTCTGGTGTTCTAATCCATTAAACAAAAGCCTAACACGGTACGAGCGAACTTCGCACGCTGCAGTCAGGCAAAGGGTGATTTTAGAGGCCGCCACTATCCCACTTTGAGCGTCAAGTAATATCCATATGTCGGACATTGTTTCTGGACCTTTCAGTCGTTGAAGTTGACTTAGTACTTCCGATCTTTCACTGCCCCGTACTTCAGCTGGCGTCAGCCGCAGGGCCGTGGCACCTTCCCACCGTTTGAACAAAAGCGTACCCTGACCGGTTGACATTAAACCTCTACAGAATGGTCTTACAGCTCAGTATCGTGGTTGTGCCGCCGCAAAGTGGTTTTGTACGCGTTCGTCTGACGTGTTTACATTCCGTTGTATGCGCGCAATAGGCTATAATCATGCCTCGAGATCGATGCTTGTCGTTATTAAACAATTTGAAGCCATCGTCAAATATGTCTAGAAAATATGTGGCAACGCATGGAGTAAGAATCTGTGGTACCCACGTTCCCCTTTTGTACGAACGCGCGTAGTAAGCTTGCCGTCTGCCCAGTGCGGTTCACGCACTCTACCCCGGTGTCACATCCACGTATTTCACCAGCCCGGGCCTAGTACGAAAGGCGATCACCGCCCCCAGAGTTTCTGTTTGACTTGGCTGTGACGGTCTCCATTTTCCGAGTTTAAATTTAACCGTCAAAGACTCCGAAATTTCCGTGCATCTGGTACTACCGCAGCCGGGATTTATTTTTATTTCGCTTCGTTTTCCTAATAATTATATATTTACACGTGTGTTGAGCCGTCTAACTGGTGGTCGAATGTCTGTGGTACGTGTATGCGGTTGTGCATGTCGCAACGGTCTTTCGAGGCCCATAGTATAGTATCATGCCATGGAGTACGACGTTTGCCACCTACATTTACCCCTCGTAGTACGGTATATGAATGCTTTATGGAAGCTTAGCTTGCCCCGCATTTCTCACACGATTGCCACGGCGTTCGCTTCAACAAAAGTACCTCCTCAATAGCTAGGGCGATCTCCGTATCGCGCAATTAATTATGTAACATCACCATTAATGCTGTATATATATTACGGAGGCACAACCCTGCCAAGGCCATCTTCAGTCCTATATAAAGTCTGCGTGTCGTTCGCAACGCGATTTCAACGGTCGGACGGACTTCCCGGCCACGTGATACCCGTTGTGAAGAATCGTGTATGTATAATTTGTCTACGTGCCGCCGTAGCAAACACCTCACGCCCTGCTGGCTCTGCGAACTAATCAGGCGTACTCCACGCTTCTCGAAACCAATACTTCCCTTGCATTCGAACGTGGGCTATCCTCAAAGGTGTCGTGTACGCTGCGGAATCGAACATCACTTTGAATGGCCACACCCAATTCTCCAGCAACAGTGTGTTCCGGAATGGAGGTAAGCCATTTATGGCATATGATGATGTATCACCGTTGCTCGCGAGAAGGACCAGAAAAATCGTCCACAACATGGTTTTCACCGTTCAAAACAGTGTCCACAAATCATACCCGCGTCGGCAAGCAAGTAGGCTAAACGTAGTCCTCACCGTGGGTCTGGTGTTTGTTTTAATTGTCGTGAAATTCCTTTCGCCTGGAGATGGAAACTTTCACCGAACCTAATACTGTTTTCCAAAAAGTAACATTCCTGTATCTTGGGAGCGTAGAGTCCCCTCATCATACATTTTTCACAGGGTATTAGGCTGCACTGCAATTTGGTCTTGTCGTATTGCTGGAGTTGGTAAGGCGTTGTCATCATTAATACCTTGTCTCGACCACAAGCTCGGAAGTGATGTATCCACTCCGTTGGAGTTGCAGTAGACCCTGGTACCTCCTTCAAAGTAGATCATGCCACAACTCGTAGCCGAAAAAAACGCATTGCCAGCTTATTCCAAGTCGGTGTGTTTGCGAGGTATTTTGTTGCACTTCTCGGTACCCGTTTGCACCCGGTTTCACACACTACCCCATCCCATCGCAATCGTCAATACGCACGGCTTCATGTTCGACCTCAACAGTTACCGATATAATTGCTCGTGGCAAACCAATTTTGCATATACGCGGCGCTAAGTCAAAATAAAATGTACTCAGTTCGAGACGGCTGAACCGACCGCAGACGTAGCGCGATTCACAAACCAACCAATCAACAAAAGTTAGTGACAGTCTTGGACATTAGGCGGCGCGAATGCATAGTGCCAGCCTTATTATCAAAATATGTGTTGGACGTTTTCGTCATAGTTTACCCCCACGGAACGTCGCGATGATTGTGAACTTATTGATAGTTTTTTCTGCTCCTACCCGGGATTGTGTACTATGGTCGAGGTAACACTAATCCTAATGCCATCAGAGTGCATATATCTCGAGTATCGCACTGCACGTAGTTGGACTCGTATATATCTTTTTTTCTCCACCAGCCGCGTTCATATTTATTGGTTTTAGTGTATGCACTCATTGTATTGGACATATGCTTGCTTTTGCATTTCTTCGTTTCGTGTCTTGTTTTTGGTACAAAGTCAAAGTGGTTGTTAGTAGGTAGCGGCCCACATATATCCACGTTATGGGTGGCGCCCCAGCCAAATACGACAGAGGAGTTGGGGTGGTCATGCGAAACGGCGATTGCTGAAAGCAGCAAGAAGGTGGCAGACAGGGTAGCAAGGGACTAAACCGACTATTAAGAGTAGGTAGATTGTTTTTTGTTCTACGTACCGATACGTACCACAAGTTGCTGCAGCTTCCTTTAGGGTGCATATGTTGTCGTCCGGGTGTCTGTCCTCGCCTTTGGTCCATAGTTCTATTCAGTGTTTTATAAGAGTTTAGTTCTTGTGCTTTCGTGTTGTCGGTCCATCTCCGGGATGGCACGGCGCTGCTGCTCTACGTTTCGTTTTTTTTTTTTGATATTTTTGTTTTTCGTTTTTTAATATTTTGTCAACACGTCTGGATTGGTCGCGCGTGTATGTCATGCCTGTCGTACATTGCGTTGCATGATGGTGTCTCTTTGTGCTGTTTCCCGAGCGCAGAGCTGACGCCACCTATGATGCGAGTTAATAGGAGATGAACAGCGTGCCAGATGTCAACGGGTAAAAAGAACGAACAGATGTGAAGACGAATATGAACAAAACTTAGCCATCTAGAACATAAACGCCCTTTTTTTGGGGGGGGGCGCTATCAAAGTCGGACTCAGTCGGTATCAGCGAGGTGCATCGAAATGTTCAAGGTTGAAGCATGGTTCCACAATAACGTTCTTAGGCTTGGTCAGGATTTATATATGTCTTGTTGGTGGGCTCATGCACACTGCTGTATGTTGGATTGGAAATTGTTGGAGAGCGACAACGCATAAACTACAACGATAGCGATATACTTCCATCATGTCCAAAGTATGTCTCTCTATGAGATAAACAATCAGCCCTGCTGCGCTGAATGCCGGCGAAAATAACGATTTATAGTGTCCAGAACAAAACTTATACTATTTTGAACGGTTGAACGTGGAGCCCCTGCCAGTCACCTGCATGTAATAATGTACCAGGTGATACCGCACGTTTAAAGCACCACGAGTTTCATACTTCGACTTTCAAGGTGGAAGCTTGTCGGTGTATTGACTATTAAGAGTGTGGCATATTGGGGATTTTATCGATTGCTCTCCGATTTGGACGTGTATCTCCGACATCTGATAAACAATGCGATAAATATCGGATCGGATCGGATCAAATCGCGACAAAATGTAATTCCTGAATGAGAAGGAATCAGTGTGTGGCAGGATTACGGAAATACAAGTTATGGCAGTACCGAAGCACGCAGTTGTTATGCCTGTCCCCGCATATGATACCCGATATTCACGTGTTACCCTGCCGAAAACAAGGGGGGGCGTGCAGTACTCGATATTCATGCCTGGCAGTACTGTAGTCGTAGGACCATGGGGGCGGGGGTAAAGCGGCTTCTTTGAGCTTTCTTACTGTTTTCGCTTCCAGTTTTGTCTTCTTGCTGTACGCCACTGCGTTTCTCTCCCATTCCCTTTGGGCCACTTACTGTTTCCTGCCTCCCCTTACCTCCGTTCACCCGAGGACTAAGTCTTAGATTTTCTATCCCATTAGCTATACATACCCTCCTTCCTAGTATTATAACCCATGCCGGCACTGTTTCTGTCTCTAACGTCTGCCACTCCATGCTCGCTTTCGGTTTAAGCGTGACTCGAAAATGCTCTCCCTCCCTTTCCACTTGTCCTAATGCAAAGCAGTATAGTCCTACTTCGTCGCACTTCCTCTTGAACTACATTCTCGTCATGTCGCTAGGATCTCCGAATGCCAGCAATACTAGTACTTTACCCTTCCAATATTTCTTACTCCACCCACCCTGCCCCACAGTGTTTCTCCCAATCTCTTCCGATACTATCTCCAGCTTGATTTTGTTCATATTTGTAGTGGGAAATGTTCAAGATACTGGGACTTCCCAATCCTAGTACTCGTTGTGGGTTGGGTGTCTTTCAGTTATTTTGCCGTCGCACCACACTGAATAGTGTCTGCAACACGGGCTGGTAGCCAGGAGCCAAGTTCAGCACCCTTAACACAACTACCCCAGGTTTGAGTCAGGCGATCTGCATGGTAACCATCCTTGCGTCCCACGACCGTATCTTCTATCTTCTTGCCCCGCTGATGTACTGGTTACTTTCCTCCAGGGAGGTCAGTTTTACCGTGCAAGGTTCAAGGACGGCGTGCATGACACAAATTCTTACTCACACATCGGAATGTCCCGTACGTCGCTTTCCCCATCGTATGTACGTTTTACCATGGGTAGCTACGCCACTAATGCCCCCGAGTAGACCTTCGCTGCCGAAAGCTTGGCCAACGACCCCCCTACACTTTGTACCGCCTTCTATCCTTCAAGATATCAAGATATCTACGTACCGCTTGGTGCTCCGTCTCTTTGGTCGCGTGGTCGGTCAGTGGCAAGGCGTTTGTTTCATGAGTTTAATTGGCCTGACTCAATGACATGCATCATCCATCCCTCCCCTTCATTTGGCGCATGGTATGTGCACCAAGTTTCAGGGGTTTAGGACGTTGCCGGACCAGACTTCCTCCGCCCAATGGAAATCGGTAAATTTTTGCGGGTATCTCACCACGAGACCCCAACCTTCATGTGAATTGAACATGTCGGGGTGACCTTGCTGTATCTATGTGTGTGTATGTAAGGTGGCCCTCCTTCATGCTATGTGTTTTGTCTATGTTTCAACGTTTTGCTGTGTATTACCTGGTACGATATGGGAGAAGATATACATCAAGTGTGTGGTTTGGGTTTTGATATGTGGAAAAAGAATCTGTTTAGTTGAGTAATTTCTTGTCTTATGTCCGGTGTGTGTTTTGATATGAGAAAAAACAACACCGGTTAGTTTTGTAATTTCATGTCTATATCCGGTTTGTGTTTTGATATGAGGAAAAACAACTGGTTAGTTTAGTAATTTCATGTCTATGTCCGGTTTATGATTTGATGTGAGGAACAAAAGCTGGTTAGCTCGGGGGGGGGGGGTCAACAGAAAATGGCATAGTCAGAATACACTCAATATCATCGAGAAGGTTTAGTAACTGCCACCAGCGCACATACTCTTTTTTCTGTTTTTTTCCCTACCAATGCATACAAGTGGAAGACAGTTACTATCGTCCTTCTGCGCGAGTTCCTAGCGACAGCTATACTATCTTTGCCTCACCAGAGACGCCAATATCGATAATTAATATACCCTTAAGGCATTATAACGTTCGTGGTATGCATCTAACCGTGTGTTACCCCCATACATAGTTTCTCCTCCACTGATGCAACCAAATTATCCGTGATAGTCCCCACAATTTAGCTAAGTGTCATCCTCGTGCTCCGTTATCCGAGATGTACATTTTATCCGATTCCGCCTATCCATGTTCATATTATTACTTATTTAGGCGATGTGATTAGTTTTCAAGCTCACTTGGTATTTGAGATGTTGCTGAGAAATCGAGCATCCCGACCAAGATGAAAATTGGCTAGCCCTAAAACAAATGTAGGACTGAAGGCATCATAGTAACCGAACGTTGGTCACTTCAGGAGCTCAACAAGTCAGACAAAATGTGGTCTATACTTTGATCAAGTGAAACGCCTACCGTCGGAAGAATACTTTATTAAAATTACTACTGCTATCAATAGTATAGAAACAAACAGCATTTTTGAATACTCCCAAATCCCCCTGCCGTCGTGCATATCCCTCCTCCTGTGGACGACGTAGTCTTGTCTCAAGTCGGTCTCCGACTTGCTAAAGCAACCCTGTATTCAGAACGGTTGGAGTACCGTGCTGGTCAGCATATGTTCCCTTATGCATCCCTCGACGCGTTCTTCGGGACTCTCTCTTCCCAAACCCACTTGAGCCACAGCGTCACGTGACTACCGTCTATAATACCGTCAGACCGAGGTTCATCAGTACTTGATATTTGGACCTCCAACGTCGTATGTCGTCCACAAGTCTACACGTTGATAAAATGATAGAAGTAGCACCACTACTGATAGGCCACAAAGGATCGAAAGCGGTGCATCGTTGGTTTCTCATCCATGCTGAACGTCGTACTTAAAACGGTTTTTAGTGTTTTATCCAACCCATCAGCTGGTGGGGAAATACAATGAATTTAATACCCTCGACCCCCTCGCTTTCTGTCGAGAATGCCGACAACCCGAATAATCGTGATACGTAGAACAACCCCGCATCGTTGCTTCGTCAATGCACGTTAATTCAGGCACCAATACCGTACTATATATGCTCTTGTGTTGGCGAGTGTCACATCCTTTTGTCTCCCGTCGAATGCACTTATGCATTCCCGGTGATGGAACCTATATCGGTGCCACGTTCGCGGGGCGTACATTTCGTTTTTAAACTGTATTTCCCACAGCAGTTGTAGCATCATATTTTCTTATTTGATAAAGGCATTCCAAATATAAAAATAGGAAATTTTGTGTTTTGGAAAAATATCGATTCGCCCAGCTAAACTAAGCAATGCCAAAACAATCAATTCGTGGTAGATCGTGCGCGCAAACAAAATACTCCCATGTCGTCATTGCTGAGCTTAAGAAATGGACGATAAACAAGAAAACAAAAAATATGGCGGAGGTGCCTGTTCCCGAACCGGAAAGTTTTGATGTTGCCTCTGTTTCACGAGCCACGTAGGATTGATGTTTGAAGTTGTTAAGGAATATGTACCTAACGTCAACTATCAGACGAAATCTACCCCACACTCAATTTTAGTCTACACCTCTTGAAAGACAACAAGCTCGAACCGCGCTTCCAATAAAATAACAATAACCTTTTTGACGATGACTATGAAAGTGCAGTTGAAATGCTCCAACCCGATATAACTTTCGAAATTAAGTTTGAGTCGGCATTCCAGCAAGAGGCATGCAGGTTTTAACCACACCATTTTTGTTTCGGCCTCTGCGCCGTCGGTGTCACCCAGAGTTGTCGCGGAAGCGTGTTGGTGCCCTATTGTTGAAACTCAGATGTATGTCCGGTGTTCTGATCCTTAGCAGCAAAGCCAAACACGGTACGAACGAAACTTCGCACATTGCAGTCAGGCAAAGCCCGGTTTTCAAGGCCACCACTATCCCACTGGGAGCGTCAAGTCATAACCGTATGTCGGAGATTGTTTCTGGACCTTTCAGTCGTTGAAGTTGACTCAATGCTTCCGATCTTCCACTACTCCCTTTTCCAGCTGGCGTTGCCCGCCGCGGGGCCGTGGCACCTTCCTACCTTTTCGACAATAGCGTACCGTTACCGGTTGACATGCAACTTCAACAGCACGGTCTTGGACCCCTCGGTATCGTGGTTGTACCGAGCACCAAGTTGTTTAGTGCGATTTCGTATGACATATTTACATGCCGCGGTATGCGCGCGATAGGCGATAACGTTCATGTTCCGAGGTCGATGCATCTCGTTATTAGTCAATCTCGAGCGGTCGTCAAATCTGTGTAGAATACATGCGGCAGCTCATGGAGTTTGAATCTGCGCTACCCACATTCCCCCTTTGTACGATCGCCGTAGTAAGCTTGTCGCCTGCTCAGTGCGGCTCACGCACTCTACCCCGGTGTCAAATACCCGTATTTTGCCATCCTGCGTCTAGTGTAAATGGCGATCACCGACCCCAGATGTTCTGTTTCACATGGTTATGACCGTTCCCATTTTTCGAGTTTATATTTCACCGTCAAAAACTCCGTAAATATCGTGCATCTGGTACTTCCGCAGGCGGTTTTAATCTCGCTTCCTTTTCCAATTTATGATTCCTTTAAACGGATGTTTAGCCATCTCACTGGTGGTCGGATGGCTGTGGTACGCGTATGCCGTTGTGCATGCCGCAACACTCTTTCGAGGTCCATACTAAAGTCTCATGTCATGTATTTCGATGTTCGTGACCTTCATGAACCCCTCGTAGTACGGTATTTGAATGCCGCTTGCAAAGTTAGCTTGCCCGGCAGTTCTCACACGATCGGCACGGCTGCCGCTTCAACTAATGTATCTGAATCGTCAGGGCGATCCGCATCACGCGATTCGTTCTGTAACATCACGGTTAATGTTGTATGTATACATCACGGAGAAAAACCTATGCCAAGACCATCTTATATCCTCTATTAGTCTGCCTGTCGTTCGTGACGCTGTGTCGACGGTCGGGCGGACTTCCCGTCCACGAGAGACCCGCTTTCAAGAATTGTCTATCTGTACTTTGTCTGCGTGCCACCGTAGCAAACACTTCACGCCCTGCTGGCTCTGCGATCTAATCAGGCGTACCTCACGCTTCCCGAAACAATTACTTTCCTTGCATTCGAACGACGGTTATCCTCATAGGTGTCGTGTACGCTTTGGAATCGAACGTCTTCATAGATGGCCACACCCAATTCGTCAGGAACAGCGCGGCATCGTCTGGAGGTAAGCCATTTATGGCATATGATGATGTATCACCGTTATTCGCGAGAAGGACTAGAAAACTCGTCCACAACATGGTTTCACCGTTCAAAACGTATCCGCAAACCATGCCCACAGCGGCAAGCAGGTAGGCTAAACGTAGTGCCCACCGTGGTTCTGGTGTAAATTTGAATTGTCTCGAAATTCCTTCTACCTGGAGATAGGAACTTCTACCGAACCTAATACTGTATTCTAAAAAGTATTATTCATGGATCTTGTGAGCGTAGTAGTCCCCTCATCACGCATTTTTCACAGGATATTAGGCTGCATTGCAATGTGGTCTTGTCATATTGCTGGAGTGGGTCGGTCGTTGTCATCACTAGCACCTTGTCTAGACCAAAGACTCGGGTAGCAAGGTATTTATCCCGTTGGGGTCGCAATACACCCTGGTACCTCCTTGAAAACATATCATAACATAACTCGTAGCTAAATAAACTACATTGACAGCTTATTGTAAGTAGGTTTGTTCATCAGGTATCCAAATGCACTCTTCGGTACATGTTTTCTTCCGGTGTAACACACTTAAACCATCTCGTCGCAATCGTCAATACGCACGGGTTCATGTTCGACCTCAACAGTTTCCGATACCATTGCTCCTGGAAAACACCTTTTTAATATACACGGCGCCAAGTCAAAATCAGATATACTCATCTCGCGACGACTGAACCGACCGCAGACGTAGCGCGATCTACCAACCAACCAACAAATGTTAGTGTCAGTCTTGGATATTTGGCTGCGCGAATGCATAGCGCCAGCCGAATTATTCAAACAATAATTGTTTGATTTCTTGTCATCGTTTACCCGCACGGAACGTCGGATGCGAACAAAGCATTCTTGTCTCGATTATTGTGAAATTCTTGATAGTTGTTTTTGCGCCTATCTGGAATTGTGTATTTTGGTCTAGGTAGCAGTCATCCTGGTGCCACTAGAGTGCACATCTCTGGATTATGTAGAGCAGCGTTTGAACGATAAACTATAGGGAGGGCGTCGACCAGTGGGAAGTTTCGTATTTTCTCATCTGTACATTTTGTATTCCTCTCAACCTGGTTATGGAGGCTACTACTATCGTAGAGTCCCAAGAGTCCCAAGTGATGTGGTAGCTATGACCCTGAGGGCTGCAGTTTTCCTTTCTTATATTTAAGGCAAGGAGAGAGCCCTTCACTTTGGGTTAGCAACGTGGAGAAGCGATAGATCGAGTGAGGTTCGGGCGGCCAAACGAAGCTCGCCTCGGCTTCAAGGAGGCTCGGTTTAATAAGCCGGGTTCTCCCAAAACCTGTTCTCCACACAGTTGTATTTCAATATTTGCTCACCACATGCTGGGTAAAACAACTCGTCGGTAAGGTTGTCACTTGCACCAGTTTAGCGAACGTTCAGTCGTCGGTAAGGCAGCGTTGGAGGTTCTTCTCGCGTACCACAACAGCATCAGCTGATACTCGGTTACATGTTGCTCACTGGGTCATAATCATCAGGAATCTCGACTACGGCGAATGCCTAAACCGAACGCAGAAGGAAGGTCTAAATCAACATATTCGCGCCCAAGTTTTCTCTAACTTTACTCCCCTCCCGATTTATGGTTTCATTCACAATCCTAGGCGTGAGCACTCCGTTTGTATGAGCCCAGGCGCACGCAGCTAAGATCAACCGACGTGATATCGTTAACCGACACTCGACTGTTCATAAACCATGCTCAAACGCCGCATTTATTCTACCTACTATACATGTGTATTGTACTACACGTAATTGTACTCGTATTATTGTTTTGTTTTCCATCAGCCACGTTCACATGTATTGGTTTTAGTGACGCACTCATTGTGTAAGATATATGTTTGGTTTTGCATTTCTACGTTTTCTGTCTTGTTTTCGGCACGAATACAAAGTGGTAGTTAATAGATAGCGGCCCACATACATCCACGTTAAAGGTGGCGCCCAAGGCAATGTAGACAGAGGGGTTGGGGTGGTCATGGAAACGGCGATTGCTGAAAGCAGCAAGAAGGTGGCAGACAGGGTAGCAAGGTACCAAACCGACTGTTAATAGTTGGTAGAAAACCGTTTGTTCTACGTGCCGATACGTACCACAATTCTCTGCGGCTGCCTTGTAGGTGCCGCTGTTGTCCTCCAGTTGCCTGTCCTCGCCTTTGGTCCTTAGTCTTATTCAGTTTTTATACAATTTGTGATATTTTTCTCCCGTGTTGTCGTCCATCTCCTGGGTGGCACTGTACTACTGCTCTACTTTTCTTTTTTCGTTGGTCTTTTTATTTACGTTTCTTTTTCAACACATCTGGATTTCTTACGCGTGTATGTCGTGCCTGTCGTACATGACATTGTATGACGGTGCCTCTTTGTGTTGTTTTTCGACCACAGAGCTGACGCTACCTATGATACGAGTTATTAGGATGTAAAGAACCGGCGCGGAGACTGCGTGTGCCAGATGTCGACGGGTAGAAAGGACGAAGTAATGTGAAGACGAATATGAACAAAACTTAGCCATGTAGCACATAAAGGGTATTTTTTGGGGGGGATTGGGGCGCTATCAAAGTCGGACCTTATCACTATCAGCGGGGAGCATCGAAATGTTCAAGGTTGTTGAAGAATGGCCCCACAATAACGTTCCAGCCTCGGTCAGGATTTATATGTTTATTGTTGGTGGGCTCATGCACACTGCTATATATTGGATTGGAAAATGTTGGAGAGCGACAACGTATACTACAACTAAAGCGATATATTTACATCATTTCGAAAGTATTTATCTTTGTGGGATAAACAATCAGCTCTGCTGCGCTGATTGCCGACAACAAAAAAACGATTTATAGTGTCCAGAACACAACTTGTATAATATTTTGAACGGTTGAACGTGAAGGCCCTACCAGTTACTTACCTGTATGCAATAATGTACCAGGTGATACCGCGCGTTTAAGGCACCACGAGATTCATACTTCAAATTTCAAGGAGGAAGCCTGTCATTGTATTGACTATTCACAGTGTGGCATATCAGAGATGTAATCGATTTCCCTCCGATACGAACTTGTAAACCCGACATCTGATAAACAATGCGTTTGATATCGGATCGGATCGGATCAAATGCCGACAAAATCAAATTCCTTTACGATAAGCAATCAGCGTGTGGCAGGGATACGGAAATACAGGTTATGGAAGTACCGACCAAGCTCGCAGTTGTTATGCCTGACCCCGCATACCCGATATTCACGTTATACCCTGCCGAAAACAAGGGGGTCCGGGGAGTACTAGATATTCGTACCTGGCCGTAGTCGTAGGACCATAGGGGCGGGGGTAAAGCGCCCCCCCAATAAGAGTAAGGCGTGTTTATCGGTTATCGTGGCACTTTGGAGGCCAGAGTACCTGACGACCTGAATCATTACAAGGTGTCGTCTTGCTGCCCCCCAAGTCGTCATAGTAGTATGTAGTAATCGTTTCCGTGCTGAAGGTGGTTTCAGGGGAAGATATTACGGACGACATTAGCAATGGGTTAACGAATCATCTACTCAAAGGCTCTACTACGTGGCCGTGGAGCTATGTATAACCCCCTTTCCTTGCGTGTACCTAGGCTGTCAATACATTGTACGGTACTCACCCGTCATGTGTTTCTCCATCCTTGCCTAAAACTCTCCTTTCGGCTTCGTCCATTATTTGACGTACATGTACGTGGATATTAGCTTACTAGCCAAAAAGGATCTTCACCTGGCTCACACACGATTGGACTCATACACATGTCAAAATTGAAAGGTAATACTCTCATGCCGAATAGGAAACTTGGGCTGGTTTTCCCTGTGATGTGTTCAAGGGTAGACCAGCACCCCAACACACCACCGCATAGTTGATGTGGTTACGTGGCCAGATCAACCCATGGTGCTGTTGGGAACGGGCTATTTTAATGTGTTGCTCGGCCTCTATGCAGATGCGCTTAAAACGTGAAGCAAAACCGGTATTGCACACGATGTTTTGTGTACGTTTCGTTACCAATTGCTGGGTACTAACTGTACTCGATTATATGTATCGTCTACTCGTTGGTTCGTGTATAAACCAATGAATTCCTTCCTGCGCGGCGGGTTCCTTTTATCTCTTATTTGCTTCCCTGTATGTGACTTTCTGGTTGTGACTCACGCCTTGCGTCCCGGCGTATCTCTGATGAACGTGACATTCAAGGACCCACCCACTGTCGTCTCGATATTATATCTGCAGGTGTCATTTACGCAGCCGAATCGGATATCGGCATCGACGGTAACGCGAGTTTTACGAGCAACTCGGCTGGGGAAGATGGAGGTAAGGAATACGCGGGGCGTGCATCGCTTGTAACACGTTTCATAAGCCTAGTACAGTAGTCAAACCTTGCCGGAGAACACTAGTATTGCCCATGTTCCCTTTGAAAAATAAAGGAGAACATTATTATAGATAAGCGCTCAGTCTGGCCGTTTGTAATATTACCACGGATCTGAGTGTGAAACGAAATTCCCACCTACACTTTGCGCTAATTTCGTTATTATCGGATGAAATACGTGTTTCATTTTAAGGTCACCCACAAATATTATTGAAAGACACCCGGCATTCACAACACTGGGCATGTTTTTACCCATACTATCGTCGAACATTTGGCTTGGTTGCACATTCAAATGGAAACTGTGGGCCACGCTTTTTCTTTCGTTATTTACGACGCTTCTTGTGCATTGAGATACATTGAACATAACCTATCTGTGATATATTTTTTGTTTTTCTTTGAACGCATGTTGAAACGTACTGAGTGGTGTAGGAACAAAGGGGAGGCAGTGTGCAGTATCTAAATGTACACTAAATATTGCCCTGTAGCAGTATGCACGAAGAGCCACGCCCCCCCCCCCCCCCCCCTCTTTCTCTTGCGGTAACATTTCGTCGTCGCTATAACTCGTATATAGTTTGGAGTTAACGAGGCCTTCTACTAAGATCAGCCGGAGACTCCCACACAGGGCTACTACCCCCGCCTTGATTAGATCGCCATCAACGCGGCACCTCGTCGCGGATAATAGTTGCTCCGGTGAAATACACACTACAAACAAAACAGAAACTGATTTCGTTGTCCGCGACTCTTGCGAGCAACAATGGGTGGGCGGGATGGTCTGTTCTCCTCAATCGTTACCTACTTCCCCGTGCTGCCATCGGCCGATGGAAGAGCAAGTATCCTTTCTTGCCTTTCACTGGCCCTCACTGTACCTCCTACAGGCTTTCCCCCAATCCGGGGATGCTCTCCATATGTCCCCAACATTTTGTTTCAAACATCACTTTGCTAGACTCGATTTGCGGTATAAATGTTTAGCTTAGCACCCGAACTTGCTAAACATAGGTATCAGGACGTCATGCATGTGGCTGGATACCGTGGGTGTTCATCGCGGTCGGAAACCCCATCTGTGAGAGTACCATGGGCGCGATGCCTGGTGGTATTTCCAATAAAAATGGGGGAGTGATTCCACGGCTGCAAGACGACGCTGTCCAATGCCATCTCTGTCCAACACTCGAGGCGAGGCGTACTCGCAAACATCACCCGTGACAGGAGGGTACCGAATGATCTCAGATCTACCTCCTTGATCGACCATCTGCACGTGTTGCAGTTTGCCGCCTATATGATAGCCGGTTTAGATATCACTTTGTGTAGTTGTGGCTATGTGCAAGCAAAGCAAATCACTCAGAATCTGAAACGTCTATCACGGATACACCGACGGTAGTCATCACAGTGAGGCATGCCAACAGTGACAGATCGGTTCAGCGTGTACGATAGGTCGGTGTCTGAAGGTGGATGCCGATGCTCTGTTTAGCTGGAAATCGAGGCTCAGGATCTTTGGCGAGTTTTGAAAACTCGGCCAAGCGAAAACGACAGAGCGGTGTCTGAACGGTAGCGGCTTATGCCCTGTTTAGCTCTGCACGAAGGTTCTTCATCGTCGGCGTATTTGGCTTGACTCCCCACGCTACGTTTTGGCCCGCGTTAAAATATGTATCATCTTTGAGTGAGCTCTATATAGTTATGATTCACTCCGTGAAACGCATAGCAAGACACTATTGCTCCACCCAACGGAATCGTTAAACTCGAAACACCTATAATTCCAACAGTCACCCTCGATGCGTGTCCTCCGCTCCGGGTTGTTAGGCGTCAGGATGACGGCAGTTTGTAAGCTTTATTGAACTGAGCGGTGCTGATCGACCGTTCTGCTCACTTACATATTATGCAGTTGTCGTGTGTTGCGTTTTCGTTCTTCAAGTGCACTAGCTAAACCCTTCGTCCGCCTTGGATACCATATACAATATCTCTCATGTTTACCTGCAGAGAGATATCACAACCCAGATCACGGCCAGATTAAAAGTGACGGACTAGTACAAAACAGTACACGCATTTCGAGTCAATGCTATCTATCGTGTGCATGGACATCTCCCCCTCGTTTAGCCAACATATTTCTTGTACCCGGCTACAAGCTTGTTTACCGCACATCCGTCGACACTGTATCGTTCAATATAGGGAGATCCGGTCCTTTATCGCACCTTGCCTCAATGTAATCATCAAATATGCGTTTAAGCTCATGAATGTACGCTCTCTTCAAACCTACACATCCCCCTGTTGGGGTGATCCGTAATGTGTTGAGTATAACTCGGCTAGCTATGGCAATTCACACTGGAATGCGCAATCGCAAGCACGCCTCCCGTCGTGCACATATTTCCTGCCGACTACGCGGTCACGCCAAGATCTGGCTTTCCACTTGACAAAAACCCACCTGGACGAATAACATTTGGAGGATCGTGCTGGTTAGTATATGTCCTCTTATGGACCCATCAACGATTTCATCTCTGCATCAGATGCCCAAACGCATATGATATACAGCGTCACGTGACTAGCGGAAAAGATCTCTATCAGAGTGAGTTTCAGCCATACTTGACTTAGTGACGTCCAACCTAAAATGGCGTTCACAAGTCAACGTGTACAGGGTCACGAAGGATAGCTAAAAGGATAGGTGGTGAAACGTGTGGTTCCCATCCAAACCGTTTGCATTGCTGTTAAGTGAGTATCCACCCATCCATTGGCTAATATCCATGAACCCATATAATGTTTGAACGTAGTACGTATTGCGTCGTCCAGTACATAATCCAACCCATCAACTGGCTAGGTAACACAATCGATCAAATACCCTCGACCACCTCGTCTGTGGTCAAGCATGGAGAAAACCCGTACGATCGTGATACGTAGAACAACGGCGCCTTCATTACTTTATCACTGTACTCCTATGATGGCCATGACACCTATACAGTGTATGTGTATGCACGTACTTGTCAATCAACCGCACCCTTATCTTCTGACCATTACACAAATACACTCCCTGCAATGGAACCCTGATGCGCGCCATGTCCGCGGCGCGTACATCAAGTGGTTCAACTGCTTACGCCAGGCCTGTAGCACCCAATGATAAATTTAAGATCATCTATACAATGAGAAGAACGATGTACTTGGGATGTTTCCATATGTTGATTTCAATATGTGTGTTGATACTGTCACTGTTGAACATAGGCATTTGTGGTACCTGTAGAACACCTGAACACGATATTAACGAGCATTGGCAGTCTTCAAATACCGTGTTTACGATAAAACAGTGTTGATGGGGAAGCCGAGTCCCCCCGAACTGGAAATTACTTGCAATCCTCTGTTTAACGAAGACGTTAACACCGATTTATCGGTGAGGAAGATGCTTACCGATCATCGATACCTAGACGAAGACTATTGCAAGTTGGTTTTCCGTCTTGAAGGAAGTGCGTCACCTAACAAAAAAACAACTAAATCGAGTATATCTCTCCTCGCAAACACATCTACGACCAGTCTTAAAAAATCAGTTGTTCCTTGATTGCGACAAAAAGGCTGTTTACGTGATCCAACCCGATACCAAATACCGTTACAGCCGATATCCTCCCACAGCGACAGGCCGGTGTTTATACTCTGCTATTTTCTACTATGCTACTCGTATACAGTATCCTGTTTTCAGAACAGGATGCTGTATTAATATTTCACCGAGGCCCGTGTCCTGTTCGTCTCCATCCAATTTTTCTCTCCCAACCTTCTGTGTTACGAATATGTGCCCCGAGTTTGGGCCTAATTGGGAAACAGGGCATTACGAACTATCGGACACAAGAAGATGATGGCGGTCGGTATGAGCATATTTTTGCTAACAACTTCGTAAAACACCAGGGATACAGAAGTAAGACAATACACATGACGCCGGACCCTGATTTGTTATCATCTCAATTTGTTATTTTTTCACAAGCGCAACGTTTTGTAAACCTGGCCCAAGATATAGGTATTCCCGAGCCTTGAGGCAGTAATGCCTCCAAAACAAAAACTGCTCCGTAGACGCGTGCAGATCAACAAAGTCATACCATGGTATCTGGTACCGCGTGGTTGGACCCCCGCATGCTCTCCGGTTTTATCCGGTGATGGCCGGAGCCCGTCCCCGGGACTTTAGCGAAGGTTGGATCCCGAACAAACGATCGCGGCGAATCTCGTCGTGGCTAAGTCTCGTACAAACATGACTTGTCGATTTCCGTGCTCGCTGACTTCTCAGTGTAGAGTTGTGTGCTAGGGTTGTCCTATCGGTGTGTGTTGGTAGACGCTGCAACGCGTCGTCCAGAGACACCCAATGCGTACCGCTGCACTACAACGTAAGGCAGTACGAGTAAACTCTCTCGCGGTCTGTGTTTTGCATCGACAGCAGCTTCTGCTCCTGCTTCTGCTACTGTGCGGCTGCAGGCAGTATATTCGAGTGTGCACTGTCTAGTATATTGTTGCAAGTGCTTCGGCGTCGCGGGAATCACAACGACTACAACGAAACAAAAATGGAAAACACGTCAACCAGAGAATTCGTTCAGAGAGCAATCCCACGGTAGGGGTACCACTTTTAGGCTCAATATTTTCTGACCGGTTGTGCTCCTCACGTGAGTAACCACCGGATACTATTATCATTTTACTGGTATAGTTGTTATTGGACTAGCGCAATGGAAGTTTTCGTCGCGTTGCGCGAACGAATGATTCCGAAGTCATGTTTCGGGTGCGATATTGAGCTCCTCATGTGAGGAGCTCTGAAAATTCGGCTGCGCCCCTACCGTGGGATGACTCCAGAGCGTTCATGTTCAAGCAGCGATGTGCGCAGCCGGCACTCGAGCGCCTTCCAGTAGGTGCCCAGTCAGGGCGTCAGGGCCCTCGGGACAGCCTGCCCTATTGATAGAACACGCCTTTGCTTCCCAGTTCCGTGACGCTCTATCCCAGTAAAACTCCCCTTCCAGAAATATCACAACTGAAACCAAACAACGGGATCAATCCAAGACGAAGGCGAAATATAAGTGCTGTGCTCACAGGTCACCGAGCAAACAAGTGCAAGTCGCAATGGCCTCCGCGATCATAATATCCAAATCCCTGTCCTCGACCATAGCTAAGCCTGAACACATATTCCGCGAAGTAATTACAACACACGATAACCATGCAAAAGGCCATCGGAGTTTACCCGTGCCCGTGCTTCCGACAAGGGTCTACTGTTGTAGGCACTGGTGCGATGCCCCGACGCACCCAGCGTCCCTTCAAAAATGGTCAATGCCCAGGGTCTCCGGCTTTAGTCCGCCAACCAAAGCGGTGAATTAGCCTCAGCTAGAGTGCTGTGCAGAACCATAATAATAGCATTAGTGCGCATTGAAACGGTGAAAGGCCGCACGTGTTCGCGAACAACCGATTTATGGTTGATGGATCGTCTCGACTGGCGAGCTACCTGGGAATGGTATCGTTTCTTGTTTGAAAACACTATGCTGGATGCAATGCTGTCCTTCGGATCGGCCGTTACGTTTTGGGAATACGATTCGTCTAGCCAACGTTATGCTATTACCCCAGCTGCAGTGAAAAGCAGCAGTTTGAGGAAAGGCCAAACAGTACGAAACAACATTAAGACTTGTTTTCGAAACGATGAATTGAAGTGATGTTATATTTAAACGTGTGTTTACCAGAATGAGTAGTTGACGCAAAAATATCTTCTGGACCCGCTGCCTAAGGCACAATCGGGTGACGCGAAAAAGAAGGGTTGCGTCGCATGAAGCACAACATCAGTAGGCATGAAACACTTCCAAGCAGCAGCTGCGCATCACCACTATACTGCAGAGCAGCAGAAACAGCGACAGTAGCGACTACAATGTATGCTCACTCCAAGCAGAAGAGGAGTACGCGGATACGGCGCCCAGTTTTCACGCAAAAACGTTGAAATTCAATACTCGTGTACTCTCCCTTCTTGTAGATGAGCATCGTGCTGGTATAGCGTATACGTAGTTCAGTTGAAAGTATTTGTTTTTCGTGGCACGCCTCCCGCTTCGTGCTTACACTACACATTCTCATTGTTGATAGTAGATTATTCAACAAAGAAGGGACGAAAATGTTGGAGCGGTGCACGGGGCCGAGAAGGAGAGCGGAACAGAACTGCAAGCCTTTTCCGGCATTGCATCCTCTTATTATTTTTCTAACGTCAACGAGCGCCTTCCTACACCCACAAGAGAACATATATCCGATTGATCGCGCGATCGATAGCTGCTTGCGGTTGTAGTCTGTCTCTGTGTACTATGGGCTTCGGTAACTTGCAGTCTCGTTCAATCAATTCACGCTCGCACTCCATGAGTTTGCCGCAGCATAACAAGGAGTAAAACACAACGGTGCGTACCACGTATTCGTATTTTACCCCAACTAGTATGGCCTACCGGTAACAGTATAGTATTTGACGCGTGCTTCGGCAAGGGTTACATGTTTTGACAAAACAATCTTCTGAAAGGCCGCACTGTAACTTGCTTAAGTCGTAGACGTGTCATTCTCGATATGCATTTCGATGTGTTTGTACACCTAGGCCGTGTGTGTTTGTCCGCCTGGACTCAGAAACACCGAACCTCCTCTTCGTGTTCCACGAACAATACCCAATGAAACCAGCCGACAACACTGCCGAGACGTTGGCCACCGCTCATCATGTTGCCAACCCTCGCCAAGTTTCAGCTCGTTTGGCACCACCTGGTCGATGTTTTGCTGGCTTACTCTACCCCCGTCGGGTTACCTTCCCGGGTCTCTTGTGAACTTCGCTCGGCGTCGGCCTCTTCGGGAACATCACGTGCACTTGTGTAGATGTACCTTGTATGCACTGCTGGAATGGTATCATGTTAGAAGTGTCCTACCGAGGAAAGCGTTGATATTGACGCTGACACGTGCGTTGTAAGTCTTCGCCCGGTATCTGCGCACTCGCGCCCCCGTGTTCCGACGAACCTGTCTTGGCTCTTGTTGGAGGACGGACCATACCTGCCTCGGGCTCTCCGTGTTTCCCTTTGTCTCCAGGCGTCTCTCTCTTCCTCACCAAGCGCGTATTTCTCTCCGCACATCTCTATTACCGTTTTGCGACGAGTCAACAGCTGCTCATGATATGGTTTGTTAATAGGCGGTCATTTCCGAATTTATAGAGTAAATGCTTGGAACATATTACATGGTGGGCGGTTTGCCCTTCGTTGTGTCACTCATACTTCAGGGGAATGAACTACGTTCAGCAGAGCGCTCCAGCAGTCACGACCCACCAGGTGCGGCGAAAACGCGTGAGTTCATTCCGACGGAAGACCAGTCTCTGACAACCTACCCCAATATCATGTCGAGAAGACATATTAGGGAAAACGTGCACCCTCGCTCGGCCCCGTGCTCCCTCTCTCTCCCTTCAAGGCAAGTTTCTTTCCTCTTGTCTGTTTAAGGCGATATGCGGATTAGCTCGCGTCCACTGCCCAACGCCAAGGTAGAAATGATCGAAAACAAAGGTCGCTAAGTGCTGCGTGTTTCTCGCGACACGGACTCTATTGCTGTGTCGATACTCAATAACATTGTTGGAATGTCCATTCCGTGGTCGCGTGCCTGATCGCACGCTGTGCGAAGTCTTGTCATAATTTGTCGAATTGCCACAGTACCTACGTAGCCATGCCAAGCGTGTGTGACAGTTCTTCACACTACACCGTCCTCTGTACAAGACAAACAACCATACACCCAGTGTCTTTGCAGATTCTTCATCCTAGAGATATCCAAGGTATTATATAGTCACGAAACCACGACACAGAAATACTACAATGTAATGCAGTAAGCAAAGCAGACCATGCAATGTCATATACGAAACACAATATGTCCTGCTAACATTTCAGATGACTGAAATGGGTAAACCAAATATCAAAATATATATACGAAAGAGAACAAAATTCAAAACAGTTCGAACCATATGTAAATATACATAACAGACGAAAAAACGAAACAAACACATACTATCTCGTGATAAAAAAAATGTATTGTGCCTCCCGGTGAGATGTGACAGGCAATACGTATGAAATAATACAAAAATAAATAAAAACAAACACCACCTGAAGCCTAAACAGAGGAAGACATGGAACGACAAGAAAGGGCGGGGAACCAAAGCACAACAATGCTAATGCAGAGCACGACACGGCTTTCATTTTCGTTTGCTGTGTAGTGCATTCATGACAGGACACGTAGCAAGAAAACGGTCAACAATGACAGCAGGCTGATGTTTGCAGGGAAACAAAAAAGATTCGGCATTATTTGTATATATGTGGAAGGAATTTATTACCGTGGTTTCTCTCTCCCTCCCATAAAAATTCGCTATTCAGTTCAAGGATCACAAAGTGTTACTCTTGCCGGCGACTCATCGTTTTTGTGGGTGTATCCAGTATCAGTGTGGATGGCTCAGATCCGGGCGGGGTCAGCCACGAAGCGCGTGCACCGTTGCTCAGACACAGAGTTCTGAAGGTGGCGCGCGCGCGTTGTTTTTCTTGGTTTTGGCATGGCGTGTGCACCTCTCAGTTAGGATTAGTAATGTGTCCGCCATGTATACTGGTAGGTGCTGTACGCCAGGTGCGTAGTTTGTACGAGCTGCTGTTGTACACTATTAGTAGGTGTAGACGTAGGTTTATCAACTACCTGGTATACGGTTCAATGCCTACCGGTAGTATCCCATGTTATGCCGTGTGAATTGACACTTGTGTGTTTCTGTGAAACGAAAATACATACACACCTCGTGTTTCAGAATATATCTATATAGTACTCGTAGAGTGGAGAATCAGCACGGACAGATAGGTATGCTGGAGTTTTGTGCGTTTATTATCTTGTTAGGCCGTTTATATCTGCACTCTCGCTATGCGGACAAGTTATCAGGAAATAGTCAGATAGTAAGCATGTCCGCAGTAAACTAGCAAAGCAACAGTCGACTCGCCTCATATACACGCGAAAATTGTGAGATAGTACTTTAATGCCGACATCCAAACTCGGAAACGTTTAGCTGGTTCTAAGTTCAAGGGTGTACCAGCACCCCAATGCACCACCGCGTAGGTGATTTGCTTACGTGGCCAGACCAACCCATGGTGCTGTTAGGAACGGGGTATTTGAATGTGTTGCTCGGCCTTCATGCAGATGCGCTTAATACTTGAAGCAAAACCGATCTTGCACACGATGTTTTGTGTACGTTTCGTTAGCAATTGCTGGGTACTGTACTCGATTATATGTATCCTCTACTCGTTGGTTCGGGTATAAACCAATGCATTCCTCCCTGCGCGGCGGGTTGCTTTTATCTCTTGTTTGCTTCCCTGTATGGGACTTTCTGGTTGTGGCTCACGCCTTGCGTCCCGGCGTATCTCTGGTTAACGTCACATTCAAGGACCCACCCACCGTCGTCTCGATAATATACCTGCAGGTGTCATTTACGCAGCCGAATCGGATATCGGCATCGACGGTAACGCGAGTTTTACGAGCAACTCGGCTGGGGACAATGGAGGTGAGGAATACGCGGGACGTGCATCGCTTGTACCACTTTTCATACGCCTAGTACAGTGGAGGCTCGCATTTAAGAAATATTCTCTTAAGAAAGGGAGGCTGAGATTGTGACAAAACGTAGGAAATTGCGTGTAAGAAAGACAGGTCAAACTGGTCAACTGAATAGGAAAGGGCCTAAAACCGAAACAGTAGTGATCGCCGTTTGATCAAAATGAAGAAATGAGGTCGCTCCGGAGCGTGGCACGGAATAAGAAACGCCAAACGTTAAAGCCTTCAAGCCGTGCAACGACTACTGTACAGAGATGGAAACCAGCTAACAAGCCTCATCACAGCCGACGATATTTGTTTTTTATTTGTTCTATTATTTTTCTCCCGACGGTTTCTCCACAAGCTGAATGTTCCTTGGTGTGAACAACCAAAATCCATGCAAATTGCGAAGTCGAGTTTCAACCGTTCAATCTGTCGTACTTACAGCAGACTTAGTTATATGTCTTTATACCAGAAACAGTGGAAGCCTCTGGGGTCAACACAAAACTCATCGGAGGGTTAAGGGTTAGGGTTTGGCGTGCTCTCTATTACGGCTTGCCTTGACGCCCTGATGGGGAGTGAGTGTCGTCTATGTGGTGGGCACTCAGACCCGGGGTCCGTCATTCTGAACACGTACTACTGCTATAGGCGAGCTGGCCCTTTCTAGCGCCTCGCTCGAAGGCTTGACCAAGCTGGTCAGCCTGAAACACAAGGAGGGACTATCGGAGTACTAGATCCACGACATTAAGCATTGATTGTTAGGGTTGGGGTTTGTTAGTCTCAGTCGGGCAAAAAGCATCGTCGATCTCATCGTCGAGCCGATGCCTTTCGAGAGACAAAATAAAGTGGGACAGTCATCGGTGCTGAGGGCAACGTTGGTTGAAGAGGTTAGGCTCAGACTGTTGATGGACCAAACGCGCAACGGTCAGCAGTAGTAGAGAAACAGTGTGACCGCCTGGATTGGGGGGGGGCGGGCGTACTCATTTGTTGCTTGCCTTAGTCATTTGACCATTGACCACGCATCCCTTTCGAGACGGAGCACCGTTCCTACTCCTAATAGAGACACCTCCAACGCGTGGGCGCTCATTAAGTTGTTTCCATATATTACAACGAAACGTTTTGCTCATCTTATCCCCTTCCTGTTTCGCCTCCTGTGGCCACCATCTATCTCCTAAGATAGCGATCTTTTTGTCGCTACTCTTTAGTGTACCAAACTGGTCCATGTCACAGTCGCCTATGGTTCTCATCTCCTCCTCTAACACATCCCTTTCCTCCTTGTACCTTTCACATTCTCCCACTATGTGAATTCTACTCTCTATGGCTTTGCCACATGAGCACATCTGTGCATCTACTTCCTCCTCTTCCCGGCTACTGGTATACCTCCTTCTTCTTTCGGGCAGGTCCAGGTCCCCTACACGAAATCGTAGTTTCAGCTTTTTCACGAAGTCCATTGGGCCGTGCAGATACCTTTTCATTCCTATTCCTCCTCTCAATACATCGTATATCTCTAAGTGTTTTTCCCCTTCCACCTTCTTTCTTAGCGCTAGCCTTTCCCTTCTTTCTATCCTTTCTTTTACTTCTGTCTTGTATCCGCTAAATTTCTCTATGACTAGTATCTCTTTTTGGTTTCCTATATCCTTCGATACTTTCTCGACTATGCTATCTCACCTTATTCCAGCTCGCCCTTCGTTTACTTTCTCCCATACAGCTTTATCGGCTATGGCTGGCAACCTCTTATTTGGCATGTTCAATACTTTATATTGCCATTTCAACTTACACGCGTCTCTATTTGTCTTAAGTGGGTACATTCCCAGTTTTGCTCTCGATACTGTATTACTCGTCGTACTTGAGCATCCTAGTACTTTTTTAGCTGCTGTCATCTGTACTGTTTCCAGGTATTTTACGAGCTTCGCATTCCCTTCCCATACTTCCCTTGCATATTCTAGCCTTGGTACAATCACATTCATCAGTATGCATCTCTTAATTCTAGTGTCAAGGTGCGAGTCTGTCAGGACTGCTTCCATCTTGCCTACGTGTGCCTTACCCTTGCCTATTACTTTATTGATCTGTGCATCCCAAGAGAAAGTTTTTGAGATGTCTACGCCAAGGTACGTATACTGGCCTACGACCGGTGATTCATCTTCTCCCCGCTTCCAGTCACAGGTTACCGGGCTCTCCTTATATTCGTTACATACAACTACTGCGCACGTATTTTACGTTCGCCGTCACTCTCCACTTCATGTTGTACTCTAGGGCCTTCTCTATATGTTTCTGCAGTCCTTCGGGTGTTTCTGATATGCAGACGAAATCATCCGCGAACATCAATCCCGACACCGTATCTTCCCCCACCGTGACCCCCTGCGATGCTGCTTCTACTGCTACTATCATGTCATTAATATATACCTTGAATAGGTTAGGTGATAGCGTACATCCTTGTGTAACTGCTTGTAGGATATCAACGTACTTCGATATTTCCCTGTCCAACATCACAGCACTTCTCGCACATTCCGTCATCTTCTTCATCATTCCCCACATCTTTCCTCTTATCCCTATTCCCCACAAGTTTTTCCACAGCCCATTTCTCCATACCGTATCGTAGGCCTTCTGTATATCTAAAAAGAAACAGTACGCTGTTAGCCCCGCGTCTTTCCTGCCTTGGATTATCTTACCTAATGTGTACACATGGTCGACGCAGCTACGGTTAGGCCTAAATCGTGCTTGCCCTCGCTAATTTTTGCTTCCTTCTCCATCATTGTTTCCATTCTATCGTTCAAAATCTTACAGAACGTTTTACCTACAGTGCTTAGTAGCGTTATCCCCCTATAGTTACCCGGGTCAGCCTTGTCTCCTTTCTTAAACAAGTTTACTACTACTCCTTCTCTCCATCTCTTAGGTGCGTACTCGTTTTTCCATATCCAGTTATACAACTTAATCATCATGGTAAGCATTTCTGCTCGCCCGTACTTCATAAATTCATCAACTATTTGGTCTGCCCCTGCTGCCTTTCTATTCTTAAGTTTAGCTACACACTTATTTACTTCTTCTCTTGTGAACTCTCCCTGTAACCCTTCTGCACCACTGTTTTACCTTTCTGATGCATCTACGTTCGCTTCTGCCCACGCGTTGATATCCTTCTCGAATTCTCCGTCGAACGTTTTGTTGGTTGTGGGCGTCCCTAGCTTGCGGTAATGCTCTACAAGTACTTCCCTTTTCCCCTTCGTACTACTAACCATTTTACCATTCTGTGCTCTTAATGTAGCTATCCCCGTATCTGCCTCGCCTGCTTGTTTGCCTCGTATCCCTTTTATCCCTACCCATACCTGCTTCATCCCGCCATCAAAGTCTTCATTCGTTTCATTAATTACGTCGTTCCATACCCCTTTCTTCTTCTTCTCAACCACCTTATTTACTTTCGTTCTAGCATTACCGTACTCCTCCCATCTTGACGTAGTTTTGCTCGATGTGTATCTTGCGTGTGCCTTTCTCCTTACTCTAATAGCTTCTTTTACTTCTTCATCCCACCATTTTACTGCTCTATTGCATATTATCAACTTCTTCCCTATTACTTTACTTGCTGTGGTCTCGACCAATTTCTCCCATCCTTCTATTATCCTCGCTCCTGCACTATCTCTCTCTATATTGTACCTATTCTTTCCAGCAGGTCGGAAAAATGCTTTGCATTTTTAGTCATCTCTTCTTGGAATTCTTCCCGTTTTTCCTTTACTTCTAGTTTGTCTATTCGGCATCTGTGCAATTTCCTACCCCACGTATGTTTGATAACTCTCGTCTGCTGGCTGTCTGTGCAAATTAGGCAGTGATCTGTAGTTCCTACGTCCGCCGCGCATAAATGTACTTCCGTTTCCATTTTTTACCACTATAAAATCAAGAACGGAGATTTCTCCCTTTTTTATGCACTGTCTAGTCCATTCTAGCTCTGGCCTATTAGCTCTACCGTTCAGAGTGATAAATCTCATTGTTTTTAAGAAACTTCAGCATCTCTTCCCCGTTCTTATTATTTGTCACTTCCCCATACTGTCCAATGTTATCGTTCGGGTTGCTTGCCTTCCCAATTCTCGAGTTAAAATCTCCGACTAGTACTGCTTGTCCTTGTCTTTTATATTTTTGTACATCTATTGCTATTTCTCCGCACTTCTTCTGTATATCCTTTACAATACTCTTCGACTCTGGGGGCATTTAAATGTTTCCTACGAAATAATATTTCGCCCCCCTCTCCCCTGGTATCTTTATCCAGATGCTTTCGTCGAATTTCGTGTCTTTGGTCACTTCTATTATGTCACACAGGTATTCTTTGACTAGCAACCCTACTCCCCCCGCCCCCTATTGTTCTTGTTCTGTCCCTTTCTTTTTTTCCCTATCCATGCGTACTCTACAATTGTGCATCCTACTCCCCCCCCCTCTTTTTTCAACGACTCTTGAATTCCCACTATGTCTAGGTCGCGCTCACTTACTTGCTCGGCTATTTCTATCCTCTTGCGCTCTTCCGTGGCAAATCCACATACGTTCCATGATCCTATTCTCGGATTCTTCCTCGCTTCACTGTTCGCTCGACTCTTGTCTTTCGTTTGTTCTCCTGCGTTGCTACTTCTGTGTTCTCTTCTTTGAGCTTTCTTAATGTTTCCGTTTCCGGTATTGTCTTCTTGCTGTACGCCACTGCGTTTCTCTCCCATTCCCTTTGGGCCACTTACTGTTTCCTGCCTCCCCTTACCTCCGTTCACCCGAGGACTAAGTCTTAGATTTTCTATCCCATTAGCTATACATACCCTCCTTCCTAGTATTATAACCCATGCCGGCACTGTTTCTGTCTCTAACGTCTGCCACTCCATGCTCGCTTTCGGTTTAAGCGTGACTCGAAAATGCTCTCCCTCCCTTTCTACTTGTCCTAATGCAAAGCAGTATAGTCCTACTTCGTCGCACTTCCTCTTGAACTATATTATCGTCATGGCGCTAGGATCTCCGAATGGCAGCAATACTAGTACTTTACCCTTGCAATATTTCTTACTCCACCCACCCTGCCCCACAGTTTTTCTCCCAATATCTTTCGATACTATCTCCAGCTTGATTTTGTTCATATTTGTAGTGGGAAATGTTCAAGATACTGGGACTTCCCAATCCTAGTACTCGTTGAGGGTCGGGTGTCTTTCAGTTATTTACCGTCGCACCACACTGAATAGTGTCTGCAACACGGGCTGGTAGCCAGGAGCCAAGTTCAGCACCCTTAACACAACTACCCGACGTTTGAGTCAGGCGATCTGCATGGTAACCATCCTTGCGTCCCACGACCGTATCTTCTATCTTCTTGCCCCGCTGCTGTACTGGTTACTTCCCTCCAGGGAGGTCAGTTTTACCGTGCAAGGTTCAAGGACGGTTTGCATAACACAAATTCGTACTCACACATCGGAATGTCCCGTACGTCGCTTTCCCCATCGTATGTACGTTTTACCATGGGTAGCTACCCCGCTAATGCCCCCGAGTAGACCTTCGCTGCCGAAAGCTTGGCCAACGATCCCCCTACACTTTGTACCGCCTTCTATCCTTCAAGATATCAAGATATCTACGTACCGCTTGGTGCTCCGTCTCTTCGGTCGTGTGGTCGGTCAGTGGCAAGGCGTTTGTTTCATGAGTTTAATTGGCCTGACTCAATGACATGCATCATCCATCCCTCCCCTTCATTTGGCGCATGGTATGTGCACCAAGTTTCAGGGGTTTAGGACGATGCCGGACCAGACTTCCACCGCCCAATGGAAATCGGTAGATTTTTGCGGGTATCTCACCACGAGACCCCAACCTTCATGTGAATTGAACATGTCGGGGTGACCTTGCTGTATCTATGTGTGTGTATGTAAGGTGGCCCTCCTTCATGCTAGGTGTTTTGTCTATGTTTCAACGTTTTGCTGTGTACTACCTGGTACGATATGGGAGAAGATATACATCAAGTGTGTGGTTTGGGTTTTGATATGTGGAAAAAGAATCTGTTTAGTTGAGTAATTTCTTGTCTTATGTCCGGTGTGTGTTTTGATATGAGAAAAAACAACACCGGTTAGTTTTGTAATTTCATGTCTATATCCGGTTTGTGTTTTGATATGAGGAAAAACAACTGGTTAGTTTAGTAATTTCATGTCTATGTCCGGTTTATGATTTGATGTGAGGAACAAAAGCTGGTTAGCTCGGGGGGGGGGGGTCAACAGAAAATGGCATAGTCAGAATACACTCAATATCATCGAGAAGGTTTAGTAACTGCCACCAGCGCACATACTCTTTTTTCTGTTTTTTTCCCTACCAATGCATACAAGTGGAAGACAGTTACTATCGTCCTTCTGCGCGAGTTCCTAGCGACAGCTATACTATCTTTGCCTCACCAGAGACGCCGATATCGAGAATTAATATACCCTTAAGGCATTGTAACGTTCGTGGTATGCATCTAACCGTGTGTTACCCCGATACATGATTGCTCCTCCACTGATGCAACCAAATTATCCGTGATAGTCCCCACAATATAGCTAAGTGTCATCCTCGTGCTCCGTTATCCGAGATGCGCATTTTATCCGATTCCGCCTATCCATGTTCATATTATTACTTATTTAGGCGATGTGATTTGGTTTCAAGCTCACTTGGTATTTGAGATGTTGCTGAGAAATCGAGCATCCCGACCAAGATGAAAATTGGCTAGCCCTAAAACAAATGTAGGACTGAAGGCATCATAGTAAATGAACGTTGGTCACTTCAGGAGCTCAACAAGTCAGACAAAATGTGGTCTATACTTTGATCGAGTGAATCGCCTACCGTCGGAAGAATATTTTATTAAAATTACTACTGCTATCAATAGTATAGAAACAAACAGCATTTTTTAATACTCCCAAATCCCCCTGCCGTCGTGCATATCCCTCCTGTGGACGACGTAGTCTTGTCTCAAGTCGGCCTCCGACTTGCTAAAGCAACCCTGTATTCAGAACGGTTGGAGTACCGTGCTGGTCAGCATATGTTCCCTTATGCATCCCTCGACGTGTTCTTCGTGACTCTCTCTTCCCAAACCCACTTGAGCCACAGCGTCACGTGACTACCGTCTATAATACCGTCAGACCGAGGTTCAGCAGTACTTGATATTTGGACCTCCAACGTCGTATGTCGTCCACAAGTCTACACGTTGATAAAATGATAGAAGTAGCACCACTACTGATAGGCCACAAAGGATCGAAAGCGGTGCATCGTTGGTTTCTCATCCATGCTGAACGTCGTACTTAAAACGGTTTTTAGTGTTTTATCCAACCCATCAGCTGGTGGGGAAATACAATGAATTTAATACCCTCGACCCCCTCGCTTTCTGTCGAGAATGCCGACAACCCGAATAATCGTGATACGTAGAACAACCCCGCATCGTTGCTTCGTCAATGCACGTTAATTCAGGCACCAATACCGTACTATATATGCTCTTGTGTTGGCGAGTGTAACATCCTTTTGTCTCCCGTCGAATGCACATATGCATTCCCGGCGAGGGAACCTATATCGGTGCCACGTTCGTTCGCGGGGCGTACATTTCGTTTCTAAACTGTATTTCCCACAGCAGCTGTAGCATCATATTTTCTCACTTGATAACGGCATTCCAAATATAAAAATAGGAAAATTTGTGTTTTGGAAAAATATCGATTCGCCCAGCTAAACTAAGCAATGCCAAAACAATCAATTCGTGGTAGATCGTGCGCGCAAACAAAATACTCCCATGTCGTCATTGTCGAGCTTAAGAAATGGACGATAAACAAGAAAACAAAAAATATGGCGGAGGTGCCTGTTCCCGAACAGGAAAGTTTTGATGTTGCCTCTGTTTCACGAGCTACGTAGGATTGATGTTTGAAGTTGTTAGGGAATATGTACCTCACGTCAATTATCAGACGAAATCTACCCCACACTCAATTTTAGTCTACACCTCTTGAAAGACAACAAGCTCGAACCGCGCTTCCAATAAAATAACAATAACCTTTTTGACGATGACTATGAAAGTGCAGTTGAAATGCTCCAACCCGATATAACTTTCGAAATTAAGTTTGAGTCGGCATTCCAGCAAGAGGCATGCAGGTTTTAACCACACCATTTTTGTTTCGGCCTCTGCGCCGTCGGTGTCACCCAGATTTGTCGCGGAAGCGTGTTGGTGCCCTATTGTAGAAAATTAAATGTATGTCCGGTGTTATGATCCTTAGCATCAAAGCCGAACACGGTACGAACGAAACTTCGCACATTGCAGTCAGGCAAAGCCTGGTTTTCAAGGCCACCACTATCCCACTGGGAGCGTCAAGTCATAACCGTATGTCGGAGATTGTTTCTGGACCTTTCAGTCGTTGAAGTTGACTCAATGCTTCCGATCTTCCACTACTCCCTTTTCCAGCTGGCGTTGCCCGCCGCGGGGCCGTGGCACCTTCCTACCTTTTCGACAATACCGTACCGTTACCGGTTGACATGCAACTTCAACAGCACGGTCTTGAACCCCTCGGTATCGCGGTTGTACCGAGCACAAAGTTGTTTAGTGCGATTTCGTCTGACATATTTACATGCCGCTGTATGCGCGCGATAGGCAACAACGTTTATGTTCCGAGGTCGATGCATCTCGTTATTAGACAATGTCGAGCGGTCGTCAAATCTGTGTAGAATACATGCGGCAGCTCATGGAGTTTGAATCTGCGCTACCCACATTCGCCCTTTGTACGATCGCCGTAGTAAGCTTGTCGCCTGCTCAGTGCGGCTCACGCACTCTACCCCGGTGTCAAATACCCGTATTTTGCCATCATGCGCCTAGTATAAATGGCGATCACCGACCCCAGATGTTCTGTTTCATATGGTTTTGACCGTTCCCATTTTTCGAGTTTTTATCTTACCGTCAAACCTCCGCAAATGTCGTGCATCTGGTACTTCCGCAGGCGGTTTTAATCTCGCTTCCTTTTCCAATTTATGATTATTTTAAACGGATGTTTAGCCATCTCACTGGTGGTCGGATGGCTGTGGTACGCGTATGCCGTTGTTCTTGCCGCAACGCTCTTTCGAGGTCCATACTAAAGTATGATGTCATGTATTTCGATGTTCGGGACCTTCATAAACCCCTCGTAGTACGGTATTTGAATGACGCTTGCAAAGTCGGCTTGCCCGGCAGTTCTTACACGATCGGCACGGCTTCCGCCTCAACTAATGTGTCTGAATCGTCAGGGCGAGATCCGCATCACGCGATTCGTTCTGTAACATCACGGTTAATGTTGTATGTATACATCACGGAGACAAAACTATGCCAATACCATCTTATATCATCTATTAGTCTGCCTGTCGTTCGTGACGCTGTGTCGACGGTCGGGCGGACTTCCCATCCACGAGAGATCCGCTTTCAAGAATTGTCTATCTGTACTTTGTCTGCGTGCCACCGTAGCAAACACTTCACGACCCTGCTGGCTCTGCGGTTTAATCAGGCGTACCTCACGCTTCCCGAAATCATTACTTTCCTTGCATTCGAACGACGGTAATCCTCATAGGTGCCGTGTACGCTTTGGAATCGAGCGTCTGTTTGGATGGCCACACCCAATTCGTCAGGAACAGCGCGGCATTGTCTGGAGGTAAGCCAATTATGGCATACGATGATGTTTTACCGTCACTCGTGAGAAGGACTAGCAAAATCGTCCACAACATGGTTTTCACCGTTCAAAATAGCATCTACAAACTATTCCCGCGGCGGAAAGCAGGTAGGCTCACAGTAGTACCCATCGTGGATCAGGTGTTAATTTATATTATTTACCTGTAGATAGTACGTTTCACTAAACCCAATGCTAGTTTAAAAATAGGAATCACCATTTAGGTTAGGAGCGGAGTAGTCTCCTTATTATACACGTATTCACTGTGTATTTTGCTGCAGTACAGTGTAGTCTACTCGTATTGCTAAGGTTGGTCGGTTGTTGTAACCGTTAACACCTTGTCTAGACCACAAACTCGGGAAGTATAGTATCCACATCGTTGGAGTCGCAACATACCCCCGTACATTCTTGGAAACATATCAGAACACAACCAGTAGCTAGAGAAACGGCATTGCCAGCTTATTCCAAATTTAGGTTATTTGCGAGGTATTTTATTGTACTCTTCGGTACCCGTTTTCTTATGCTGTCACACACTACCCCATCCCGTCACAATTGGCAATACGCACAGGTTCATGTTCGACCTGAACAGTTTCCGATATCATTGCTCCTGGCAAGCACCTTTTTAATATATATGGCGCAAAGTCAAAATCATATGTACTCATGCCGAGACGGCCTAACCGACCGCAGATGTAGCGCGATCCACCAACCAACCCACACAAGTTAATGACAGTCTTGAACATTAAGCTGCACGAATGCATAGGGCCAGCCGATTTCTCATACTGTATTTGAATATTTCGTCATATTTCACCGACACAGGAGGTCGGATGCGAACAAAACATATTTGTCGCGATGGTTGTGTGGAATTCTTGACAGTTGTTTCTGATCCCATCTGAGATTGTGTATTTTTGTCTAGTTAACTCTCATCCCTATGCCACTATCGTGCACATCTCTCGAGTGTGTGGAGTAGCGTTTAAACGGAAAACGATGGGGAGGGTGTCGACCAGTGGGAAATCACGTATTTTGCGACTGTACGTTTTTGCATTCCTCTCAACACAGTTGTATTTCAATATTTGCTCACCACATGCTGGGTAAAACAACTCGTCGGTAAGGTTGCCACTTGCGCCAGTTTTGCGAAAATTCAGTCGTCGGTAAGGAAGAGTTGGAGGTTCGTCTCACGTACCACAACGCCAGCAGCTGATACGTGGTTGCCTTTCGGTCACTGGGTCATAGGCATCATCAGTCTTGAATACCGCAACTGCCTACATTGAACGGAGCAGAAGGGTCTAAATCAACATATTCGAGCCCGACCGTTCTCCAATTTATACCCCTCTCGATCTATGGCTTCATTCACAAGCGTAATTTGCAGCGCTTCATTTGTATGAGCCCAGTCGCACGCTGCGATTTACCCAAATGGTATCGTCAACCGGCAGTCGATTGCGTCAATAACCATGCTCAAACGTCACAACATGAATGAAAAAATATGCGGCAAGGTTGTAACACTCTCACAGGCGATACCCCCCAATACCAATACCTGCTGATATTGAGCGAATAGCGATCGTCTGCCAACGCGCCAGTTATATCTCTGCGTTCACAAAAGACCATTGCCGTAAAATCACAAAACTGTTTGATTTATCTGGATCAAACGCCTCTATCTCGCCGAATCCTATACCCCTATATTTATGTACACAATTTTATCACCGTCGCTATTGCGTGGATTCAAACTTTACACACGTGTATTGGTTATACAGCATTTCACCTATAAAGACTTCATCTGCCCCACATATCGATACAGATCGAAGTGTGACTTTGCCTTGTGCGACCTACGCTTACTACGCACATCTGTAAACTTCGCGTTTCCATTTCGTCGACTATAATAAATCTAAAAAGTGTTTGCCTTCAGGGGCCTGTATGCAGGCAAACGCGCCCGGCGGCTCTAAAACAACTACACCATTTTCTGCCACATATTATTGCCTCCTTGTTATTTATTAGTAAGCACATCGAACTTCCCCATGTCCCTTTCGTAAATTTTCATGTCCCATTCCTTTTTGGACATTTCCGATGGTCCCATTATGTGAGTTCTCCTCTGTCGTGTTGCCACACTGGCCCATCTGTGCATCTACTTGCCCCTGCTACCGTCTACTAGAATTCCACATGAGCAGTGGCCAAAAGCAGGGGTACCCGATGGGTTTGTGGACAAAACAGGTACCATTGCATTTCGGTGACCGCGACGACCCCAGGGCGCCAACTCATTGTCCAGTGACGGCCACGACCGGACGCTGACCACAAACCCATTGGGTATACCAGATTTTGGCTACTCAACCCCCAAGAGGTACCCGAATATTATACCCACCTACCCGAAAATGGCCGGACTGTTCGACCACAACGGCCCAGCAGCCTACCACGCACCAGCCGACAAATACGACCAAGTTCATCGAAGTTTATGCCCCCAGCCAGCCCTGTTATGGACGGAACCATCTGTTTGATGACTATCCATCCATCTGCTCGACAAGGTTCCATGATTTGGTTGATTCCCGCAGCTTCTCCCTCCCAACAAACGGTGTAGATTCACCGTGTGTACCAGCCCGTGCCTGGTGCGTACGCTATAGGCTCGCTTGCTGGTGGCGAGTCAAGACACAACCTACATTCGAGGGTGAACTCTTAAGTCGCTGTTAGGGAAACTTGTATGAACGCTTCAGTAGAAGAGAAGATAGTCCAGGCCAACAATGTTGATTAATGTATATGCTGAAAAGCGAGGCTGATGATGAGCAAACGAAGTGTACGAGAGTGGGCGTGCAAACGCTCTTGTTCCCCTGATGATCTTAATGATCACGAACAGCAACATGCACAACAATCTTGAACCACAAGCATCAACATGCCCTTGCTACGATAGCTTGCGTCGGATAACTCAACAACACTCGTGACTGAACTTGTACGTAGTCTCTATACGTACGGTAATACCTACTGTACCACACAGAACAACCAAATCACATACGACAGCCTATCAATTATTCCGCATCGTGTTTACTTGGAGGAATGTTGTTCCACACGTGGATACTGAGCAACTAATCCACTTACGATATAGTACGGTAGACACCAGGTACGATACTGGATAGCTTGTCCTGCATACCTTCACTGACTTGACTGGTATTGAACTTTGATTGGCCACTACTCGATATTTCGAGGGTCCAACTCTTCAACATATAAAGTATGCATACTACAGATAATTACTCCGTGTTATCGAGGGACGACAAAACATGAGTTGCCTACAAGGATAAGATCCAATACGACCCCTCGACACGATAACCGGTAATATGTTACAAGGGGGCAAATCCAGGCAAACACAGCAAATAAGACGACCTCTCGCTGACATCTCGCTTTTCATTGCCTTTGTTACATGCCCAAAACAACAAGTACTCCAACTCGTTTTCTACTATGTTCCCATGCAAAGGCCATGAATTCAAACAACGAGGATCCAATTACTTTGCTCAAATATACTTGTCTAAACTACTTGTCTGCATACATACTCACGAAGTCGAATCCATGGCTATGTCGCAACAAATTTTCATTACTCCTTTGCAACGTCGAAACAACACCATCCGTTCCTACTTCGCTTTTGACGGGTGATCAATCCTTCTATAGCTAACGCAAAAACAAATAACGCGAAACTGGGCAACGTAAACGCATATCACTGATGTGACAGGTTTGACGCATGGAATAGCATGCAAACCGATAAAATGTCACACACAAAACAAAACCGTGGAAGTCATGTGGGTCTCCCTATACATTTACCAGACAAAAATATATAGTACTAATGTTGCACAAATAGCCTAGCAGCTTACCACGCTTCTGCCGCCCCCCCCGTACAAAGAAGGCGTGCGGTGCTACGTACTACGAAACAAAACAAAGCTTGCCGATATGTTGGTACGACCAGGGCGATGCAGATGTCCATCCTTCCCTCATGGAATATGATGACGGTCTAGCGATCACAAGAGCGAAAGTGTCCGTTCAGTCCCAAACGGCGATGCCGTCCAGCGATGATGATGTGGTGATTCCAGCAGACGTTCTCCGCCGGCAATCCCAATAGATACTAGATGATGCGGTGGCCCGGTCCTGAACGATATCTCTCCAGTGACCCCGCTTTTCTGTTGTTGGCGACCCAGTAGCCCTGACAGTCCCAGCGAACAGTGATGGGACGATTTCGGAAGGTATCTTTCCGACAACCTCAAGCGCTTCTTTACAGGATCTCGTCAACCGTCATTTCCGACGACCCCGTGTTTACACGATTCTCCAGCGGTCGATGACAATCTTGCTCATAGACCCCGGGTGATGATCCGGTGGCTAAGTTGCAAGAGCTAAAATTGAAAGCCCTTGTCAAAATTGTCGTCGAATTTTACCGTAGGCCACTCGTCGGTGTCGACGCTCATCACAGCCGCCGTGTGCGTGCTGCTCGTCGTTTGTGGGCGTGCAGCTCCTTGGGCATAGCATTCCGTGTCGGAGTGTGTCGTTGTCTTGTGTACCGAGCACCACTTCTGCCCAGCTCCATCTGCAGCCTTCCTGATGTTTGGTCCTGCAGCAGGCTTCTTGCCATTTCCGTACAGCTTTCCCGGCACTACGCAACCGCTCTTGTAGTGTCCATCCTTTTCACAGTTAGTTGTAGCAGATTACGCCGGAGCTAGGATCCGATGATGATGCTGCTACTGCTTTAATGATGGTTCCACGCCCAGCGATGTTCGCTGTCATTTTGCTTGACAGTCCGTCCAGGTACAAATGCCTCATCGTAGTCTGGATCTTTGACAGACCGAAATCCGGGTGCTTGTAGGTGGTCAGTTTGATGTCGCGGTAGCTCTCGGGCAGCCCTTGGACTATGATGTCGGTGAAGTGACAATTGGTGACAGGTTCCTTGACCGCGGCCGGCCGGCTGCGGAGGCGTGTAGCCTACATAATGTAGTGATTGGGATCTTCGTCCGGCTCCATGGCCGTAGCTGCAAGTTCTGCCTGCAAGGCGCGAATTGTCTCGTTCGTAACCCGGAGGTACTTTGCGTCCTGCTCCTTCATCGCCTTCTGCCCGTCGCCTCGGGTCCCACGCTCATCGCATGCATGAATAGCCACGAGGAGAGCCGCTGCCTTGTTGATGGCCAAGTACAGGATTGCATATAGGTCTTGGTTGGCGCGGTCGAACCCAGCTTGGCGTTGAAGTAGGGTCCCTTCAGCAGTGTAAAGCAGACCCGGAGTCAGCAGCGGTGCAGTGTCTTCGGTTTGGCCCGTTCCTTCCGTGGGCCTAGCTTGACCTTCCATGACCGCAAATATGTCAGGGCGCTGCATACTGATGATGAAGCCAGCCTTCCTGTGCCATTCATCGAAGTCTTCTGGCTTGTCCCCAACGTAGGGCTTCATCCCTCGTACCGCGTTCATCAGATTGCTATTGGTGTTGTTGCTCGTCTTGTTGTCCATTTTCGCAGCAGTCTACCTACGATGTACTCGTACGATGTTGTAGTCGCTCGCCGATCACAGCAGCTTGACGACGAAGCAGCTCTCTCGTGAAGCTCGTAGCGGAAGCAGCAGCTCGGGATTCCCTGGCGTAGTCTTGTACTAGACGTGTCTCGAGGCCCGCAGCTCTGCTATTGTCGTGCTTAAACGTCGAGGGTCAAATCTTCATAAACTGAAGCCTGCCGTTGTAGCCGGGATGGTGAGATCTTGACCTCCGATGTCCCCGTCGCTACTACGTTCACGAGTTTATGCAAAGCTTATTACCTAATAAGGGTGTGGATTCAGTGTGTCTACCAGCTCGTAGCTGGTGTGTACGCTGTCGGCTCGCTTGCTGATGACCAATCAAGACACAACCTACATTTGAGGGTGAACTCTTAAGTCGCTGTTAGGGAAACTTGTATGAACGCTTCAATAGAAGAGAAGATAGTCCAGGCCAACAATGTTGATTAATGTATGTGCTGAAAAGCGAGGCTGATGATGAGCAAACGAAGTGTAAGAGAGTGGGCGTGCAAACGCTCTTGTTCCCCTGATGATCTTGAGGATCACGAACAGCAACATGTACAACAGTCTTGAATCGAAAACATCAACATGCTCTTGCTACGATAGCTTGCGTCGGATGGCGCAACAACACTCGTGACTGAACTTGTACGTAGTCTCTATACGTACGGTAATACCTACTGTACCACAAAGAACAACCAAATCACATACGACAGCCTATCAATTATTCCGCATCTTGTTTACTTGGAGGAATGTTGTTCCACACGTGGATACTGAGCAACTAATCCACTTACGATATAGTACGGTAGACACCAGGTACGATACTGGATAACTTGTCCTGCATACCTTCACTGGCTTGATTGATAAGGAACTCTGATTGGCCACTACTCGATATTTCGAGGATCCAACTCTTGGACATATTAACTATGCATATGTATAGTTACGTTTGTGTATTTTTCGCACTTTCCGCAACGTTTCTCTTCGCACCAGCGCTTTTCGGCAAAACGCTAAGTACGCGACACAAAGAGCCCGGCCGGAGACGTTGGTCGAGGTTTGAGCTCGATCCGAGCACTGTATCTCGCGTGGCGGGCGCTCAAAGTTGTTTGTTCGCCGGGAGTGGATAAGACGATTTCCCAGGTTTTCTGCGTGAGGCCCTATTTTTGTTCAGTAGTGCGTTTTTTGTGTGTTTCTTGCCGGGAGCACGGGGAGCACACACGAACAGCAGCAGCACCGCAGAGAGCGTGTTACAAGCAGTACAACCTCAATGTTACAACCCTGCTGCCCAGCAGCAGCAGCGGCAGGCATTGAACCATGCATGCGCGTGCCTCAGATCCGTGCTGTACCGTGACGAGTTGCTTTTGTCGGAGCCTACGATTTTCGGAGTCATGTCATCATACCTGCAGATCGATGCTCACGTACGAATCTCTCCGCTGTCCCGAAATGTAAGAAAGCTTTTTCATTAAGATATATATATATATAAACTGTCGTTACGTTTCCGGACAGAGTGGTACAACACTGCTGTACACCTCGGAGGCAGATCTGTTATGTGCTCTGTTGTTGCTACGAGTAGTTGCTTTCATAGGAGCCAGCAACCCGTCACCAAACCACACCACCACCACTACTCTTCTGGTTGCTGCTGCTGTTGATGGGCTCCATGTGGCGTGCGTGTGCTCTGCATGCCGCTTGCCGACGCATGCGATGATACCAGTGTTCGAGCGGTCTGGCTCCAAAAACGAGAACAATATTTAATATGTTTAGCAAGTAATCCCGTAGCATGTGGCGTCCAACTTCCCGACTTGAATATAGAACCTGAGTTCAAATCCCGGAGATGCTTTTTTATTTATTTATTTTGTAGTACGTCTGTTCAAATGTTTGTGGTTTACTGAGATTTACCGGTGCCAGGTAAAGAGTTGTACGTATCATTTTCAGCAACTGCCCGGGTATACTCTCGCAAGTACAACTATTAACTGTTTGTCGTCACACGTCATGGGTACGAGTATAGCACGTCCATACTCGCGATAATTTAGGGCCCTCTGTAATTGTATCGCGTTTAGTATGTACTATGAAACCCAACATACATTTATTTGTACGTAGAATATGGCATATTTACATAAAATGGTAGACACTAAACCGGCGTTAGGAGTATACACACCTGGCTAAAAGCTTGACTAAAAACGGCCAAAATACTCGCGAGTTCCCGGATATTGTTTTTACGGAGATTTGGCGAGTACTCGCTGGCCGCGAGCACTCGAGTCGCAGGGGCACAACAAATTTATTGTGTACCGGTAGTTGTGTGTGTGTTTTTTGTGAGCGATAATTATTTACGATTTATTTGTTTTCTCCCTTATTTGGTTCGTAGGCGTACGTATATCACAAAAAAACAAAGGATTTTGACCCCACACAAAGATCAAGTCAATTTCGATCCCGCGGCATCCCACAAAACCAAACAGTTAATTTCGACCGTGATACTGAAATCAAGTCATGTTCGATCCCAACTCTAAAATTATGTCAATTTTCATGTCCCTACACAAACCACGTCAATTTCGACTACCCACACAAAGACCAAGTCAATTTCGATCCCCAGACTAAAACCAAGTTATTTTTTATGCCGACTCTAAAATCAAGTCAACTTCGATGCCCCGACACATAAACCAAGTCAACTTCGGCTACCCACACGGAATCCAAGTCAATTGCGACCTACAAACTAAAGCCAAGTCAATTTTAATCCCGACACGTAAACCAAGTCATTTCGAACCAGACATAAGTAAAGCAGCAACATATATTACGTATGTACATACCCGGTAAGGTAGGGAAATAGATACAGAAAGGAGTCCGACTACATTCATTTATGTATAGGTTTCCTTTTAGATTTGGTTGACTTTGATTTTCTTCTTTCATGGGATGCTGTTCATATACGTCGCTGTCGGACGCGTTCTTTGTACCCGCGTGCCTATACCATGCGTCGTCAAGGAGATGTAGTAGATAAAGTACACTCGTGCACCAAATACGAAATACACACCAGGCTGGGTCAATACCGTTCTGTCAGAGACCCAACCACATAAACCACACACAGGAGGTAAGCCGCACTAGGTTGTCACCGGCTGCACCCCTCACATATATACGAGCAGTATCATTCTATCAAAGCCCGGGTCGTATCGTTATCATCATCGACTGCTCCCAGGAGGGAGACAGCTTCACGCAAGGCACCCATCATCTCAGATCATAATGCCTCGCCACATAATATAAAACCCCTATCTCCGTATACCAGTATGAAACCCCTACGACCGGAAAAACTGTTGTATCAAGCTACCGCATACCACGAACAGCCCCCCTATCCGGTGCGCGATACGATAGGTCCCGAATAACTTCTCAGCAATTGCCAGGTGAAACGGCAAGTCCCAAATTCCTATGGTATTATTTCTCTCTGTTGCAGATCACTTAATGTAAGTATTGGATTGGATGAGGCCTCCTGCGCCGGCAGGGGGTCCTCGGCCGCGGATATACTATCCGCACTGAAGGTGCCTCGGCCGAGGTGCCTTCAGCGCGACAGTATTTCCTGGAAATGATCGCAACTACAGAAAAATACTATCATTGTAGGGTGGGTGGGATGGCCTTAATTTTTTCACTCGTTCGTCGTATTTTATCGAGGTTCACGGGGAGACAAGGCGCAAGAGATCTCACATCGTACTGTTTTCCAGTGAATCTCATCGAAGGTGTGGTTCGAACATTTCTTAGATGTCGATATTACTATGGTATTATTTCTCTCTGTTGCAGATCACTTAATGTAAGTATTGGATTGGATGAGGCCTCCTGCGCCGGTCGGTGGTCCCACCCAAACTTTGAATTTCCTTACTGACCACTGACGTGGAGTCCTCTTACTTCACCTCACCAAAACTTACGCTATTTGTAGCAATACCTCCATGCGCCGACAGAACGATTCTCCGCGAAAAGCCGGTGGGAAACGGTAGATTGAACGCGTTGGCTCAGGTCCGCCCCCGTTGCCGCTTAGCCTCCGCTACCCTCCATCATTAGTGCGCCCAACGTACGCCGCGTTGTCTCCGTCTTCGCGCCACCAATTGGAATGATCGTGTTCGTTGATGTTACTGCGAATCACTTGCTCCAGCAGCGCTTGAACGCAATGACTACCATTTAAAATGAGGGAGTGGTTCTCCCGTGCACGTATGCCCCCGCAGTACTGTGGCCAGGCGCAGCGCGAACAACGCTCCGTCTCCACGGCTCCCAACTGGCAAGACTACCTGGAACGGGTGCTCGCTGGCGAGATCCCACCCGATTCTATATATGTGTGGCCGCCATAACTTGTGGGCATTCCTTGTCCGTCAACACGACGACAGCCTCGCTAGACGTTCGCAACGTTTCCACTCTGTAGATGTGCGTCGATATAAAGTAATATAAAAAACTTACCGCAGACGAAAACGTACAACCTCGTGGTCGGCACGATAACGACGGTGGGAAGATGCAATCCGACCACTACTCCCATATAGGGCACTATGGAATTAGGGATGTAAATATCTCCGATCGTATCCATTGGAGATACGAGACTACGGACGTTGAAAGCTTGTGTGAAAACAAATCGCAGAGCTGCCGTGGACGGTACACCTAGAGCCTTACAACCGGCTGCGTAAATGCACTACGGCAGCAAAACAATCATCGCCAAGGTAAAACGGCAACCCCAAATTCCATCCTTCATCATTGCCAAGGTAAAACGGCAATCCAAAATTCAACTCTCGAAAATTGCCAACGTAAAACGGCAATCCTGATACCAAATCTGTCAATCTCAATTCCAGTATATATGTCCTAAACTATAGCGAGACAGTAACTACGGGAAGGGGAAAATCCAACAAACGTGAGTATGCTGGTAAAACCTTCAAACAAAATCAATAACACCGTCTTCACATAAATACCGTATCGCCCGATAACATCGGCCCCCCTGTTGTATACTCTGTAAGAGCACAACAACAGAACATCTCTGATATAGAACACTTCAAATCAAATCATAGTAGCCCCCCTGCTTGACACTCCCTTCGGAAGTATACAAGAAGACAACAATCCGCATCTGAATCCAAACGTACTATAGGTATCAGTAATTGGTTCCCCTGTACGTTGTGCGCAGTCAACCAATAGCCAAAGCGTACGGCACGATTCATCAAGACCATCGGCATACTCTATTGGCGTATTAACCCTATTCAACGTATGGGTACCTCCCAACACTTTCTCCATTTCCTTAAGAACTCCTGAAGTTGCACGTTAATTCTTCAGTGCTTTCCAAACATATCCCATGCACATCGAAAACTCCTATTATCCCCCAAAACCAAATGCCCCAAAACCCCCGTAAAAACAAACAAACAAACCAGTGGATGAAATCACAACAAGTTCATCACAGACTCACGGTCAAGCCAAACGTCTCAGCATGCAACTGTGTGATGAGAAAGTCTGTATGCTGCTCTGCCGACCGTACGGGTTAATCTCAAACTATCCGTTAGACACATGCTCTAGACATCTACGTCCTATAACTAAACCATACAGACACCAGCGCGCATAACTGCTCCGCCGGAGACAGACGTCCGGTCAGTAGCCTTGCGTGCATCCGCATCCACGTATGATAAAACCCCAACTGGGCTCGACTATCTGCGATGGAAAGTCTTCGTGGTGTTACCGAGTACAGCTACTATGTCCGCCCTACTTGGTAGACGACAAAACATTCATCGCATGGTTGAAAGTAAAATGCTGCGATGTCATTGTGACTCTAAAATCCCTCAACCATAAAATCAAAACCAAACTCAACTCCAAACCCACAAACCAGAAACATCAGCGATCTATATCAAATAAGCGCCACAGACAACGAAACAAACAGAACGTCGTTGTCGTTGTATGCATTTACTCACGTACAAGACTGATCGGTCCAGCGTTATAATTCAACTATCCTCCTGTTAAAACAAGCATTTAGGCCCTCGATATACCAGGTAAAGCATCGTCTTTCAATCACACCCCAGGTCATGTTAAATGGACTGCCATAACCGGATAGGTGACAATTTACAGCTGTTGATGCTGTTATTTTACAGTATTCTGACATCGTACTTCAGAGGTCGTAGTACGCAATTCAGAATGTCAAATATCAGGTACCAGTATACCAGGTGCATTTCACTATACTCGTATATCCGATGCAAGCATTTTACAATTCAAGCGTCATAAATATTTCGGCTCGTCAATTCCTACTGAAACAAAACGATCAAAAAGCATTTAATCTACTGAAGGCCATTGCTACTAAACGACCCCAACCCCAAGCGTTCAACCCCCGTCTTCTGCTGCCTGCCCCACGGACTCGACGCTGATCTTCCGCCGCGGCTCAACATCACCGCGGCATGGACCCCATCTCATGAATCCGCAGAGTGAGGGTGCAGTTTGACTCGTTGAGCAACGGGTGCATTGGGTGTTTAGTTTCCGCGCCAGAAACCAAGTCAAATCGTTAGATAACGAACCACATCATTATGCATTATGTCTGTGCGTAGAATCATGCCATCAACCCCCCCTCGTGATTCTTCCCAACACAACAATAGTGGCAAAAACAACGTCAGCACTGATTTATGGTTGCTCTTTCTTCTCCATGACCATAAAAAATAATCACATTTACCATTACAACGCATCAGCACTGATTTTCACACATAAATATCATGAAGTGTTGGAGAACCAAGCTTAAATCAGCAGCAATTTTCCAACACATTGATCATGCATTGAAGAATCAAGCCAAACTTAGCAGTAGTCTCCCAACACATTATATAACATGCGCTGACTGCTGTAGAATCAACCTTGAGTCAGCAGTGATTTTCCAAGACATTGATCATGCATTGAAGAAACAAGCCAAAATTATCAGTAGTCTTCCAACACAATATAACATGCGCTGTGAATTCAAGCCAATAGTCAGCACCAACTTTTCCTACACAATAATATCATGCGCTGTAAAATCAAGCCAGAACCAGCAGTAATTTTCCAACCCATTAAATATCATGTACCTGAGAATCAAGCTGGCAACCCACCCCCTGATATGCTTCAAGCAACACACAGAAGTACGGGTATCATGCATCCACGTATACACATAATACGGTATACCAGTACACAGCAGCAGTCTAACAAATCATGCACTGCTGCTGTAGAATCAAACAGTCAGCAATTATCATGCACTGCTGCTTGCTGTATAATCAGTTCATCACAAACTGGTTCCATACAGCAGTGCGCTTTGTCTGTAGAATCATGGCGTCACAACCCCCCCCGTGATTCCAACAGCAAGACACACAATAGAGTTGTGCTCCATCATACCAGGGTACAATCACACAACTACAGCAGTCCTCGCGCACACATACCAGCCAATTGTTGACCTGCCTGGGTCGAACGGGAACGTCCGCTCTCCTACCCAGTTCCCATCCAACCACACACATAGCTGCGATCCACCATACCAGGGTACAAGCTCACCACAACTACAGCAGTCATTGCTCAAATCTGCCGGCCAAGACACAGAGAAGCACAAAAACAAAAAACAGACCAAGAAAATACAATCCACTCAATCCACCAACAAGAAAGTTGGAAAATATAACATGCCTGCTTTCCCGGATCAAATGGGAAAGATCGCGCCCCGCCACCGCTGCTGCTGCTGCTGCTGCTGCTGCTGCTGGTCTCCTCTCCCACCAGCTCCACCTCTCGTCCATCACCGTACCTCTCCCCAACCGCGTCAGGCCCATCCCGATTGCCTGGGTCGAACGGGTATGTTGAACCCTTCTGGCCCAAGCCCACCTGCGGCACTCCTCCGCCCACACCGTCATCATCCCATTGCTGCTGCATCGAAACCTCCTCATGCCCACGCAGCTGCTGCGGCTTCACCAACGAAAGCGGCGGGGGCGTTGCGGCAGCACCACCGAGCTCCTCGTCCTCCTCAGCCTTGTCACCGAGCTCCGCCACCTCGGGCTCAACAACACCAAGCTCGACAGACGCAGCTAGCGGCTCACGCGCACAGCTCGTGCGCCTCGGACGCAGCCACACCAAGCTCGTCGCTTGGCGGACTGCATCCTCTCCCCCCAGGCTTGCTTCTGCAGGAAGGTACGCGGTCGAGGTCCATGATACATGTTCCACAGCTCCTCGCGCGCAGCCGCTCTACGGGCATCTCTTTCGTTGTTGACGACATCCAGCTCCAACATCAGGCCCTTCATCGTCTGCTGCCGAAGCAGTTCGCTCTCCCCTGGCATCGCGCTACCTCTCCTAGTCGTCAACCTCGGCACTACTGCCGGCTGTACCTGCGGGTGCAGAAGCGCCGGCGTTCCAGCCTGCGGCACGTTGCTGTACTCCGGCGCGTAGACGATAGTGGGCTGGGCAGTGCAGTGCCTGGCCATGTGACCATAGGCCAGGAACCCATCGCACACGCTGTTTGGTGCAAAACAAATTGCTGCCTCATGCCTTCGAGCCTCACAGCGTTCACACGTGTAGAAAGCGCTCATAGACGCTCCTGGAGGTGGAGGGGACTCGGGCTGGTACCAGCCGCCTTTCCGGCGTTACGAGGCCAACCAGTGCCCCCCGGCCTTTGCTGGTGCTGATGCTGCGGCTGAGGTGGGTCCTGCTGCTGGAAATTGTGACCTGCACCCCAATGCCGCTGCTGTTGCCGCCGATGCGGCCAGGCGCCTCCATACTGCTGCTGCTGCGAAGTGCCTCGATACTGCCGCTGCTGCTGCTGCTGCTGTGGCCCTACGCCTTCACACCTCTTCTGCTGTTGCTGCTGCTGCTGCTGCTGCTTCTGCTGCTGCTGCCCGGCACCCTCAAAATAAACGACCATCTCCATAGTCAGTCCCCCACGATACTACTCGTCCCTCTAACACAGTATAGCGCTCCAGCGGCATCCGGGCCCGATGCAATTCGATGATCGTGTTCATATACGTCGCTGTCGAACGCGTTCTTTGTACCCGCGTGCCTATACCATGGGTCGTCAAGGAGAAGTAGTACATAAAGTACACTCGTGCACCAAATACGAAATTCACACCAGGCTGGGTCAATACCGTTCTGATAGAGACCCAACCACATAAACACCAAACAGGAGGTGAGCCGCACCAGGTTGTCACCGGCTGCACCCCTCACATATATACGAGCAGTATCATTCTGTCAAAGCCCGGGTCGTATCGTTATCATCATCGACTGCTCCCAGGAGGGAGACAGCTCCACGCAAGGCATCCATCATCTCAGATCATAATGCCTCGCCACATCATATAAAACCCCTATCTCCGTATACCAGTATGAAACCCCTACGACCGGAAAACCTGTTGTATCAAGCTACCGCATACCACGAACAGATGCCTGTGAGTGATCAATGTTCTCATCATGGTGCATATTGTCGGAGGGCAAACGAAATAATATTAAAGCGAAGTCGTTATGGAACTCAACACTAAAGCCAAGACAATTTCGATCTCTACACTGAAAACCAAGTAAATTTCGATCCCGCACACTAAAAGCAAGTGCATTTCGATAATTTCATCATTTCCTGACCGCACACAAGAAACAAGTCAACTTTGAACCCACACAAAAAACAAGTCATCTTCGGCCCGCTCACGAAACCCAAGTCAATTTATATGTATATACCAAGTATGCTGTTAGGTTTTCATGTTTGTTATTGCGCCACTCCCCTAGGCACGTCCCGGAGGGGAACCTTAAAGGCAAGTTCGGTAGGGTATACCGGTACCGGGGGTATATCTGTCGCGCGTACCGAACTTACCGAACTGTCGGGTACCGGTATTGAAAAAGTACCGAACTTACCGGAATGTCCGGTACCGGTATTGAAAAAGTATCGAACTTACCGAAGTGTCGGGTACCGGTATTGAAAAAGTACCGAACTTACCGAAGTGTTCGGTAGGGTATTAAGCACACTACCGAGAAAATACCGGTACCCCCGGTATTGTGGCCGAGGGTATACCGGTACCCGGGGTACATTTAGGTGAGCGTACCGAGCTTACCGAAGTGTCAGGTACCGGTATTGCTTACCGAAGTGTCGGGTACCGGTATTGAAAAAATACCGAACTTACCGAAGTGTCGGGTACCGGTATTGAAAAAATATCGAACTTATCGAAGTGTCGGGTACCGGTATTGCAAAAATACCGAACTTAATCAAGTGTCAGGTACCGGTATTTACCGAGGAAATACCCCCGGCATACTTCGGTACGTACCCTACCGAATATACTCTAAATACATGTGTACTCGTATATAGCAACAGCAAACAGACGGCTGCGGCAACGGCAGACAAAACGGCAATGCTGCCGCCCCCCTCTCAACCACGTATATAGCAAGCGGCAGCACGGTTAGCAGCAGCCCCAGCCCCACAGCAAGAACAACAACAGAACACAGCAGCAGAGGGGTAGCAGCAGCAGCTTCTACTTGGGCAATGTGCTGCTGCTGTGGACTCTAATGCTGTATATTCGCAATATATTTGATACCGTCCACGCGTGTCACTGCCATCGAGTGCTACGCTTGAAGCTCGTTTTGTTCCCCAACCTCCCAACTTCGAAGCTCGGTATACGGTTTAGATCATCGGCGACCTCGCGTTGTGCTACTGCCGCTGCTGCTGGTACATCAGCGTTTTACTATAATTACAGCAGTGATAGATTCGAGATGTCGCGTTCGAGTTCGTATAGAGGATGCATGATACGAGTAGTTTCTCAGGCGAGCAGTCGAAGCTTCTCCTATTAATACCACACGAAGTCTGCGCAGAGCGTGCCGTAGCACCGCCTCGGCAGCACCTCGAGCCCCAACGGCGCGAGTTGGTAATAATATCAGCTATTTCTTTCGCTCCGTACTCTCTGTGGCTGGTGTGTTGGGTCTACAGCCATGCATGGTGGGTGTGATATGAGTGCTTTGTGTCCATCCAGCGCCAAGGACCAGATATACATATCATACGTGAGAAATTAATATAGAGAAGACTGCTGCTGCTGCCACGAATAAATGCATAATGTGTGTCCGTATTGCATGCATACCCGATTCCCCGGTATCGAGCCCGCACCGATCACCGCCAGTATTGTGGTCGAGGGTATACCGGTACACTGGGTATATTGGGGTAGGCGTACCGAACTTACCGAAGTGTCGGGTACCGGTATTGGAAAAGTACCGAACTTACCGAAGTGTCGGGTACCGGTATTGCAAAAGTACCGATTTACCGAAGTGTCGGGTACCGGTATCGAAACAATACCGAACTTACCGAAGTGTCGGGTACCGGTGTTGAAAAAGTACCGAACTTATCGAAGTGTTCGGTAGGGTATCGAGCCCGGTACCGAACAAATACCGGTACCCCCGGTATTGCGGTCGAGGTTATACCGGTACCTGGGGTGTATTTGGGCGAGCGTACCGAACTTACCGAACTGTCGGGTACCGGTATTGGAAAAATACCGAACCTACCGAAGTGTCGGGTACCGGTACTGAAAAAATACCGAACTTACCGAAGTGTCGGGTACCGGTATCGAGGCCATACCGAACTTACCGAAGGGTCGGGTACCGGTAATCACCGAGAAATACCCCCGGTATACTCGGTACGTACCCTACCGAACACACCTTTGGAAAGTTCACCTTGTACTACAGATAACTACTCCGTGTTATCGAGTGACGAAAAAAGATGACTTGCCAACAAGGATAAGATCCTATAAGTTGACACCTCAATCACGGCACAGCAGTAGTGGTTGGTTCGCAGTGCTCTCTCCCTCTCCGAACCAAAAGCCACCTCATCACGGAACAGCAATTAGTAGTAGCTGAATCGCTCCCTCTCCCACCCAAAACAAAAAAGCTCTCTTTTTCTCCCTCGTCAACGAATCACCAGCCACCAGCCACCTCACAGCAAAGCAGTAGTTAGTATAGTACCTGGTAGCTTGTAGATGATTCACAGGGCTCTCTCTCTCTTCCTCCCAAGAGCAGGCCACCTCATCACGGCACAGCAGTAGTAGTAGCTGATTCGCTCCCTATCCCACCCACACAACACCGCTCTCCCTCTCCCTCATGTCAGAACCACAAGGTACTAGCCCCCTCAGCACAGCAGTAAGTAGTAGTATCAGTATCTGATTCGCAGCGCTCTCTCTCGTTCTTCTCCGAACAAGAAGCCACCTCATCACACCTCATAACAGCACAACAATACGAGTACAGCAGTAGAACCAGCCATCTCACATGAAACCGGAAATCGGGCCCAGGCTGACTTTCTTATTCTGAGCCCACGCCAAAGCTCACTTTCTAATGCTGCGCTTTCTTATTGAGGTCCCCGAGCCAATCAGCCGAAGCCACCAAATCGCCCATCACCGAAATCGTGGATTTATATCAAGTAGATGGATTCGTCGGAAACAGGTTGGAACTCGGCTGGATACATCGTAATACGTCTTGAAGCGTATGTATGCTGGTGTGTGGTATGTCGTCGTCGGCTGGTGCCTGGTGGGCTATTGGGCCGTTGCGATCGAACAGCCCGGCTATTGTCGGGTAGGTGGGTGTAATACTAGGGTACGTTTTAGGGGGTGAGTAGCCAAAATCGCGTATACCCGATGGGTTTGTGGTCAGCGCTGGGTGGTGGCCGGCGCTGGGCAATGCGATGCCGCCCTGGAGTCGCCATGGTCACTAAAATACAACTGCGGTCTCGAACCCCTGACTCTGGTGTTGAGAAGATGCAGCACCACCTGTTACTCTACACGTACAAGTTGTGGTTACCTTCATTTTTTCTGTACTTCTATAGTAGGCGACTTTGTTTTTTTTCCTACGGTCCTCACGCAAGCAAGTGGAGCAGATCATCATAGCCATAGCTTGCGCCATCATGCGCGTGTACCGCCTTAAGGGAGGGCAGCGGGGGTTATCGGGGCACGTCGTCGACGTAATTTTCAGCAAACAAACAGCAGTCGGTCCAGCAGTTCACAGTAGAGTCTTCCACAGTGTAGATATATAACGTTCTGGGAATATTCTCCATAAAACAAGCGGGAAACAATAACAGGCGGGAAAACAAAAGAGGCCTTTTTTATTTGCTCCCAACTGTACCCTGTTTTGGCCTTTAACACATCGGGTATGCCCGATTTTGGCCACTGCTCATTGCACTATACAGTACGGCAGTATATTCTCTGTTGCAGGTCCAGGTCTTCTTCCCGAAAGCGCAGTCTTCTTGTTTTTTAGTAGTTGTTTAGGCGCATGAATTTAGTTTGTTTTTCCTCTCTCATCTGCTAACCCTACGACGCGGGCCACGATAGACGTACCATTCTCTAGCTGAAACACTTTCTGAATCACGGGAGTCCTCACGCTAAAGTTGTCGGAGTTTTATCCTCCTGTCCCAATAGGTTTCGTTTGTATACCTAGGCCATGGGAGTGTTTATCGTCTAGCACCTGAATTCTTTCCAAAATATATTTTCCGGTTGTGTTTAGAGCTCATCTCAAGTGACAGCCCTTGAAAACCAAAGATACTCCTTTACCGTAGCCGCCCCCCCTGTGTGTCGCAAAGTGCCTCTTGTATTTTGATTTGCTTCTCATCGCCAGCCATTGGCATTTATATATGCTTGCGTTTACGGGAAAGGCCAATAATAGGTATACCATCTCGGAGTCTTTCGGAGCCCCTACGTGATTGGCCAACGCTCCGTCGTACCTACAAATAGCTCCAAGGGCGTAGGTATAACTGTCACTGGATACTCAAGTTAGACTCTACATTTTTCTGTATCCAAGCACACCTACGTACGGCTCGACCGATCCCTTTTCTTGTAACCGCAATACCAACAATCTTTCACACCACAAGCCGGGGCTGTCAACCTTGTGACCTTACCTGTAAACGTAAACGCCCGAATACAGGTTTATCCCACCGAAAAGCTGCCAAGTTTCTCCCCGTGAACTACTTTGTACATGAAGATCAGCCGATAATCGAGATGCATGATTGAGACCGCATCGGGCTCAATAAAAACTGTTCCATTTTTTGCTGAAACTATTTATTTTCACACGCTTTGAAAACTCTATTATACATCGCTCAACCAAGCCTCTCTTGTGCTTCTTTTGATACAGCTATATGGTATTGATAGGATGACGCAGGTTGGTGGTCATAGATAATCGGCCATATACCTTAGCCGTTGTACTCAGCCGCTGTATATACTGTATAGCATACACGGGTTGCGCGTTGCCTAATTTTGCTTCTGCCCGTTTTCCTTATGTCGGGAGCTGTAGTCTTGTCACTGCTTGCAGTCACGCGGTGTTGGTCATTGTTTTGTTCATACCGGTGTCAAACATTGGTGTCTGGTTCCCTTCCACACGTGTCCACCTCCCTATTACTGTACTGTTGCATCCAGTATAATGTTCAATCAGTGGGAACTTCTTCCAATGTCATCAACTTCACTACATGTGTAGGGGCGGAGAGTATACGAACTATGCAGAGTGTAATATTTGTGGCTGCCATCGGATACTCTGTTGCATCCGTATTGTGTCCCAAGAGATGACACCTGATATTCTATGTCGTTCACAGGGTTCAGTTGGTGAGGCTGCGGGTAGTACATGCCCATTTCGATAGCAGTTGCTGGCACTACACAGCTCAGGACAAAGGACGATGCACACTGCAATAGCAATATAGTATGGTATAGTGGACGGATCCACTGTCGTCGGCAATGTTTACCGATTAACTGATTGCCCAAGCTTATAGCGCGGGTGTGAACATGATAGTGGCTACATGAAACCACTCGGGTTGTGTGTGAATGAGCCGGACATAGTGATCTGAAAAGCAATACCTGGTGCGTATAATCAAAGTGATCGGCTCGCACAATTAAAAAACATGCGTACAACCCGGAAACTCTGCCAAAATCACAAAACGATTTATCGAAAATGTTGTACGGGCATACGCGTACAGGTTGGTTCAAGCATCTTACCCAAAATGTATCAGGTAGCCAATGTCCACGTCGTTTTTAGAAGATATACCGTGAAAATTGGCACACGTGTTTTATGCACCCTAGCGGAGCTGTCCAAGGTTGTGTCGTTGGTTGATTTGTATGGTTTTTTGTTTGGTTTTCGCCAGATTTTGTTCGTTTCGTATTTTTATGGGAAATTTGGGTCTTTGATCTAAACTATCCGGCGAAAAAAAACAAAAACAAACAGGTGTAAAAGGCTCAAGTAGGGCGCCTAAAACACGTGTGCCAAATTTCGGGGCCTATCCCCACAAACCGGCGTGGATATTTGAAGTTTTGTGCGGGGATTATAGTCTTGAAATTAGTGTGGATTTTGGAACCCGCGTGGGAAAGACCTCCGAATCCGCTGTGAATCCCTCGCCTTCCGCGGGTCCGCCCCGTTCCAGGGGACAGAGCGAGCCGTCCCCGGGAAGCCGCCTTCCTCCTCCCTCCGCTCGCCGAGTTCGGCACCAGGGCCCGTTCTGTCGCTGGGGTCTGTTAGCATATGGACGTTGCGATCAATACCTATATATTGTGATGTGCAGTCACTACGCACTGATACGAGTATATGAGTATCTTAGTATAGATATTCGGGTAATTGCAATATGCGGATAGATTATGAGTTTGCCTTACTCGTAGTGCGCCGCATTGTATGTCTAAAGCATCTTCATCAGGGACGATGCTGAGAACGTTGCTAGAACGTTACTATAATGTTGTAGAGAACATTACAGAGAACGGTACACACTACGGTAGAATGTAACTGTCCGTAGCATGGGCTTTGTACCGAGATGATCAGGTGCACGCATCGCCCACCTCGATCACTCTACTCCTCTCTTCCCTTTTCTCCTCTTTTCAAATCTTCTTTTCCTTTTCCAGTGATCTCCTGAGGTCCACCTTCTTCCCAATACGGCCAAAAAAGCGCCTTTTCAAATCTTGACTTTTCTTCTTCTTCTCAAGTGATCTTTACAGACACTTCGGTGCCACCTCTGCCATCTCTCTCCACAGAGACAGAGCCTCGACACACGCGTCATTCTTTCAGGTTATGAGCATCGAATTTGGTCTACGCACCAGCTGGCACCACGGAACGACGTCTCCCGGCGAGCGTGTCACGTTCTACATGTGAAGAAAATTCCTTTTCTCCACTGCGGCAGAATACGGTTTTTGCTACAAAAATCGAAAAATTATCATCTACCCGGCAACATCGACATCGACTCTCATCATCGATTTATCAAGCTCGTTCCACAGGGTTACTACAAGGAGTACTGCTTTCACGCTTCTACGCGCGAGGCAGGTAAGGAGACTGCTGTCACGCTTTTACGCGGGTAGCACGTACGAGTAATGAGTCGGGTTTCACGCCCTTCTGTCCCGAAACTCGTACTCGTACGTTCAACATCGTTTTCACGCTGTAGATGCAAATATATGCCACCGACTATTTTTGTAACTTCACACGCAAAGCTTTGTTTTCGATACTCTGATACTTTGAAGCTGTAAGCGCGAAACAAATCACAAAATAATTTCTGCTCATCACACGCGAAGCAAGTTCCGCACTTCTTCCACGCTGAAAAGCACGAAGAAACGTTACAAGACCTCTGTTTCTCCGCCATCACCACTAAAGTTAGTTTCGAGCCGGTTTCACGCTACTAAAAAACGCGCGAGGTCGTGATCAAAACCGTTTCTTCAAGCTATTATGCGCGAAGTACGTACTCATAGATTTGTTCTCGTGCAAGCAACGCCGAGAAGACCTAAACGTGCTGAATCAAACAGCCAGGTCCTTGATAAATCTGCTACTCCGCGTGGCATCGGGGGGATTACCTCCTGCGACCCTTTTCCAACATCGGCTTTACGTCTTCACGTTGAAGCACGACTTAAGACTCGGAAAGAGAACTCATCCTCGCCCACTTTAAATATGGGAGAGATGGCCAACAAACGCTGCATCACGCAGCCTGGCCGTTGATGAAATCGGCTATCCAGCCTGCCACGGGATAGAAATCCTGTCGGTTTATCTGCTACTACTAGCTTGGCACATGGGCAACACTTCTTACGTTACAAGGAGCTAGCACCTCCAACATCATAGGGGACTTCAAGTTCTTCATCTGCCACCTGCGATAGCTGCTGAGCTTCGCCATCATCGTCATCGTTGATTACAGCCGGTATCCTCAGCGCTTCAATGTCGCAACTCCTTCAGTTTATGTCACCATAATATACATCTACTTCGCTGCAAGGGCTGCAACATCACTGCTTCGAAAAGGTATCTGCACCTACGACTAGTACACCAACAGCAGTCCTGCGACTTCAACTCATCATTGTTCAGGTCATCTACAGCAAGCTATTTCAATATTTTGTTTTTCCAGCTCTTCTTCTATGGTTTGGAGACGACAACATGGCCGTCTATGTTCTTACCAGGGTTCAGCTCCACAGCAACACCACCGAAGCGTTCATCAAGCAGCTGGCCATCACCATCTCCAGCACGTTCCGGACCACCTAAGTATTCGGCGACATCTTAGCCTAAAAGCAAAAACTGCTCTGGCGCGAGATTTTGCTCGTTTCTCAGCAAACAGGGAGTTCCAACTTTTCTTGTTGCGTTCCAGGCAAATTTGCTATTACGCCGCACAAAACGCGGCCCAACCGCGACAACATAAACCGGCGCTCGCACACGTCGAGCAACACGGCCTTGCACACGTTACGGACTGACTACGGGGACAAGTCTTCACCATCTCTTCAGCTTTTCATCGCCATCATCAGCATAATCTCACAGCCATCTTCATCTACTCGTACATCTTGGTCTGCTCTTCTTCATACAAACCCCTACAAACAACAAGATTAGGAAGATTATCAGCAGCACCACTTGTTTTCCACTAGTACTACTAGTAAATGCTCAACAAGGTCTACGCAATAACAGCACGGGAACGAAGATCGGCGTCATCATGAGGAGCAACAACCAAGTACTACAGCTGTATTGTACTGCTGTAGGTTGCCCTTTTCTGTCTTCTCTTTATCTCTGTTCTCGTGGGTGGGGGATGTATCTATTTATACTTTTCCTCTGTTGGCTTTGCTGAACGTACAGTATCTTCACACGAGTACGTTCTACGTATGTAATCAAACATGATGCGCACTGCTGTATTCCGTCGTCACGGATACACATCTGCCTTGTTATCAGTTGTTCCTTAGCTTTCCACAGATTTTATTTCTTTGAGTACGTATCCTAAATACACACTCACTCACAATGATGAATGTATTATACACATACCAGTATGTAGCTGGACACATACCTGTACGAGTATACGTCCACACGTTTTCTTTTCGATTTCGTTCGATTTCTCAGTCCATTGGGGGGGGGGCGTAGCATAGGTACAGTAGGTACTTTCTTTACGTTTTCTTTGCTAGGATATTGCTCGCTGTTCAACACCACAGCATCACGAGTCTATTTTGCGATACGATTGCGCCCAACGTAGTCTATTGCCCTACTATCGTTACTCGTAGATATATTTTGAGTACGTACGTACATGCATGTACACAACTGAATAGTACACTTTTCCGCTGTACTCGACGAATGTCATCAGTTTCTACTTCGATTTCATGTTGCTCTAGTTATATATTCAGGGGGCGCGTTGAACACCGATCATACGGGTTATGGCTTCTTTTTTAGGGTATACTTCGTTGGTATTCACACCACAATTTGTTTTCTTCTTTGACTTTGCTTATACCAGGTACTGCTCTGTAGGGTTCATGAGTATGTACGCACGTCTATACTCCACACTGCACACGTCTCAGTTTTATCAATTGTCTCTTCAACTATCCCATGTTGATTGCTGGACAAATGAGTATTCACACGTACTGGTACATACAGTAGGTCATTGCTATTTTTGTCGGGGTACACACCCACCGACTTGCTTTGTTTCTGCAAGTTTACGTACTATTTCCGTAGCCCTGTTGTTGTAACATTCAATTGAGGGGGCGGGTTGCAAGTACAGCAGATAACTTTCTACTCTTTTCATTGTAGGTTATGACTCAGTGGTCATGCGCTATGACTCAGTGGTCATGCACAACCACAATTAGCTTTTCTGACATGGGTACAACCATATTGCCACCGTCATCACACGGGACTGAATATGTAGCAAATTATGTGTTTACTGTTTTCCATATTGCCGCTGCATTCGCGCAAGACTGAATATGTTCTACCATTCTTTCATTATTCACTCGTTCATTTCGATTTTTGAGTATCAGGTTTCTACACCGTAAGCGTTACTCTAGCTACTGACTTTCATCACGGGGGCGTGTTAGCACATGGACGTTGAGATCCTTACGTATTAATTGTGATGTGCAGTCACTACGCATTGACACGAGTGTATGAGTATCTTAGTCTAGATATTCGGGTAATTGCAGTGTGCAGATATATTACGAGTTTGTCTTACTCGCAGTGCGCCGCATTGTATGTCCAAAGCGCCTTCATCAGGAACGATGCTGAGAACGTTGCTAGAACGTTACTATAACGTTGTAGAGAACATTACAGGGAACGATACACACTACGGTAGAATATAACTGTCCGTAGCATGGGCATTGCACCGGGATGATCAGGTGCAGGCACCGCCCACCTCGATCACTCTACTCCACTCCTCTCTTCTCTCTTCTCTCTTCTCCTCTTCTCTTCTTCCCTTTCCATCGATCTCCCTGAGATCAATCTTTTTTCCATATGGCCAAATAAGCGCCTTTTCAAACCATGACTTTTCTTCTTCTTCTCAATTGATATTTACAGACACTTCGGTGCCGCCTCTGTCATCTCTTTCCACAGAGACAGAGCCTCGACACACGCGTAATTCTCTCAGGCTCACCGAGGACCGACGCGTGGGGCGGCCGGGGCGGTGGTACGGTGCCGATCGGAGTCGGGTGGCGCACGGTAGGGCCGGTCTCCCGCGGGGCATACCGAAACCGGCAGAGTCCTGAAGATCCCAAACGACATCATCACCACCATGTCCACCATGATCATTACCGAAGCGTATTATTTAATACCGTAAGGATTACTCAGTTTCAGTATATAATCGATTTTGGTCGTTAGATATTACCTAACATTGACCATACGCAGTCAGATCTTCGAATTCTTGCGTGAAACTTCGTATCACGTATCTTGGACCGCCTGGGATCGTCTCGTGCAGAAAACTAATGGGGGGAGGGGGAAATGTATCACTATGGAAACGCCTGACTTTTGTTGACCACTTTGAAGGCCTGTGATTGGTCGGGCCCCAATTTCGGCGGTAGCGCCACTTCTATGTCCTTGAAAAAGGTTTGGCGATATCACCCTCTTCCACTGTTCACGGCGGTCAGTATGATACCGACTATGTGACATTGGAGTTGCTAGTGCATGCGGCATTCGTGACTGACAAAATTCGGGGTGATATGCCTGAACCAGCTCGTGGGCACAGTACCCAGATACATGCATTTTCTTTCGTACCAAGTACGTATAAAATACCGGTACCATCATCAGGCACGGGTTTAGTTCGGATGAATGAGTGCTGCATAGTAGATAGACTCGAGGCTGACGAATCATCCTTAAACGCACTTGGCGACTTCGACCATTACCTTCCCCTCACATGCACCAGAGGAACGAAAATACAGCACAGCAACAGGCTAAGATTTTCTATTGTTTCTCCGTGGAGGTGTAGTTATTACTCCTGGCACTCCTACTGAAACACTCTGTTTGTTTTTTGGTAGATGATGTATGTGGTGTCGGCATCGTCAGGAAATCGAACACGGGTTCGCAAACGTACCCGAAAACAATATAGGCTTGATTTACTGCACGTTCCCTCAATCCTGACACCTGTCGTGTTTGGGCCACATGCCAACGTTGAATGTGGTCCACAGGCCAACGGGTGTAGAGGGTTGCGATGGACAAGTATCTCGAAAATGGTGCAATGTTTGTGTCACATCCCAACCGTCTTCTCTGGTGTTCGTTGATTACCCACCATTCCCACCGGAAACATCTACATTCTCGACAGGACTTACAAACGTAATACTGGCGGAAATTTGCGAGTGCTTGATTATACCCATCAGCTGGTCAGGGAATACTATATTTTATATCTCTTTAGTAGAGCTGGGTATCCATATCCCGTGCGAGGATATATCTACCCAATATGGATATGATATGGCCATATTTATATGCAGATTTTTTCCCTCAATCTAGATATAAAGTGCCTAATTATATTTTGTCTCATATCCCGACGGTATTATGGAATATTGGGTATAAATGCAAGATACGATATATCATGGTATATATCCGTCGTTATCATGGGATATATCCGATATATCACGTGATATATCGCCGACATATCGGGATATTTCACACTTCGAGCTCTGATTTGTGGTGTCAGTGGATCTGCTGAACTGCGGATGAATGCGACCAATAGATGGACCGCGTATAATGTAGAATGCCGTACGAGTACTTTATAAATTAAACAAACACTAATTTCGACAAGTATATTGTTCGACGAAAGGTCACTGGATGTACCGCATTATTAATGTATAACGATGACGATGACACGAGAGCATGGATGGGTCAGTTAAGACGCCACAGCAGCTACTGGACTCGCACATTGCTATGTCGCCCCGATGGTCTAGAGGTAACCTCGAACGCTTCTGAACGTTGATGCCTTGAGTACGAATCTCACGTGGGTCGGACTTTTGAGTTAATTTGCAAAAATAAATAAAAAACGGAATCAACTGCTGAGAGCGCCAATTAATAGTAGCGTGGGTAGGCACAATTCGATGCGAGTCGACGAGGGAAGGAAAGGCTGAAGTCTTCTCGCGATAAAAATGCAAGGCAAGAACCGTAGTGGGGGAGGAGGGAGAGGAGCCTACTTTGTGACCTCGGATCTGAGTTACGACTAGGGAGGAGAGAGAAAGGAAGGGCGAAGATAATAAATGGGATGGACAAAAAAAAAAAAAAAAAAAAAAAAAAAAAAAAATTGACAACATGATACAACAGCAGAACTCAAAAACTGCTCTCTCATTGCCGTTCATAAATTATGAATACCTGACGAGTAGTCTGTTAATTTACTTTGTAAGACAAGGGGGGTGACATCAGTAGATTTTGGGGGGAGGGGTTGCAGAAAGCAGAGCCACAGTCGGAGCGAAACAGTATTGAGCAGCAACACCGCACAGCCTGCTGTGCGTTGAAATACGCTCGCGGCAACTTGAATCCGGCCATTTGTGTGGACAGTGGAATTTATTTCAATGCTTGTTTGGGAGTGCTGGGGGTGGGCGGGGTGGGGGGGGAGGGGTGTTGGTTCTAGCTTGGTACATTTAGGGGTGGAAATGAGTTTGTTGGTCTGAGTACGACCAATTGAATGGTTGAAACTTTCCTGAAATTTTTGATAAAAAATATCAATGCTAACATCAAGTCATCCATACTCAAATCAAGTCATCTATACTAAGATCAAGTAATTTTTTTCTCAAAGAGTCCCCCAGATGTGAAAATATGGATCTCCAGAACTTCGGTCAGAATCGAAATCGGCCCATAACTTCGCGACTTAGTGGCTTTTACACTAATTTCAAGATAAAAAGCTCCGAAAAACAAAAATCGAGGGAAAAAATCAGTTTTGTTGTTTCGGTCCGATACAAGGGCTCCGCATAGGGGCCGGCATAGTGTTACCAGGGCTCCGCAATCGATGCCGGCATTTGTTTTTGGGCAATGGTCATTTGGGGGCATACCCCCTGGCTTTACGGCCATTTGGGGGTAGGGTCAAAATGCGCCCGCGGAACGCGCTCCCGCGGGCCCAAACAGGCCTCAAACGCCATTCCGAAGCCCTGGCGAGATGCCCGAAGCCCATGCCAAGCACGCACACAACTTTTTTTTTTTTCAGGCACGTCCTTGGGCCTAACGGGACGGCGGTGCACGAGGGGGCAAACGAAGTCCCCCCTTTGACCACATCTTGGGGGGGGATAACCCCACGTACCTACTAAATTTATCTCCTCCCCCCGATTGACCACTTTTTTTCACCCCGTTTGACCAAAACCATACCCCCTTTTGACCATCTGCGACAGCTTCAAAAACGACTACAGCAGTACGTATCCAAGTCACCGCCCAACAGCCCGAATAGATCACGGGACGGAATACCCAGAACTTGCGAGTAGTCGGGATCGTTTGCCTCCCAAGAAATAAATTTCGGCACAACTATACAAATCAAATCTTTATAGACGATATGAAGATATCGGCTCGTCTGAGAAAACATGACGGTGATGGGGGAATCAGAACACATACGAGTACGTGTATACTCGGCGTATGGGTCGTGAGTTGCTGGGTGCTTGGTGCTTGGTGCTTCGTTCCTGGGTGCTGTGGGTCATGGATGCGCGGTGTTGGGTTGTTGGACGGGAGGGGTCTTTGGGACACGAGCAACATCAGGCGCAACGACGGTCGTTAGTCTTCTTCAGAAGTGCTTTCCTCCTGTCCCCAACGTATCCATCCCCGACGGCAGGCTGGTGTGTCCGAGTACAGATCGCCAGGATCACACCCAGCAACCAAGCACCAAGCACCAAGCACCAAGCAACCCACGACCCATACGCCGAGTATATACGCATGTGTTCTGATTCCCCCATCACCATAGCAACCAAGCACCAAGCACCAAGCACCCAGCAACTCACGACCCATACGCCGAGTATACACGTACTCGTATGTGTTCTGATTCCCCCATCACCGTCATGTTTTCTCAGAAGAGCCGATATCTTCATATCGTCTATAAAGATTTGATTTGTATAGTTGTGCCGAAATTTATTTCTTGGGACGCAAACGATCCCGACTACTCGCAAGTTCTGGATGTTCCGTGCCGTGGTCTGTTCGGGCTGTTGGGCGGTGACGACGCGGATACGTACTGCTGTAGTCGTTTTTGAAGCTGTCACAGATGGTCAAAAGGGGGTATGGTTTCGGTCAAACGGGGTGAAAAAATGGTCAATCGGGGGGAGTAGATAAATTTAGTAGGTACGTGGGGTTATCCCCCCCCCAAGACGTGGTCAAAGGGGGGACTTCGTTTGCTCCCTCGTGCGCCGCCGTCCCGTTAGGCCCAAGGACGTGCCTGAAAAAAAAAAAAAGTTGTGTGCGTGCTGGGCATGGGCTTCGGGCATCTCGCCAGGGCTTCGGAATGGCGTTTGAGGCCTGTTTGGGCCCGCGGGAGCGCGTTCCGCGGGCGCATTTTGACCCTACCCCCAAATGGCCGTAAATCCAGGGGGTATACCCCCAAATGACCATTCCCCTTTGTTTTTTGTCCATACCCACACTAATTTCAAGATATACATTTTCCACACTAATTTCAAGATATATGTTTTTAAAGAGTCCAAAAAAAGTGAAAAAATGGATCTCCAGAACTTCGGTCAGAATCGAAAAATACCTAAAACCGGGCGAGTTAGCCGTTCTTAGCCTAATTTCAAGATAAAAAGCTCCGAAAAACAAAAATCGAGGGAAAAAATTAGTTATTTTTGTTTCGGTCCGATACAAGGGCTCCGCATAGGTGCCGGGATAGTGTTACCAGGGCTCCGCAATCGATGCCGGCATTGTTTTTTTGTCCGCTATACCGGCCCCGCTCTGACATAGTTCGGCGTACAGCTGTGCTCCTGTAGCACATGTTGGGTGGATGCGTGGGTGGATGGGTGGGTGGTTGTGTGGGTGTTTTTCGTTGTCGTTGCTATTGCTGTAGTTAGTTGTCGATCTGTTGTTTGTCACACCATACTACTACTACTGCTGTTGTTGTACTATTAATAGCACACATAGTCACGGAAACGGCATAAATCACACCCACACAGCAGGCAGCGCAGCTGTGAGCCGTGTTGCTCTGCTTTCTCTTCCTTTCGAATATAGAGTTTTGTTGTCCTGGAGCATGGAGCTCTATCTATCTATACTATGCATTTGCAAGTCGCCTGTACTCTTTTTTTTATACTTTTGTGGTGAACGACTGCTGCTGCTGTCGCGTCGTAGGTGCTTTTTGCCACATGCTACATACCAGTACTCCTGTCCTGCAGTACGATACACGGTTGTACGTACGTACAGCAGTACTTTTTTCGCTGCATTGCACCATGAATCTCTTGGCATTTTCAAGTCCCGTCCTCTTGCACCACATCATGGACCTCTTCTGCCCCTTTCCTTGCACGAGCGTAGCAGACGGCATCAGCCGCCCTCGGAGGGGAGCGTTGCTTTCTTCGCGATAGTTTTTCGTGTTGGAAGATAGATATTCGCTTTATCCTGTATTTGCCGACATACAGATGGAGCTCTTGGCATTATCAAGTCGCCAGTTGCAGCTAATTTATGTTCCTCTTTTACCCTTTTCACATTGTTTGGTTATATGCTTCCTTCCGCGAGCGTAGCGGGCGGCGTTAGCCGCCCGCGCAGCGGAGCCCTTGTAATATATATATATTTATTCTTCTTCTTCTACCAGCCTCATGGCTTTCCGACTCTCGACCCACCGCTCTTCGTGAGCAATACTGTGCCAAGCACCCGGTGCACGAGTTGTCCCCTTACCAGGGAGAGACACCAGAATACAGACTATCAAGATAAAAGAGCTCATGATGTATAGCTGTACAGCCGGCATTGTGTGGGCGTGGAGAGAGACACCATCATACAGATTATCAGGCAGATCTCATGGCGTACTGCTGCTGCTGATGTACTGCTGCGGTAGCTCAGAGGCGGAAGGAGTGTGGCTACGAGTACGGGGACGTGGCTGTTGTATTCCGTGGTCATACTCGTATGCGTATATTGCTGCGCTGTTGCTGAACCACAGACCATCAGGTAGTGGTAGTACGCGTAGTGGTAAAGCGTTGTTTCTTGGATTGTTCGCTCTTTTTTGCACTTTCTATCTGCGCAAGGGGTACGCTTTTTTTCATTATTTTTTGCCACTCTGTCCAGAAAAATAAGCACCGTTTTTATGCAATATTTTATTATACAAAGTGCTTATATTTATGGTATTAGTTTACAGAAACTCACGGGAAATCCTCTCTAAAACAATTGCTTCAAGAAAAGTAACGCCATACCCGTATGTGTACGTACAAAGTACGCGTTGCAGGGTACATATTATACAAGTAGCATACAATACGTACACCGCGCCTATGTACGAGGGCAGGGTGCCTTCGTTGTCTCTTCGGGTCTGATGAAAAAAACATGTACACATTGTCGACTCCTCCGTGGACCAGCATACTCTGGTAGACCACAGTATAGGCTGCCGCTCTGTATTGTTGTTTGTTGTTGCTGCTCTGCTACTGTTGAGTTACTGCGTACGGAGGGGGCAAAACCTTACACAGATGCTCCGAGTATACTCGATGCTCCGAGTATACTCGGAGTATCGAGTATTGTTCGTACTCTCCGAGTACTGAGAATATTAGAGTACTGGTGGCCTAAATACTCGGAGTATGAGCAGTATGAGCAGTATTGAAGGTGGAAATACTCCGAGTACTAGGTGTATGAGTAGTGCTTATACTCGAGTATAAGCAGTACTCGGAGTAAAGACATCTAAATTACTCAGTTACTCGGAGTACTCCAAGTATCGCGAGTATTGGACACCGAAATGCTGCGAGTACACAAAGTACCCGACGTAATGAAAAGTCTGTGAATTTTGAAATGCTATAAACGCCAGTCACATGCTCCCAGAACCGGGGAGGAATGACGGCTGAGTCTTTAAAATGAAGCAAAGATGCTCCAAACGTATACTCCGAGTATCGAGTACATTTTGTACTCCGAGTACTTAAGAGTATTAGAGTACTGGCGGCCTGAATACTCGGAGTACTTGCAATATCAGTACTGAAGCCCCAAATACTCGGAGTACAAGGAGTACCCGCAGTATCTGACCCCGAAATATTCCGAGTACAAGCAGTATCGAGAGTGTTCATACACGAAATACTCCGAGTACGAGCAGTATCCCGGAGTATCGAACCCCGAAATACACCGAGTACACGAAGTACCTGAAGAGTATTATTATCTCCAATACTCCTTACTCTACTCCAAGGTACTCGGAGCATCTGTGCAACCTTACTACTGCTGCTGTACTTTTCTTGCGTCGCCGCTATAGACTGGCGTTTAAAAATACTGTAAAATTGGACCTCATTTTGGCCACACGAATCCCCTATACAACTGCAAGATGTTTTGGCAGACTAGGCCAAACCCAACTACAAGCAAATTGCATTCGTGCAAGAATATCAACTCCCATCTTACAACCACTCCAAAGGAAACCCTTGTATATTGTATATATATGTTCGTGCGTATACGATTTGTTTATATTTCGGAAATATGAACGAATCGTAGACGCACGCATATCTGCAGTCTCCTCCAGTCTATAGTAGTATACGCTGCATGCATCCATGGTCATGCGATGGGAAAACGAAAAGAACGGCGGTAGATGGATGGGGGATGTCTACCTCAATAGTGAGATGCGGGATGGGAGAAGCTATGCCCCAAGGTCAGGATGGGACGGGAATAACTTATACCAGGTATGACAGTGGCATGGGAATAGTCAGAACTGGGCGGACGGCGGGACGGCAATAGTCGGGAATGGGCACACAGTGGGATGGGAAACAGTCGGGAACGGGAACACGGCCATTACCGCGGGACGGTAGAGCTTGGGAACAGAAACTGACGATCGTACCGGTCGAGAAATCGCGGTCGGAAACGAAAAATCTGACGGTTTCCAATTCCCGTACCGTGCCGTGCCCGTCCCGACCACATTTTCCCGTCGCGACTTTTAACGCGCGTACCCTTGAAATTTTCTGCCAATATTATGTATATGTACCCCGGGCGTACCCCTATAATTTTCACTCTACAACGTGTGTGGAAACTTCGACCTGGGCTAACGATATTTTGGTTCAGCTTTTATGGGCTCATCACCCTGCCATGTGACTTGCTGCTATCACCCCTGCTTTTACTGCGGTCGCTGGTGCTCAACTCAACCGACGCACACTCGGTGGTGGCCACCTCTCTGGTGCTGTCCTCTTACGAATCCACCAACCGGCAGTCTTTGGACTGTTTAACGTTATGGCTAGCCTTGATTACACAATGTACCTGAACGGCGAACTCTACCACCAGCGGTGCATGTCTGGGTTGGACCACCTGGGGCTGTTGGCACATCTGGCGACCATCCGGCGACCTCGCTAGGGAAACATAAAGACATGCGGCTTATGCGTACAACTTCCTCCTCGACTATACTTGCTGATAGCGCAGGGAAGGTTCAGTGCCTTAGAGATGGCAACGGCGGCTTCTACTCGAATCTAAATGGGATGAACCTCAATGCTAAGACCTATGCCAATGAGAAAGCGATGTTTGAAAGCGATGTTTGAAATAGTTCCTGGGAAATTTCAGGCTGAAGATCCGCTCGTTTTGCCACTGTGGGAAAAAGGGAAAAACTAATGTTTATGTTTTTCTCATTTTTTGTCAAACGGCTGCAGAGGCAGCGCGATTTGCTTTTTCTGGTTGCAAATCGTCAACACCCTGATAAAAATCAGCTCGTGCGACGATGGACCTTCGATCTCGATATAGACTAAGCCCACGTCCAACCCGCTTCTTGTCGGACAAGGCCAAAGAGTGTAGATAACGGCCTCGAAGGTATAAGGTGGGTCCATGGTCTAGGGGGTGAGATATTGCCGGCGGCGTCCTACGCTCTTCTTTCAAACCCGAAGAAAGCTCTATTTTTTGCCTTTTGAGACGGATCCAGAAATGTGGTCATCTGTCTTATGCACACCAGCGGCTAATTGTTTACTTATCAGACGCCTGGCCAGCGCCCGGCACATATCACCGGCCATCGTGTGGAAACGGTGACCCTAGGATGGGTCGGAGCCCGTAACAAGCGCATCGCGTTCAGAATTCACGACGCAGTCGATGGTGTCGTCGATCCATGTCTGCCAAGGACTCGGAATCTCGCAGCTTTAAACTAACATCCACCTGAGTTTTTCTCAAGCTGATCTTGTCCCAACATCGGCCTAAGAATTGCCTTTTTTCTTTCCCAAAAATTGGGATCATTCCCTTTCGGAACTGCAAAACTTATCAGATACTAATTCCAAGTAGTTTGTCCCCAGAATCGTGCAACCGGTGCTTAAGGGGTTAAGAATCGGTCCCATAGCAAGCTTGTTCTGGGAAATTCTGACGGGGATCTTAGGAATTCAAACTTCTTATGGCAACATCGCTTTCCCATTGGCATAGGTCTAAGGGCAGTTTTTTCTATCCCATGTATTATCTTCGCACTTCTGTCTTTCTTCCTCCCTAGTCGTAGCTCAGATCCGGGGTCACAAAGTAGGATACTCTCCCTCCTCCCCCACTACGGTTCTTGCCTTGATTTTTATCGCGCAGAGGGTTCAGCCTTCCCAACGCTCTTCGAGTTTCATAGCATTTTGATAACTCACGCTCTCGCGCTTTCCGCTAGTCAATATATTTTGAGAGGAAATGTCCCTACGAGCATGCACTCGGGGGGGATCGAACTCACGATCTTGACTTCAACAGGCTTCGTGGTCACCTGCTAGCCCACCGTGGCCAGCATATTTATAATCTGCAGCTGACAATAGCTGCAGATACAGCAGTTGCTACAATAAAACATAGTAGGTTAGTATTATACGAGGGCACGCTGGCACTGCTGATGTGCAGTCTAGACACCATGTATGATGTAATGATAGATGATAGATACATCTTGCAGCGTACAGGTAACACCATCAAGAACTCTAGATTGCCGAAGGGGGCGCTGTGCGTACCCGCCTCTGCCTCCGGCTCAAGGTCAGAGTCAGCACTGCCGCCTGAACCGGACATGGTTATCCTTCGCAGTCTCGCGACGCACTGCTGTACCGCTGTACCCTGTGCCCTGTGCGACTGTTGTTGCTGCTGCATCGGGCTGTGTGGTATGTGCTGTGTGCTGTGTGCTATGTGCTGTGTTCATGTCCATGTCCATCCTTCGCGAGGTTTCCATGTAGATATCTAGGCGTTATTGACTTAGGGGGCGGGGGACAAACAACCGACCGAACAAAAACGAGTCGGTTTTTCGGTCACGTTGTTTTGGCAACCTAAAAACCGAAAATTAAAAGTCGTTTTTCGGTCGGGAAAAAACTAAGAAAACGACCGACAAAAACGATTTTGGAGTGATGGTTCACATCACTGGCAGTCCATCTCTTCCGGGGGGGTGGACGACATTTTGTTTTTTATTTCCCCCTCTATATTTCTGTTATCCGCTCTTTTTACACATATTGACTGCAAGCATCAGTGTATATACCTACACGCTTACAGCCGTCTTTCACTAAAGTCTGGTCGTACCCATAATATACCTTGTACATCTTGTGACCATCTGCATGTACGTCATGAGTTTGAGACATTGAAGCTTATTGTTCAAGTGTACACGAAGATGATCATGCCAGCCTTACAACTTTTATTATTCCTTAAATAGAGACAGTTTTGTTACTATCACGAAATGGAGTACAACTATGGCTGTTTGAACGGGGTAAACTCCCTTCATCATATGGTGCCGTGAAAAATTACCTAGCAACAGTTGTGAATAGTACTCGACGATTTATGTATTACCTTCTCTTTTTCATTTATGTGTTTGTTTTGGACCCCTTCTTCTCCAGGTGACCTATATTCGGTGTGATTTCCACCAAGGCACTCACGAGCTCACACATTATTTAACCGTAACCCCTAGCCTATCCCCCACGCAATTGTTGGTGGTATGTACTTCTCACGGGATGCCCACGGTCACGCATCATAAAACGTAATATCAATGTCAATCGTTGCTTCCTCCGCCACCCATCTAAGTTTAAACTCTTCGATTAATATGTACCGTATGATATGCAAATGGAAGAATATACTGGATTATTTTCTGTTTTCTCTGTATACTTTCTACGAGTACATCCCGGTCGACCCGATTTCTAGGTCATATTGCGCGGGTTGTTAGACCAACTATTATGGGAGTTTCATTTTAGGGCTCCAGGGACTGATTTCTAGGTCCAATATATCCTATTTACTATTATACGTTGGACAGTTGAAAAAACGACACCCCCCTCAAGATCCACATGGTAGAAAACCGTGTGCTTTCTGGGGCCCCTCTCCCTTTTTGCAGGGTTCCAGTTTGACTTTTGGAGCAACCAGTCAGTTTCAGAAATATGTATAGTTGGTCAAAACTGGGGCCAAAATAATGGATATTTGATGATTGAAATCATCATGATCGTCAGAACAGGCAAATTGGACGAACAGTCAAACTACGATCCTGGAGAAACGGAAAAGTCCGTCTGAAAGCTCTTGGAAAACTACGGGGAGCATCCTGACGAGTCTACAGGTGCTTTGGGCCGTCCCGCCGAGTACATCGCGTATCTTTGGCCTGAACTCTCAGTTCCGACGGCCCACAAATTAGTTTCATAATATAGATGGCCTTAGCAGGACATAGGGATGGTTGTTGTTTTGTTTTTGGATCGTTGTTCATATATTGTTTTGGGTTGTCCAATGGTTATTTCACTTATTACTCAGTACACATAATTGCTCTTATATTTTAGCACCGATATTTTCCCCCGTTCGTTGGTTCCGGTTGATGGATAGCAGAGAGACTAAATTTAGCACTGCTGTTATACTGCAGTAAAGCTTACCGATACCGCCTATTCGAATACGCGAACATAAAAAAGTGGTAAGCTCCCCTCCTTGATTATTGCTGCGATACTATCATATACCTTGGTATGGGTAAACTTGTTTTGTTGTATATATCCTTCGAATTGCGTTGTATATAATCATTTTCTGTGGCATGGGAGGGATAGCAGCTGGCTGACATGTCTACCGCATTATCCAACTCTGTTTCATGCTCGCAGGTCTTTGCCCATAAACGCGTCTCCCTCCCTTCACTGTCTGGGTTATACTGTACGAATTCTCGGATGACTGAGATACTCAGTGGTCCAACACCATTGTACTCCTCAAAGAAAACATATACTTAGTAGTATGGTATAAACCCCCGCATACCACTGAGAAACAACAAACGAAAGTACACTCGGTTACCGATAACAACCGAGAATAGTACCTAAATCCTTGAAAAATTCTTCATCCCCTCACCATCGAAAGAAAAAGGGTGGGTGTGCGGGAAAAATCACGAAATTCCCGGCCCAGCCAACCACCGGTGTCCAGTTGCAAGCAACAGCCCTGTCTGTTCGCGTGTTCTACCAGTCTACCAGCACCGTTCCGTGCGGTATCCACTTGGTATTCCTACAAGCGCGATCAACCAAATACTCGTTGTTGCTGTCAAAGCGAGCTACGTACGTACTCTGCCAAATAATATGAACCATAACGCCGAATTCTCTCTAGAACAACAAACTGCAGATTATCCTTATATCGGTTCCCGATCCCGAATGTTATTTTCCTTTGTTATATATATCTTTCGAAATGCGTGGTATATTAATATTTTCTGTGGCATGGGAGGGAGAGCAGCTGGCTGACGTGTCTACGTGTCTACTACATTATCCATCTCTGTGTCATGCTCACATGTCTTTGCCCATGAACGCTTCTCCCTCTCTTCACTGTCTGGCTTAATACTGTACGAGTTCTCGGATGACTGAGACACCCAATGGTCCAGCACCATTGTACTCCTCCACAACTGAGGTTACTCCAAGACTTCTTCAGTTTAACCCATAAAGTATATTGACTTGCCTGTCTTTGCAAACCCTCGCCAGCTACTTGTTTACGAGACCCCTGTCCCGCATGGTCCGCATTATTCCGGGTGTACACCTTAAAATGCATCATACTTCCACCTTTTTTCTCGCTGTATGACTCGCTCCAACACGTCACTTCCAGCCGCAAGCGTCGTGGCACCTTCTAACCTCGGCGAGTGGAGGGCGGACTCTTTGGCGTTACGCTCCGACGTTCCAACTACATGTAATAGCGCTCACAATGCTTGTCCATATACCCACGCTCTTACTTTCTCCCCTGAACGATATGAGGAACGTGGCGCGTGTTCAGGTAGCGCTGCATGGCATAACAGTAGTGCCACCATAAGAGCAACGGCTCCGCCACCCTCACCAAGCTCAGAACACGGGCCCCGAACCTCGCTCCATGTACGTATTTCGCCGCTACCAACTTGAGCCTGGTCGCTGTTATGGCCGCGGGATCGCACCTGAACCCAGATGTCACCAATGCACTGAAGACGCCCTAACTGACTGTAACCAGAAACTAGCACAACATCACTTCGCCCGAGTCATGTGCTGGGTGCACCTCACCTGAGCCATTCGCTAATTCCCCATCTGACCTAGCGAAACAAAAATAGCTCAACAAGCCCAAACATAGCCTAATCACTCTACCCCCAGAATCCTAGGAAGGTATGAGCTCCTGCCCCCTAATCAACATATCTCATTATGTAAGCAGCCGAACCCGTGAGCGTGTTCCCGCCAATGTATGCAATCACGAGATACCTTGCAATACACTCTTTGATCAACGGCGCGCTTAGAATGTTTATCTGCCTAATATGAAACTCCAACCCGACTAACTGCGGGTGGTTAGACTCCTCAGGTTGCCAAATTACACACCGGTAATATTACCGCTGCATCCACACCCGAAACCTCTTGTGCATGGCGCCAAGTTATTTGCAGACTTGATGTTACCGTTTATATCGTCTGCTTTTGTCACGCAGGTTCAGCGAGGGGGTAATGCGATATTCTGAAGTAATTTTCGCCCGTTTACGACAAACCAAGAACTACCGATGATAACATCCAGGTGCACTATATATCACGATAGTCACTAAACTTCGCGGCACTGCCAATTCAGCCGCCTTCGCGAAGCTGTCTACTAGGCCACGAACATCTTGTTCCCATTGACATTTGTGTGTTGGGCTCGCCTTAAGAAGTAATGTGAAGTACTGAAACTACGCTGTGCGCCATTGCTAACACGCAGATAGGTTTACCTGCACTAGTATGCAGTTTTTGTTTTGCACAGTACACAGCGGCATTGTACCGCTCTACATTGTCGTCCCCTTTCCGGGTTTGGAAATGTTGCTGACGGCGTTCACCAAGCAGTGGTCAAGGACACACATATTGTCTTTGTCGTACTGATTTTCTGCTAGTTCATGCAACATGGTATATTCTGAGTCCCATTACGACCACGCTGTAAAGGTACCAGCACGAGACATGTGAGCAAAATTAACTCTATAACTGCTCACGGTTCACCCATCACTGATGCGATCTCTACCACTAAGGTCGACCATCTACGAGTATCCGCGTTCGAGATATCTCGAACGTTTGGCTGTAAATTGATCCCCCCAGCACGTACGTGGTGAGGCACTTATTTACGCCATGATAGCATACTCGTAACCCATCACATTGAATGCACGTTCACGCAGGTACACTATTGACAGCGGCACCGTGCCGCTGTGAGTATCGTCGCTCTGCTGCACCATGTGATCGAATTAAAAAACATAAAAAGCACATTGCGGCCCTCGATTAATCCATCAGTATTGCGATTTCTGCCGTTGCGGTCGACTATCTACGAGTAGCCCCGCTCGAGATATCTCGAACGTTTGACCTGCTTGTGAAGATGCCATCTCAACTCGTGGTGAAACACACATTCCTTCCGCCATAATAGCATATTCCTAAATATAACCGTTGTACGTATGCATGCCCTAAGGTATATTCTATATGTTTAGCCAAGCCTTCAAGTACTCTGCGCCCCAGTTCGACCTCAACAGGTAACAACAAGAATACCCAGGTGCACTATTGACAGCGTCGTGGTACCGCTGTAAATACCGTCGCCCTGCCGCGACATGTGAGCAAATTCAATATTACTGCTCACTGTTCACATATCAGTTTCTTGATTTTCTGCATCATAATTCGATTATCTGCAAGTATCGCGCTCGAGACATCTCGAACGTTTGGCTGTGAATGTTCCCTCCCAACTTGCGGTGAGACACTCATTCACTACGCCTTAGTAATAAACTCGTATACATTTATGTTGTATGCACGCCCCAAGGTCCGTTATAAACTTTTAGAAACTCCTTCAAATATTATGCGCCCCTTTGCGACCGCAAAGGGTAACAGCGAGAATATCCGTATGGACGATTGCTAGCAGCATGGTACCGCTATATGTATCGCCGCCCTTGCTGCTCACGGTTCACGCATCAGTGTTGCGATTTCTGCCACTGAGGTCGACTGTCTACAAGTATTCACGCTCGAGACATATCAAACGTTTGGCTGTGAAGATTCCTTCTCAGTTCGTGGCGAGACAACTCATTCACTTCGCCATTATTATGTACTCGTAACCAACAATGTTAATGTTGATTTAAGCTCTGCTGGTCGTTTTCAGTAAAGTATACAAATATTCTGCGCCCCATCGCTGCCGCCAGGAGTAACAGCGAGAGTACCCAGATATATTGTTGCCAGCGGAACCATACCGCTGTGAGTATCGTCACCTTGCCGCGAGGTGTGGATAAACTAGAGCAAACGTTGTTGGTCACGGTTCACCCAGCAGTGATACGATTTATGTCACACCGGCCTTCTCTCTACAAGTACCCACGTCCGAGACATCTCGAACGTTAGTCTGTGAAGATTCCTTCTCAACGCGTGCTGAGACACTCATTCACTATGCCATAACCATATACGAGCTGGTTCCACGAAAAGGCGTAAAATTTCACCTTCGGGAAATAACAAACGGAATAGACTGTTTTTTGCAACACTACATATATCTAGATGACCGCATGAACTAGGGAAACACATCGGTGAAACGATTTTTATAGTGCGAGTTGTAGTTCGCGAGATATGGACATTGTCGTACCACTTGGGGAGGCGCTATTTCACATAGAGATGATATTCCTATAGTTAAAATCAATATAATTTGAAATCAGGCCATATATCGGTCAATACGTCGACATATTCGACACTAGACATGTTGACATGATCGCATCAACAAGAGGAAGACGTTCGTGACACTTTTTTTATTTGCAAGCCTTGAGGGGCTTTTATAAGAAACGCCTCCAAAAGTACTAAAACAATGTATGGAACAATTTTGGCACCTTAAGGAAATATTTACTCCTCACCGGAATCGTTTTTGTGCTTTGGTTTGTGAGAGTTGTAACACGAACATTTGACGCCGTTGTGCGCAACAACATTACAAAGCAACTAGCGACTGGCATTGAAGAAAAAAAAAACATGTGCATGAGGAACGGTTAAAGTTGCCAAAATATTAAGAAAATATGGAAAAGTGTACCTGAAGAACGAAAAAACAAAAAATCAAAAACGGCCAGCCCTGCGTTTTGTCTTCGTCGTGTGACGCACATCCCTGCCAAGTTTCGTTTTCCAACTCTCAAAAACCAAAGCGCAAAGTTGCGAAGGCGTAAAGTTCTGGCTGTCTCTGGAACCAGTTCGTACTCGTAAATATTAATGTTGCATCCACAACCTGCTGGACGTTTATAGTACATATAACCCTGAAACATATTCTGGGCCCCATCGCGACCGCGAGGGGTAACAGCAAGAATAACCAGGTACACTTTCGCCAGCGGCATCATACCGCTGTAAGTATTGTCGCCCTGCCGCGACATGTGAGCGAAATTGCAAATGTTGTTGCTCACGGTTCAGGAACATAGCAAACGTTGTTGGTCACGGTTCTCCCAGCAGTGACACGGTTTATGTCACTGCGGTCGACTCTCTACAAGTATCCACGTCGGAGACATCTCGAACGTATGGCTGTGAAGTTTTCCTCTCAACACGTGGTGAGACACTCATTCACTACACCATAACCACATACTCCCAAATATTCATGTTACGTCCACAACCTGCTGGACAGTTTTAGTGTATAAAATTCTGTGAATATCCTGCGCCCCATCGCGACCGCGAGGGGTAACAGCGAGAATACTCAGGTGCACGTTTGCCAGGAAGGTCGTACCACTGTAAATCACCGCGGTCGACTTTCTACGAGTATCCATGTCGGAGACATCTCGAACGTTTGGCTGTGAAGATTTCCTCTCAATCCGTGGTGGGACACTAATTCAATACGCCATAACCATATACTCGTAGATATTCAGGTTACGTCCAGAACCTGCTGGAAATGTTTAGTACATATAAATCTGTGAATATTCGGCGCCACATTGCGACCGCGAGGTTTACCAGCTAGAATACTCAGGTGCACTTTTTCCAGCAGTATCGTACCGCTGTTTAAGTTTCTGCCGTCGTCTCTCTACAAGTATCCACGTCCGAAACATCTGGAACGTTTTAGCTGTGATGATTCCCTCTCAACGCGTGGTGAGACACTCATTCACGATGCCATAACCATATGCTCGTACATATTAATTTTACGTCCATGCCTTGCTGGACATTTCCAGTGCATATTAATCTGTTAATATTCGGCGCCCCATCGTGACCGCGAGGGGTAACAGCTAGAATACTCAGAGGCACTTTTCCCAGCAGTATCGTACCGCTGTTTAGGTTACTGTGGTCGTCTCTCTACGAGTATCCACGTCCGAGACATCTCAAACGTTTTGGCTGTGAAGATTCGCTCTCAACGCGTGGTGAGGCACTCATTCACTACGCCATAGCCATATACTCGTAGGAATTCATGTTACATGCACGTCCTGCTGGACATTTTCAGTACATATAAGTACCTAAATATTCGGCGCCCCATCGCGACCGCGAGGAGTAACAGTTAGAATACTGAGGTGCACTTTTTCCAGCAACATCGTATGGCCGTGTAAGTCACTGCACTCGTCTTTCTACAAGTATTCACGTCCGAGACATCTCGAACGTTTCGGCTGTGAAGATTCCCTCTCAACACGTCTTGAGACATTCATTCACTACGCCATAACCATATACTCGTAAATATTCATGTTACATCAATGCCCAGCTGGTCGTTTTCGTAGATATAAATCTGTACATATTCTGTGCGCCAGACCTCTCGGAGGTTTTGGCTGCTAAGATTCCCCACGGCGAATAACGAGACAGCCATCTAGTGTGATATACTTGTATAGACTCGAAAATATTAACGGTATATCCACACGCAGATGAGTTTTTCCTGCGCTCAATGGCCTAGCAGAGTGCAATTCCTGCCCTTGAATTCGGTATCTACGAGTATCCGCGCTCACCCTCTCCAGCGCTTCGGCTGAAAAGCTTTTCTCCCCTCGACAATTCGCGTGGGAGTTACTATTTCGGTGTGCCATATAGTATATTCGTGCATGCCGTTTCGGCTGTCAAGATTATCTCTCACCAAACAATCCGTGTGGGGAGGCACTCATTGAGCATGCCATAATAAATACCCGTGCGTGTACCAGCACGCATATTCAGGTGCGTTAACACCACGATCATGCTGCTGTAATTTTACTTTTATTTTCGCGCTGCCACAACATTTGAGGATTGTCCAACAATGTCGCTCACAATTCGACAACAACAGCAGTGCGATTTTCTGCCTCCGTGCAGTTTTTCCTGGAGTTTGATCGATTACTATATTAAAGATAGTATAGCTGTCGCTAGGAACTCTCGCAGCAGGGTATTAGTAACTGTCGTCAACTTGTGTGCATTGGTAGGGGAAAAAAACAGGGAAAACGTCGACGACGTGCCCCGAGAACCCCCTCTGCCCTCCCTCCAGGCGGTGCACGCGCATGATGACGCAAGCTATGGCAATGAGCATCTGCTCCACTTGCGGGGGTCTGTTTTATTTGGTTTTTGTATAGTGGGCTGGGAATGACTTGAAATTGTATGGTGGGTCTAAAATGACTTGGTCTTCGCATGGTAGGTCTGAAATGACTTGGTTTTTGTATTGGAGGTCTAAAATGATTTTATTTTTGTATGGGGGGTCTGAAAGGACTTGAAATTGTATCGGGGGTCTAAACATTTTGTATGGGGGGTCTGAAATTACTTGTTTTTTGTATGGGGGGTCTGAAATTACTTTGATTTTTGTTTGGTGGGCTGGAAATGACTTGGTTTTTGTATGGGGGGTCTGAAATGACTTGGTTTTTGTATGGTGGGTTTGATACGACTTGGTTTTTGTATGAGCGTTTTGAATTTTTTTTTTTTTGTATGAGGGGTCTGAATTGACTTGGTTTTTGCATCGTGGGCTGGAAATGACTTGATTTTTGTATGGGGGTAAAAAAACGGTCGACTTTGTTTGTTTGTTTGTTTTTTTTTTTTTTTAATCCTCCGGCGGATGGGTAAAAATAAAGCTTACGCCCTCCTTTCTCGTAAGGGGTCCCTATCACGAGAGGCTTGGTCATAATTATAAACTCGCATTCCCTTTTTCCCCTCGCTGCCTCGGCAAGGTTTTGCTTTGGCATGGCCCATAGCGAGGGGGGGGGTCTTTCTAGCGAGTAAGGCTAGACTCACCCTCAAGCGGACCGATACCTTCTTGCTGCTGCGCACCCGCCGCGAAGCGTGTGCAGCGGTAGAGTTGGATCGGCACTGGTGCGTCAGGCGCAAAAGTCCAGATGCACGGGCCTTTTTGGCCGTCGGTGTAGACAGCAATGTCCATCTCACTTTTGTGCGCGGAGGCAGACGCCATCAGAAAGGTGGACGGACACTACGTACACAGCCCTAGGTATGTTTGCTAGAGGGAGCTGTACTGTCTCAGTAACCTGGCTTCGCCATCAAAGGAGGAGGGAGCGTGTGGCGACGAGCTGTTGTTGGACTGGTCAATCCCTTCAGCGCGAGAATTTTTTTTTTCAGACCAAGCACCCTGAGTGCAACGAGAGAGAAAGCGAGGAGCCGACTGGGAAGGACAGCAACGAGAGCGTGTACGGACGGAGCGGGTCGAGTGTGGTCGTGCTAGGACTGGCCGAGCGGCACCGGAGAGGCGCGCCTGAGCAGCAGCACAGCAGCGCGCCGGCGCAGCAGCACAGCAGCGCACAGGAGAAGCGATCCGGAGCACGGACGACATCGACCCGTGACGGACGAACATTTTTGTTTTTCTGTTGACAAATTCTTCGCTTTTTCCCCCGAATGTTGTTGTTGGGTCGGTGTGGATGACGTCACTGGTTTTGTAGAGAGACGCGGCAGAGATGGCGCGGACACCCCGGGTGCCTTCATTGTGTGCCTGATCGTGGAAGACCCCTTCAATGTGGAACGATTCCTAATCAGTGTCGATGTTTATAATGCTGTGCCTAACACAGACCGTTCAGAATAGATTCGGGTAATTGTCAATGGACATGATGGCTTTGGTTGGCTGTTCTTTTTCACTGTGTGCCCGCGGACTGTCATTCTGGCAGCACTTCAGACAGCAGCTGCGTGCTCCATCTTGTTCCCACGCCTACCGTGTGTTTTTGTACAGACAGCACTTCAGACAGTAGTTACGCTGTAGTCGGCAAATTCATTGGTAAAGAGTGGGAGGAGGGGGGGGGGGGACGATGCTGCTGTAGTCGAATGGAGATTGCGGGCGTGTAGTTCAGTTTTGGACACGCATAACATGCTGTAGGGATTTTAGGTGTACCTCTTCGGACTAGTGTATCCTTTCCCTGCTAAGTGTACGTGTTCTTTAGGATTCTCTGATGGCTCTAGCACTTTTGTGACCACGGGCCGTGATCTTGCTAGATCAGACTATAGGGATTAGCAACTGAAACGAGTTTTATGTGAAGACAACAACAACAACATTCGCTCGTAACAAGTATCTCTGGCTCCCACCCGATTAATATATCATACGTATTAGTACAGTACACATCATACGGTCATTCAGTGTGCCTTGTGGACTCGTATCATAGCAGCACCGTCCTGCGGTAAATGTTTCCTCGCCCTGCCGAGACTGATGAGGGTGTTTCGAGTATACCGCTCATTACGAATTATACGAATAACACGTACATTGCCTTTCTCCCACTCGGTTGGCGTTCGTACGTACGTATGTACAAGTTCGTACTCCAGTACAACCAATCATTCAGCGTGCCTTACACATTCGTAACATACATATAGCATCGTGCTGCGTTCGTACGTACGTAAACGTTCGTCCTCCAGTACAATATATCATTCGGCAGTTGCACATTCGTGTCATACAATACTCGTAGCATCGCGCTGCTGTTTCCTCATCATGTCGTAACACCCACACACAGGATGCACGGGGAATATCTTGACTGGTACATGGTACGCGTAGCATACAGCAACAATACGTATGGAGTACAGATAATCTTGATCTCTCATACCAGGTACGTACTTCGCATATAACCATTCAGCAGGGTGGCTCACACATTCGTCTCACACATATAGCATCGTACTGCTGTTTGCTCACAATGTCGTAACATCTACAGTACATACATGATGTACCGGTAATATCTTGACTAGTACATGATACGCGTAGCATACAGCAACAACACGTATAAGAGTACAGATAATCTTGATATGTCATGCCAGGTACGTATATATAGCCCTGGTATACGAACACGAGTATGTTGAACTCGGGGTTTTGTTCGTTTTCTCCGTTTTTCCCGCGTTAGTACAGTACTAGTACTCGTATCATACAAGTTTTATGACAGGATTTTTAATATAGCCTGCAGTCACTAAAACCCAGCAAATAATATCCTGGTTGACATATCATATCATAATACCACCTGGCAGGTACTCGTACATACGAGTATTGTTACAGCAGTACGTATATGCACCGCTGCTGCTGCTGTAGTCTACACCAGCTGCGCGTAGGTTTACATCAATACGCAACGAGCACCTGGTATACCATGGTACTGCTGTGTGTAGAGCTTTACTCGCAAAACTGGGTGATGGGCAGAACTCGTATCGCAGTTCGCTCGAGCCATGTGAACCAAGGTACTGCAGTATGCACTGCCTTCTCGCAAAACTGAGCAATGAACAGAACTCTCCTCTCAATTTCATCTGAAAAACATCACGCCTTCGGCCTTCAAGGACCAGAGAAGGGTCAATACGCAACGCAGGACATACCGGTATGATGCACGATGTTGGTGTCTCCGCCCTCAGCGCCCACACCGCCTCGGCCACGTCCGGCCCCGGGGCTTGGCAACTCCCCTAATACCGATGAAACTAAAACATGACGAGTGATCACGATATGTCTGGCCCGGTGAAAACGATGAAACTCAAGAATCACGAGAAATTACGAAATGCCCGGCCCAGCGAACCACCGCTGTCTAGTTGCAAGCAACGGCTATGTCTGTTCGCGTGTTCTACCAGTCCACCAGCACCGTTCCGTGGGGTATCCACTTGGTATTCCCACAAGCGCGATGAACAAAACAATGCTCGTTGTTGCTGTCAAAGCGAGCTACGTACGTACTCAGCAAAATAATACGACTCATAACGCCGAATTCTCTCTAGAACAACAAACTGCAGATTATCCTTATATCGGTTCCAGATCCCGCATAAGATTTTTCTTTATAATTGTTTTTTTTACTGTTTACGACCTGGTTCATTCACGAATCACAGCATGTCGCCCTCGGGCAATGCAGTCAAGCCTACCCCGAATGTTTCGACGTCAAACATACCTGCATGGCCGCTTCGATAAGAGTAACACATCGGTGAAGAGCGTTTGGCGTGCGAGTTGTAGTTCGACCGATGCTGTGGACATTCTTCGGGTTTCTTGGGGAGGCCCTGTTTCATACCAGTACCTGGTGGGATTACCTTCATTTTGGTTTCATTTTTTGTTCATCCAATTTATTATCTCCGCCCTTCCTTTCTCTCTCCTTCCTAGTCGTAACTCAGATCCGGGGTCACAACGTAGGCTCCCCACCCCCCCCCCCCACCCCCCCCACAAAAAAAAAAAAAAACACCCCCCCCAATACGCCCTATAAATATATGATATACAAGGCTTTCCTATGGAGTGATCATGGTTAAGGGCGACGCAAGGAATACCGGTTACCAACAACAACGGCAGCAAAACCTACAGCAGCAACTACACTGGTGCATGTTCAACTAAAACCGAGGAGTACGGACCAAACGTTTAGGCGAAGAAGGAAATTATTTATAGAGTAAACAACGTGCACGTACGAACTCTCAACTTTTTGGTATGATGCTGCCACTTACTTGCTGGTGAAACAATATATTTAGCCCCCGCTTGTCCTACATCGATGGATGTACATACACGAGCAGCCGCAGCCCCAACAACCACAACAACATACGAAACAGCAGCAGTAGCAACATCACAGTAGTAAACACATACCCACAACCACCGCTGGTACTCAGCGCGCTGAATCTGGTGCGCGTTCTCTCTTGTTTCTTTTTTGTTTTTGAGCAAGGGCGCACAAAAACAGTTATCCCGCACACCACACTACCCCCCACGGAGGGCCGATTTTTTTTTTTTTCCTTTTTGGTGAATTGCTTGGCTTTTCTCCTCTCACCAACTCTCACACAAAAAGGTCTTTCAAGATACTTGATGAAAACATAGAACATTGCTTGGATACAACCCCCCACCAAGGTGCCTCGACAACAACAAATATCTTAATATTTCAGTCACGAAAACAAACCATCGTGCGTGACTGAGTCAAATGGCCTGGAAAACACTCCACGACGAGGAACGTAATGATCGCACAAATGTATTCATCGAAGACTGGCAAGATCTTTCTGGCGAACGCTTTGCGTGATCGTTCTGCCCCGCCTACTCTTGCGCACGGGTTCTCCCATGTTCTCGCCCGGTGTCTCGCTACCGTTGCTGCAACTCCCCGCCCGTCCCCTCTTGCTCCCCCCTTCCCCTCCTTTCCCTTCGTCCCCCCGGCTGTTAGTCTTCATTCTCATCCTTTCGGTCGTCCTTGTCGTCTTCCTCTTTCTCCTCCCCTCCCCCCCGGTCCCTTTTCTCTTCCGACTCCTCTTCCTCCTCCTCTTCCTCCTCCCGCCCCCCCCCGTCCCTCTCCTCTTCTGACTCCTCTTCTGACTCCTCCTCCTCTTCCTCCTCCTCCTCCTCTTCCTCTTCCTCCTCCTCTGAGTCGTCTGACTCATCTGACCCCCCGTCGTGCTGTGAGACCTTACGGCGTGCTGCGGGGGCTATGGAACCCTTACTCTTCTGCTGGGAGACCGTTCGGCGTGCTACGGGGGCTCTGGCAGCCTTGCCCTTTGGCATCCTTTTCGCCACCGCCTCCTTCTCTGTCTTGCTTACGTCACAGCTGCTTTCGAATGTCGCGGTGTTGGGGTCTGCTTTGGTCAGAGCCAACGAAGTGGAATGCTGCCCTTCTACGTGATGGGACATGCAGTATTTCCACACCCACTCTGCAGGGCTGCAAAACTTGCACTTCAGGGGTACGTTAGTTAGTGCACTTTTGACGCCGCTGATAGGCCTAAAGCAACGAGACTTCTTTACGAGTCCAACTTGGGCGCGAGACGACAGTTGGAATGTATCTGAGGTGCAGCTTTCCCGATCCTTGGTACTTCAATCCACGTCTTGCACATCCTCCCAACCTCGCCGCCGGAAAAGCCGCACTTGTTGCGCTGCCGTAGCCTCTGTGGGAGGGACAGTATCATAATAAAAAACACAAGATAAAACATGGTCAGGTTTCCTTCAAGTACGTCCGGCAGTCCTCTGGGTGCAGTAAGCCGTCAAGTTTCCGCGGATACTTCAACACAAAATTCCCTTGCTTACGAGCGTCGTACCTCATCCTCAAGGATGTTTCCGCCCATGTGCTGCAGCAGTTGTTTCGGGCGCACTTTGAATCAGCAGAGTGGACACTCCACCTTCCCGTCAACAGAAGCTGCCCCAACTTCCTCCGACCCGAGGGCCCCGCTCGAAGTGGAAGTGAGGGCACCATGCAGAGGAAGAGGATCGCCTTTGCCCCGTGGAGTTGGTCGCACATCAGGAATCGCCGTCCATCCTTGCACACTTTCCACGGTTTCTCGAAGTAAATTTATCACAATTAATGGCTCTTGACTCTTGCGCTCTCTAGTGGTGGAAATCTAAGCGTCCTCACCCCTGTATGCCTTCGTGAACTTGATGTTCAAACACGGTTCGCATGTGCCTCCTGGTTGTTCCACTGTTCCTGCACACCCTGGGCTCATAGTTCCGCGGGAGGTGGTTGCCACTGCATGAACAGATATGCGGTTCGGGTATATCCGAGCCTTCCACGACACCCCCTGGTTGCCAACACCATGGAGAGTTGATGGGTAGTGCTGGCGAACAGGCTCCCGGACACCCGTAGACATTCCCGCGCATATAATCGGAGCGTAGGCACACGTAATATCGGGGGGACCATGCCCGTCTGCAGCGTGGGGAAATACTCCATCCACCTCACTACCCGCGCCCTCACAATCCTCAAGCCCGTTCACAACGCCCGTCGCAACCACCTCAGCGTCACTGCCCTCGCCCGCACCACCCTCACGCCCGCCGGCGCTTCCCGTTGCAACCACCTCAACGTCACTGCTCGCGCCCACGCTGCTGCTGTCGCTCGCCACCGGCGACTCCTTCGCGCCGTCCGTGGTGATCACCCGTTGGAACAAATTCAGCATGGTGCGCCCCTTCCCTGCAGCAGCTCTCCTGTCGACGTGTGCAAGTTTGATTGATCAACCGCTGTCAGAACGAAGACAAGTTTTGGCCGTGTGTGGTGTTCCACATACATTTATCAAGGCAGCCCCTCTGGTTGATACATTGCACGAAGTACGTCCAGGGGTGATGAACAAATCACCAGTGCGGAAGTAAGCGCCCTAAACAACCCTAAACTGTGTAAACGTGGATGCAACAAGCGACAGCCTCCCTCACTTGTGTTCCTGCGAATCCTCATGCTGCCGCACGTGGGTCCGGGTCAATGCCGCTACACTGGGTCCGAAGTCGTGCTTGCACGTCTTGCAAACCCAGTTGCCTCTGCTGTTCTTCCCGGCGATTTTTACCAAAGGCGAACATGCCCTGCTCGCATGCGAAGGGTGTCAAATTTGAAAGGGGAAGGGGACGCGGGTATAACGCCAGCTATGAGAAGAGCAGCGATATGTTGGCAGACAGCAGTAGTGGACTACTGCTGGGGCTGCATTTCATTCGGAATTTAGGCGAAAAAAATATCGTGCCGCGTCTGCTACTGCTGCTGAGGCTTCTGCGACTGCTGCTGCCAACTACACGGGAGGCAGTACGACACACGCGGCGGGCAGCTATACAACACTACACACGCAGTCGCACAGCAGTATGAGGAGTGTCCAAGATTGACCGAATTTATTTCGCCATATATTTCTGCGAACATGCATCAACCGAACTGATTATTTCATCTTCTTACTGCTGCTGCGACAATGGCTGCGAGGCACACGATATGCTTCTATAGTCCTCATTTTTCTGCACTCACTCTCTGTGCTCATCCGAAGCCTCATGCTCAATGGCTCTGCCCTCGTCCATTCCTGAACCGTCGCCAAAGTTGTCCCCGCAGCAGCAAATGAACTCTGAGCCATCCACTGGCTTTCCGCAGACGCGTTCTAGCCAAGCAACCTTATGGAAGGGGGCCTTGGATAGGGCTCCCTCCACCACGGAGACAGTGCTCATCGTGATCGCTCTCTCCCTGTCTCTCTGTCTCTTCTACGGTCGGCGCCTGTCCACTCTTAGGGGGCTGCGTGGGCTGTAGTACCCCCCTACGCTGTGCCCCCCTTGGTATTATATAGGATTTAGTATAGAGGTGTTTTAAATAGGAGATTATGTGGCGTTATGAGGGGGTGGGTGGGTCCGTCGTACCCCCCCTCCCCCCTTGAGAGGTCCAAAATAACGTTTTGGGTGTGTGGTGTCGAAAACTGTTTTTTTGTGAGCCCTTGTTTTGTGTTATGTTGTTGCATTGATCTTGCGATGCTATTTTGACTGCTAATTTTATATATGTACCCATACCTGGTTTGTATATATGTACCCATACGTTGCAGGCAAAAGCCTAGCCTTTCGTGAGTGTTGAGAACGAAGCACACCTATATCTATAGCTATTATAGCAGACGACTTCAGCTGGCGTATTATACGTACGATCGACTCACGGCCATACTACCGAATGTTGTACTGTGCTGCTGTAGAGCGTATAGGCCCAAGGTGTAGGAATGGGGGCCAGGGGTTGGTCGTACTGGCTGAAGTCCTGCACTGTCTGGCTGAACTCTTGCTACTCGTACGCAAGGATGAACATCGCCGACAGAAAGTTGTGGCGGACGTGTTGTGGAGTTTTGAACTGCGTGTGGTATATAGTATGGCAAACCATGATGCGTTGTTTGCTTGTGCTGACGAGATTTGGGCTCTTTCCTGTGTGTTTTACTTGCCCGTTGACGAAGTACCGGCTCTTTTTGTGTCGGCTTCTCAATTGTACTGACGACGAAGGCCTGTATATTGGTGGCCGAAAGCTAAAGAAAATTTAACAAATGAACTCGAGAAAGCACGGCTAAAAATAAACTCGTGAAAGTGCTGGTGGAAGAACGGCTCTCTGTTCGGTAGAAGACTTCGAGCGTAAGAGGGCAGTTGATTGTGTTTTTGTAGTTGGGTTTGGGCTAGTCCGCCAAATATTTCAGTTGTATGGGGGATTATTATGGCCACAATGAGACGGCAGATACTCTCTCCTAGGTACGACCTATAGCAGTGAAGACCAGGAACACCGCACGGCCTTCTGCGCGTCGAAACATGCGCGTAACAGTTATATACCAGCCATTTATGGACAGCGGGTCTTTGGTAAATGCTTGTTCGGGAGTGCATAGGGGGGGTGGGGGGGGTTGGTCGTTTTGTGGTCGATGAGTTAGAAGGATGTTGGATGTGGTAGCCTTCCATTTGCGTCAGATCGGTTTTGTTTTGTCGCATGATACTGCTACGCTTTTGATCTGGAGAGTGCTTCACTTATCTTTCTGTTCCCTGATTCGTTTTTGGCACAACACTACAGGGGTCCGCATTCGAATTTCCCCGAAATTTATCGGAAACGTATTTGGGGTCGTGCTTTCCCAGTGGCAAAAACAAAAAAATGAAAAGAGCCGGCAATCAAGAGCCGTATTTTCAGCTGTAAAAGAGGTCGGCGGCCGCGATTTTGAAGCAAACACCTACGTACGTTGCCGACACGCCACCTACCCTGGGGGGGCTTTCGCGCAACTCCCGTCTCGAGTGATCCCTCGTGGTCAAAGCATGGTGGTTGGATCTAGCAACGAGGCTTGTGTCTCCGAGCTGCTGCAAATCTGCAAATCGCTCGTCCCGAGTACGCCCTCTAACAAAATTAATGGGGCTCGAGCCAGCATCTTAGCCCAACGAAGCCAGGGGTGGCAGGCCCCCCACAACTCACAGGGTCATTGTAACGTCGGCCGTTTCAAATTTCGTTGCTTGCATCGCTCGCGAGGTCAACCTACTCGTACTCGTTCGGTGCAGGTACTGCTTTGAGAAATGCGCAAATTACGAGTACGTACTCGAACCAAAATATCTACAATAATATCGTTTCGCCGATCGAGGAAACTTCCACAGATTCTGCTGCTTGTAGGTGCACCTCGTGCTCGACCTAGGAAAGAGGGGCGCAAGGGACATTTGGCGTGGCTGTTGTCCTCCACTAAAGGGTTCGAGGAGAGCAATCGGCGACGCAAATGGTCACGTCCTTCAGAGGTAGCGCTGCCCTCTGCCCAGATTCGCCAAGAGAGAGATGTACCCTGAAACTCTCAACAGAGAAAATCAAGGACCGACTTCGAACAGCAGCTCGTTCTCCCTCGCCAAGGCACCCCATTACCAGCTCCAGCCTGTCAAGTTGTCGCTCTGACCTCGGGAGACGGCCTCAAGTCGTCGCAGCAAAAAACAAGCCTCCATCAACGAGGTTTCAGCCTCTGATTTACGAGGATGATGTAAACGAAAACTGACGCGCCGCGACTTCATTCACTTCTGATACGAACGAGTACGGGTAGATTGACCTCGCGAGTGATGCAAGCAACGAAATTTGAAACGGCCGACGTTACAATGACCCTGTGGGTTGTGGGGGGCCTGCCACCCCTTGCTTCGTTGGGCTAAGATGCTGGCTCGAGCCCCATTAGTTTTGTTAGAGGGCGTACTCGGGACGAGCGATTTGCAGATTTGCAGCAGCTCGGAGACACAAGCCTCGTTGCTAGATCCAACCACCATGCTTTGACCACGAGGGATCACTCGAGACGGGAGTTGCGCGAAAGCCCCCCCGAGGTAGGTGGCG